>JBBBDQ010001872.1:2457500-2965000 GCA_037127315.1 Ascarosepion bandense
TTCTTTTGTTAATACTGCACAATAACATGTGCATCAAATGAATTTATAAATATTTAATAATTACTTATCTTGCAGTTTCATCAATGAAAGAATGAAGAAAATTTAGGGTGATTCGGACGAGTTCATCTTTGCTTCTTTGCCTTGTGAAATTTTGAAAAGTACTAATAGCAAAAGAACTATTCTATTTTCATTTACAATTATTCACTTGGCAATAAATACTAAAAAAAATAATATGAAATACATCATTTCTTTTAAAAAAAACTGGGGTGACTTAATAATTATGGCCGACAGAGTAGTAGAAAAGGAAGAGGAAGGATAAGATAGTAAAAGTGAAAAGAATGTGGGAAAATTGAAAAAGAAAGGTGAGTAAAATTGAAAGAGTGGGGGTGTAAAATTGCAAAGGAGGTGCAGTAAAAATGAAAGAAAAGGGGAGCAAAGTTAAGAAGAAAGTGAGTAAAATCGCAAGAGAAAAGGAGGGAAATTCAAAGTGAAGAGGAGGAAAATCGAAAAAGAAGGAGAGGAATGTTGAAAGAGAAAGTGAGTAAAACTGAAAAAGATAGGGAGTGTAATTGGAAGAGGAGAGTAAAATTGACAGAGAAGTGGAGTAAAATTGAGGTAGAGAAAATTTAAAAGTCATGGGGAGTAAAATTGAAAGAAAATGAATGAAAGTTGAATGGGAAAGTGAATAAAATTCAAAGAAAAAGTGAGGAAAGTTGAAAGAGAAAATGATTCAAACTGAAAAAGAAGAGGATTGTATTTGAATAGAAATGGGAATTAAACTTGAAAGAGATGGGGGTAAACTTGAAAGAGATGGGGGTAAAATTGAAAGAGATGGGGGTAAAATTGAAAGAGAAGGGCAGAAAGATTTAAATACAAGGCGTAGAAAGTTGAAAGAAAAGGAAAATAAAATTGAGAGAGGAGTAAAATTGAAAGATATAGAGTAGAACTGAAAGAGGGTGGGGTAAAATTAAAAGCGTAGGGCAGCGAATTTAAAAAAGAAGGCAAGAAAGTGCCTGGTATATAAAGCATGACTATAATCTATAAAGCGAGTAAAATTAAAATTAAAATAAAAACGTAGAGGCTAAAATGGCGTGTGATAGATAGATAGATAGATAGATAGATAGATAGATAGATAGATAGATAGATAGATAGATATGATAGAATCAGATTAGATAGATAGATAGATAGATAGATAGATAGATAGATAGATAGATAGATAGATAAGAATAGAATTCAGATTAGATAGATAGATAGATAGATAGATAGATAGATAGATAGATAGATAGATAGATAGAGAATGAACAGATTCAGATAGATAGATAGATAGATAGATAGATAGATAGATAGATAGATAGATAGATAGATAGATAGATATGAATAGACTGAGATAGATAGTTAGATATGAATAGACTGTGATAGTGATAGATAGATAGATAGATAGATAGATAGATAGATAGATAGATATGAATAGAATGATGAGATAGATAGTTAGATATGAATAGACTGTGATAGATAGATAGATATGAATAGACTGTGATAGATAGATAGATAGATAGATAGATAGATAGATAGATAGATAGATAGATAGATAGATAGATAGATATGAATCAGATTCAGATAGATAGATAGATAGATAGATAGATAGATAGATAGATAGATAGATAGATAGATAGATAGATAGGCAGGCACGAAGAGGCTGTGTAGAATAACGAGAAAGATAGCATCAAAAACAGAAGGAGTGAGGAGACACAAAGAATGAGTGACGAGATTAAAAAAGAGAAAAATGAATGTAAGTTACGAAGAAGTTTTTATTAGCGAGGAGAAAGATTTGTAAACAGAAAGAGATACAACGAGAAAAACTATGAACGCGTTTTCCACCATTTATGGCATAGATTCTCACGACTACTAGTATATCATCTCTTATCATTTTTTATTTCTGAGCCTCGTTCTGGAACAAAAGACAACGCTAACAAATAAAAAAAGAAGCAGATCGTTCTGTGCAAGACAGTGAACTAGAACTACGGTTACATTATACAACATTTCTTTATTAGTTTATGCAAACAGACAAAAACTATGGCGTAAATATATTAACCTCAAATATTAGAGTATAGGCGTTATTAAAAAAACCAAAATAGTTCACTTATGTAGATTAGACGGTGATAAAAACATCAGTAAATATTTTTAAATTGTTCCACAATTAGATAAATTGGCATAAAAAAAGACTATAAGTGATGAGTGTCTTTAGAAGCTGTTTCCCTAATTAAAAGCGAGACACACGTTCGATTCCTATCAGAGGCATGATCGTTTTTAATAGAACTTCCCAATCAAGGCTTGTTCTTATTCATTTCAATGTTTAAATAAAAATAGGGAAAGCATGTTGTAGCGGATAAGAAATTAAGAATTAAAATCAACCTTCTTCTTCACTTTCACAAAAATTCACAATGACGTGTGAAATCCTGATTTTTCCCAAATAGAAAAAACGATTTATCTTGTGCTTAACGAAAAAGTCGAAACCGAATTTCGTAAGTAGGTGTTAAATTGATTTTTGACCAATGGGAGCGACTTGCAAGACTGAAGGACTTCGCGAGTCAGTGCGAAAATAACTCCGTCAGCGACAACCGGCCAGTCAGTCAGATGGAAACATTGAGAAAGACAAAACTAAAATGTAACTTCAACTTCAAATCAACCCGGAGGTAAGATCAGGTCGCACCTTGATCTCTTTCTCTTTCCTTCTCGTGTGCTGATTTCTTTTACTTCTTTTTATCCATCCAAAGACATTCCGACCAAACAAACACATACATACGTATGTACGCCTATACTCTTTCAAAAATTACTACTATAAACATTTTCTACGACTCTTGATACCTTAAACTTTCTAAATGAACATTAATGTTTACGAATTCTTGTTATTCTTTCCTTTTAATAAATTTCTATTTTAAAATGAAAAATGTATATTTTATTCTTACTTTATTCCAAACAATTCCACATATTCCAACCTTATGATGGTGATAATTCTGGATAAAACTTGTAAGCTGTAGGGAGTTCGGTTAGTATGACACAAGGCCGGAATCAAATAAAAATTAACCAGCTCCCTACGGCTACAGGTGCTCTTGGAATGATAAAAAAGGAACACAACAGTACATTGAACAAATTTGGAAATCTCAACTTATGTGAAATACAAAAAAATATCTTGATAATTATAGCCCACAAACTAAGAAAAATTCTGTCCGTGTAACGCTAATGATTTTATGGGTGTATTCACTTTCGCGCAAATACCCTTGGGAAAGGTTGTTAATCCGTCACTTCCTTCCAGTTATGGGTTAAATAATAGGACAGATTGGGGTCTATAGCCTTGGTCTGCAACCAGTCTACCGCAGAAAGCAATGGCAGCCTACTGCGGGATAATCTTCTGCCCAGTTAGTCATGTCTCTTTCGAGACACGATCGCCCAAGCATGTATCACGTATGGCACTTAACTGACTGATGGAATATAATAGTTGGAGACATGATTATGGCTTCTACTGGGCATAAAGTGGGGGATCAGTTTCTCTTCCCTTCTCGTGTGCTGATTTCCTTTACTTCTTCTTCTCCATCCAAAGACATTTCTACCAAACAAACACATACATACGCATATACTCTTTCAACAATTACTACTACGAACATTTTCTACAAATCTTGATACCCATAACTTTATCATTGAACACGAACTTTACCTCTAACTTCCTAATAATGTTTCCAATTGCACATTAACTCCTACAACTTATGCTATTCTTTTCCTTTAATAAATTTCTATTTTAACATGAAAAATGTATATTTTATTCTTCTTACGCTATTCCACACAATTCCGCATATTCCAACCTGCCGAAAACCAACCTTCTGATAATTATGAAAACCTTCTGATAATAATTCTCATGATAATTTTGCATAAAGCTTGTAAGCTGTAAGGAGTTCGGTTAAGTATGACACAAGGCCGAATCAAATAAAACTTAACCATCTCCCAACGTTACAATGTCAAATACAGGACCCACTAAAAATTCCTTAAATACGTAATTCAAACTTACTTCATCAAAGTAGTCTCTATGGCCGAATTAGAAAAGGCACCTTTGCTTGTTATAGAAACTGTTTTACGGGTCAAGGAAAAAGCAAATCTGAATTTAAAACCTCTCTGAAAAGGGATGGGTCGCCTCATGTTATATTGTCTTAGACGGACCCTACTATTATGGCTTATTGATGCAATTCTTCTGTCAAAAGTATTTTTTTACAAATTTCCAAGGAGCTGTTTGATTCACTGAAAAAATTTAAAGGTGACGAAATATTGGATGATGAAGACAGATTACTGTAAGTGCTCTAACAGTGCGTTGATGATGGATGAGTGTTGGGCGTCCATAGAATGACATAGAGGTCCGTCTCTGCATTAGTGGTGATTAAGCAGAACCCTATTTAAGAATAGCACTGGTTACTGTAGGGGCCTCGGTGATGTTTGGTAAATTGGCCTTGTGCCAAACACGTCCGAAGTCCACACAATTCAAATATCAGAAGATTGAATGTTGGATGTTGAAATATGGAAGGATAAAATATTTCGTTTCTACATTAAAGCAAAGATTTATTAACAGAATGACAAAAGTGTAAGAAGAAGAATATAAGTGAAATTTTGTTCACCATTGAACACCATAACACATTTGGGAGAAGAAAAATGCTCATTGAGAAAATGCATGTAGTTTTGTAGTTAAAATTGTTCAAAGAGAAATGTAAGTATTTAAAATGTCCACAGAAGTTTAGAGTTCATGGTCGCAAGTCGCAAGTAGGTAAGTGTCCCAGGCGTATAATGATAGAAGCAGAATGCAAAGTCTTATGTTCCTTCCTCTTTTTGGCAGTCCTGGGTATGACGGTAAATTGCATCTGGCAGATTGGGAGATTGTGAGGATAAGGGAACCGCCTCTTAATTGGTGTTGTTCCCAGGTCCACCATGCCCTGGAGTGGTAGCATCTGTTAGGGTCCTAGCTATGGGCAAATAGTTAATCCCCAAACTGGGATCAAAACACTATGAAAGTATAAAATAGACTTTCATAGAAATATATACATAAAAAATAACTTTTATAGAAAAATATACATTTTTTAAGGAAAAATATTACCAACAACACATTTTTAAAGGAAACAAAATATTTCCAGCAATACATTTTTGAAGGAAAAAGATTATTACCATTAATACATTTTTGAATATAAAACTAGAAGATATCTTCAGTTTTCTAAAATAAAATCAAAATTAATCCAAATCTGACTAAATCAACCTTTTTTTTTTTAATCATATCACCCCAAGCAAGGCGGTAAAAACTGAACATTAAGAAATTCCTTAAAACCCTACCTTTTTGGCATTAAATAACCTACAGTGGTTGATATGCTGTTAAACAAAACTCAAAACTTAAACTCCTCCTTTTGGTAAGTTGGCAACTGAAGAAGAGAGAAGGTTAAACAAACAAAGAAATTGTACTTAGCGCGTCCTGTTGTCGTTGTTATTGTTGCTACTCTCTTTAGCGACGTGGAGCAAAAATGAAGATTGGAAGAAAAGGTCGAATTCGGGTGACATCCGTGTGACGTGGAGTGAAAAAGAAAAGAAAGTTGGAAGAAGAGGTCGACGAGACGTGACCGAGTCAGCTTGAAGTTTCTTCTTTACATTCTGAGATGCTATCAGATACCGCTCCTATTCTGATTGTTTTTGACTGGTCAAGGAATGTCCTTAAGTAGTGAATCTGACCATATGACGGCTCTAGCGAGCACTTTCGCTTCTAGGTGTGAAAAACGTCATATAAGAATTTTGTATTTCTAATCCAATCAGGATACAGAATTTTGCTTTTCACACTGACTTGTTAATTTTTCTTGGTCTGGGTTTTTCCAAAATGTTTTAGACGTTTGAATCCACTTTTGCAGGTGTGCAGTTTTACTCTGTCTGTTATAGTTGGGTTTTTCAAAATGCTTTTAGTCAATTGGATCCGATTTTGTGGGTGTTCAGTTTTACTTTGTGTTTTAGTTAGTTGATGGATGAGATAGGATTTGTATCCTATATTTCCTTAAAGTAGGAGGGATCTGTAAAAAGTGATCTGAAATATTAATTTTCCGACTTAAATACCGTTCAACAAGCTAGCCAACGGAATACGTTTTCGTGTTTGAAAATCTATAACTTTTTTTTTTTTTTTATAAGCGTTTCACCCCGAGCAAGGCATGTCACTGTCACTACTGCGCAGGGGGCTACATAGAGTGGAGAAAGGATGATTAAATATAGGAAATGTCAGAGGGTGGGTGATAGGCGGGTAACGATACCGAGAATGAGGGTTGGGTAGATGAGAGTGTTCTGAGAATAATTGGGAGTTAGTGTGATAGGAGGTGTCTATTGACCCTACATTTAAACACCTGGAGATTGTAGCTGTCGGGAAAGCAGACTTGTGGAAGGGAGTTCCACAGACGGGAAGCGCGAGAAAAGAAGCTGTTGGAGTAGAATTTACGGTTACATCTTATTTGTTTAACTGTAAAAGGGTGGGACCTAGTTGCTAATCTAGTATCTCGTGTAAATTCGTGCTTAGGCGGCACCAGTGATCTAAGCTCATCGGAGCAGAAGCCATGAAAGTACTTGTAGAAGAGGCACAGGGAAGCCACATCACGCCGGTGAGAGAGTGGTTGCAGCCGGTCTGCCAATTCAGTATCAACCACGTTACAGATCCTCCTTTGTATTTTGTCAAGAAGCCCTAGAAGAACAGCAGGGGCACCCGACCAGATATGGCAGCAATATTCAATCCACGGCGGATGGTAGATTTGTACATGTGCAGAATAGATTCAGACGGGAAAAACTTCCGGGCCCTGCACAGAGAACCGACTTTTATAACAGCAGATTTGGCAATGGATTTGATATAGTCATTTCATTTGAGGTCCGCCGAAAGTGTAAGGCCAAGGAGGCGAAGTATTTTACTCTCTGGGAGGCTAGCCTGTCCCATGCTAATGGCAGGTAAACTCTATTTTTACCGATATCTCCGTTCTTTAATGGAACACTACAAGACTGGAACGAGTTAAGCGTAGAACTATAGATTTGGGAGACGAATTGAAGTTTTTAACAAAAAAACATTTAGAAGAGAGATAAGAAAATTAAACAAGCTGTCCTGGGATTAGTTTTGCTCAATACCACAAGATGCTACAAAGCCAAAACATTAACTCACTACTCAGTTATAGTAGGTTCTAGCGAGACAGGCTTGTTAACCATTACAACACGTCGCGGTGCCCAATAAGGATATGTAGGATAGATAACGGCTGATCCAAAACCTGAAATAGCTAAGATTATAGTGATCTGGGAAGCATCCTCACGAGAAAAAGCTGTCTGAATCGAACTTCTTCTTCATTAATGGAAGATGAAAGGAATGAGAATATACTGCATGTATTATTATAACGATATATATATTATTAGCATTTAGTGTTGATTTTTTGTGTTGAAAAGAAAAACCGAGCAGTTTCATCGTTCGCAAAGTCATTGCACCGCTCAGACGCCAATGGTCACACGTGAAAAACTACAGAAAACGGTGTAAGAAAATCTATCAAGTCTCTAATCTAGAGATCTTGCTTTACCTGATCGCCATACAAGCATCAGTTCTTTGTATTGATGTCGTCTTTTATTTATTAATCGTTTCCTTATAAGGAAATATTTGACATTCAATAATTCTTTTGTTCTTGGACTCTCCTTACATTTTATCTTTTAGTTCTCATTAATTTTCCAATTTTGATTTTTCTTACCATTGAAATGACACAGTATTTTTTTTTTTTTTTTTTTGTCAATTTATTCCAAGCAAGGCAATAACGTAAAACGTGTCATTGGAAGAGAAAAGAGAAAAAAAATTATAGAAAAAAACAAATAAACAGTATCAGACAATGGATGTTGAATGTTTTCCTTTAAAAAAAAAACAACTAATTCTTTCTGCGGTAGACTGATTGCCAACCAAGGCTACAGAACATAATCTGTCCTGCTATTCAACCCATAGCTGGAAGGAGAAAAGCTGGATTAATACCTTTCCAAAGAGCATTTGGCGCGAAAGCGAATGCAACAATTTCAACTTGAATTCGAACTCGTCTCTCCGACTTTTCCTTCGGAGCCGATAGCCATTGCACCACAACGCACGGGTTGCAAATAATCCAACAAAACAAGCTTGTTAACCATGACACCACGGATAACGATGTATATAGGGATTTACTAAGCAGAGCTTAGGCTGAGATTATGTAGCACCCAGTGAAGATCGAATTCATTATTAAGATGTAACTGATCTAACAAAACAAGTTTGCTAACGAGTCCACCACGTTGAAGTTCCCAAATGATTTTCTAAGCGTAGCCACAAGGCCAAAAGTGTGGAATATCCAGTGAGAATCTAAGTCAGTACTCATTGGTAATTAATCTAGCTGAACAACCTTGCTAATCATTACGCCACGTTGAAATACTCATACCATAGAGCAGAGGTTCCCAACCCCTAGGTCGCAACCCCCTGGAGGGTCGCGACGCCTTGGCAGGAAAGCGTGTAGCCTTGTTAGAAGCAGCTTGGGATAACATTAATTGTATTTCATCAATTACATTTTTCAAGCTCTTACATATTTTTACATTTACACTGTATACTATACTTCTCAGTTCGACACCCGGTCTCATTCTCAGAATTGCAACTTTCCTCCCTCCCCGGCTCCCATCTTTCTTTTCTTTACTCTTAACTACCCGCTTCAAAATAAAAACAAAGAATAGAAACAGATTGGATGTTGGAGATGACATGAGACTGGCTCTAACAAACACTCGGCCACAAATTTCAAAGCTTGCTGCCGAAATGCAACCTCAGGCATCTCACTGGCTGGGTTGGATAGCTTTTTAAACCTATGATAATATTATTTTAAGAAATATATGTTCTTTTTGTGAATTCAGTTTGGACCAAAGTGCTTTAATCTGGTAATAAATAATTACAGAATTTTAAGATATTTTTTAGATGTTTCTTTCTCTGTCCTTCAGAGAAAATAAAAATAAAATTAAGCTGCTGTAGGGGGTTGCATAGGTTTCAAATTTTTAGGTAAAGGGTCACGAGTGCCAAAAGATTGGCAACCACTGTCATAGAGTTTCATAATCATTCTTCAGACACTTTAAACATGTTGTAAATACCCTCACCACATTCCTCAAATTCTAATTCATAAGATTTAGAAAAACGGTAAGAATTTTGTTAATTGCTTAAAAGCGGTCATTGCTTTTATAGGAAACCATGTTCAAGAATATATTATAATTAGACATGATTTTCTAGTTATTTTTTCTAACCATGAATACGGATACTATTTAAGTTATCATCTGATATAGATGAAGTATAGTACGTAACCCGACCGCGCATTAAATACTGTTGTCATATCTGGTCGGGCGCCACTGCCATTCATCTCAGGGTTCTCGACAGGCTCCAAAGGAGAATCTGTAATATGTAACCCGACCGTGCATTAAATACTGTTGTCATATCTGGTCGGGCGCCACTGCCATTCATCTCAGGGTTCTCGACAGGCTCCAAAGGAGAATCTGTAATATGTAACCCGACTGTGCATTAAATACTGTTGTCATATCTGGTCGGGCGCCACTGCCATTCATCTCAGGGTTCTCGACAGGCTCCAAAGGAGAATCTGTAATATGTAACCCGACCGTGCATTAAATACTGTTGTCATATCTGGTCGGGCGCCACTGCCATTCATCTCAGGGTTCTCGACAGGCTCCAAAGGAGAATCTGTAATATGTAACCCGACCGTGCATTAAATACTGTTGTCATATCTGGTCGGGCGCCACTGCCATTCATCTCAGGGTTCTCGATAGGCTCCAAAGGAGAATCTGTAACGTGATCGGTCCCGACCTAACAGCTCGAGTCCAGCCACTTTCTCACCGGTGGGATGTGGTCTTCCCTCTATCTATTCTACAAATATTTTCATGACTTCTGTTCCGACGATCTTAGCTCACTGATGCACCCTACACAAGAATTTAATCGAGCAACCAAACTGACAACAAGGTCCCACCCTTTTACAGTTAAATCAACCGAATGCAGCCGCCAATTCTAGTCCATCAGCTTCCTTTCTCGCACTTCCCGCCTGTGGAACTCTCTTCAGTATACTTACTTCCCTGACGGCTACAACCGCCAAGAATTTAAATGCAATATCAATTCCCATCTCTTGTCCACTTGACTCCATCACCTCGTGCATTTTTTCCTTTCTCGCTCTACCCTCGCAACTGTTTTCACATTAGTATTCCCTTCCTTCTCTTGCCCTTTCTCCAACACCCGCTGTAACTGGTCCGTCTTTCCCTTCGCTCTCCTCCTGCTTAAACTTTCACTCTTCTCTTATGTAGCGGTACCATCTTGCTTGGGGGTGGGACAATTTAAAAAAAATTAAGTATCTCCATCAACGCTATGGTTAAGGAGTTACTATAGCATGTCATTATAGTAGTCATTTCAATCCTTACTGGGTTCTCTGTACTCATGGCCTTGTGTTCGACATGATTATTGTTCTTAAATAAAGTGAGTTAATAAAACGATGTCTTGGACTATTACAGTTGATTTTAATTTGATGTCAGTTTTTCACATCAAATTTAAGTCAGAAAGTGTATTTCCGTAACACGTGACCCCAACAAATTCCGCTCACAGTCATTTTTTTCCTTATTTTTTCGCTTTCATTTATTACTTAAAAAATCAATCAGGTTTCACTTTCAGCTGATTCTTTTCAAATATTTGTATTTTGTTTTGTTTTTTGTTATTTTTTTTTTTGTTGTTTATTTCTTTTTCATGTGTGTGTGTGTGTTTTTGTGTGTGTATTTTTGTGTGTGTGTTTTTGTGGGGTTTCTTGTGTGTTTTTTGTGTTTGTTTTTGTGTGTGTTTTGTATTTTTGTGTTTGTTTTTGTGTGTGTTTTGTGTTTGTGTGTGTGTGTGTGTGTGTGTGTGTGTGTGTGTGTGTGTGTGTGTGTGTGTGTGTGTGTGTGTGTGTGCTTTTAAATCAAATGGATTTCAAGTATCTCCAGTCGCGCCAGTTTTCTCTCGGGAAATTGTTCTCGAAATCGATTTAAGAATAAGAAAGGCAAAGAAAATTGCAGAAATTATAAAACAAAACCAGAGATAAAAAACAACATTAATTCAAAATAAAAGAACAACGCTCAAAGTCACGCTCAGTTTTCGATACAAAACAAGTCGACAGCTTTTAATAAAGTGACAAAAATGACATCGTGATTTAAACAACATTAACCCTTGCTTAAGGTCCTCTCTAGTAGGTAGTATTTCGCTGCGCTGGTCAGCGTTCAAGCCCAAATGAAGAACAAGATTTCGAAGGCTGAGTTTGCAGGGTTTGTTTTTCTATTTGAGAAAGCAGATTTACAAAGCTTTCTCCATTAGTTGCTTTTTTTTTTTTTTCCTTTGGGCTAAATGCTAAAAACAAGGGCTATGAGCGATTCTTTCGGCTGGCCTCTCGGTTACCCTCCCACTTTTATAAGCTTCAAAAATTTATGTAACTGATCAATCTCTGATTTTGATAAGATTTGATCTTCAGCACTTTTCTCTCTGCGTTTTCTTTTTCATTTTTTCAAAAAATCAGAGCAGACAAATCACACTGTTCTGCTATTATTAATGTTAGTATAAACCCTTTGGTTTTGTTTAGAAATTAATCTCTCTTGAGTTCCAACAGCCCCTAAGTGGTCCCCGCACTTTCATAATTCCATAATCGCTACTGAATACAGCGGTTAATAGTTTTAATAAAAAAGTTATTCTCCTCTTTCAGTTTTGCTAAATTTGAATATTAAATTCAGAATTTCCTTGATAGGTTTTCATCAGACCTTCGTTGGATTTCTTAGTAAATTATGTTTATTTATTTAAAGGTTATTTTTAAATCTCGTATGATTTCTTTTAATAATTCTATAATTGACCTAAGATTAGTGTTTAAAGAAAAGAATTTGTTCAGCTTTACTTAAATCATGTAAAATACAGCCAGAGGCAATTCTACGGGGTGGCAGAAGGGGCCAAGGCTCCCACAGAATTTTTGCTGGTTCCTAAGTCTTCAAAAATTTATGAAACTGATCAATCTTTGATTTTGATAAGATTTGATATTCAGCACTTTTCCCTGTTGAGGAGAATGTTGAGGAGAATGTTAACAGGGTCTGGTTTGGAGGATTTTACTTACTTACGACTTATTTTTAAATTTAATATAAATCGATATATATATATATATATATATATATATATATATATATACAGTACTGTGCAAAAGTATTAGGACAAGAATTATTTTGTCTTTTATGAGGCATCAAAATAAAGTTTAAAATCACTTCTCTCCTAACACTTTTGCACACTACCGGTAGTGTGCAAAAGTATTAGGACAGGGGTAATTTTTCTAAAAACCTCACTGAAATTCAAATATAAGGCGAAATTCTTTGTAAGAAATATTTAACTAAAAAGGAAGAGGAAGGAAGGCTTCGAAATTTGAATTGGCCCCCTGATCTCAATCCTATTAAACATCTATGGAATATTTTGGTTAAAAAGAATGATAAATCTCATGTTACTTAGCAAGACACACTTTGGGAACAAATACAAGCTGCTTGGCAGGAGATACCATTAGATACATTGAAGAAGCTTGTGATGCCAATGCCTGAGAGAATGAAGGCTCTAATCAAAACAAAAGGCTATTATACTAAATATAAAATTTATTTTGTCAATTGTAGCAATTATTTTATTTCAATGCGAAAGGCTGTTATACTAAATATTAAATTTATTTTGTAACAAATATTTTTTCTTGTTAATTCATTTGTTGAGTAAATCAAATAAAATTACTTTAATTAAATTGTTTATTTTCTGTCAATATGCCTCATAAAAGATAAAATAGTTCTTGTCCTGATACTTTTGCACAGTACTGTATATATATATATATATATATATATATATATATATATACTAAGTGCGATTGGTAAATTGTCGTAATTATTTTATTTCAATGCGAAAGGCTGTTATACTAAATATTAAATTTATTTTGTAACAAGTATTTTTTCTTGTTAAAGTACTTGTTGAGTAAATCAAATAAAATTACTTCAATAAATTGTTTATTTTCTGTCAATATGCCTCATAAAATATAAAATATTTCTTGTCCTAATACTTTTGCACAGTACTTTTGCACACACATATGCATGCATATATGTGTATCTATGAATTTTATGGCTAACGTAGACAGGAAACTTTCACTAGAAACAAAGAAAAGAGTAATGGATTGCTATGTGATGTCAATTCTTCCATATGGCAGTGAATGCTGAACAATATCAGCAACGATGAAGGAAAAAATTGAAGCAGCTGAAATGTGGTTCTACAGAAGGATGCTGCGGATATCGTGACCCGAGCTTGTGAGCAATGATGAGGTTTTGGAAAGATGGAAACAAAAAAAAATAATATTGAGCATCAGGAAGAGACAGTTAATGTACCAGGGACATGCAATGAGGAAGGAGGGCTTGGAGAATCTGATACTAACAGGCCAGATTGAGGGGAAAAGAGACAGAGGAAAGCAGCGAATAACATATTTGAAGGGCCTGGATGATAGAACGGGGCTTGCATGGTTTCACAGGAGAAAGTGTGCTAAGAGCCACCAGGAATAGGGAAACGTGGAAGGCCATGATCGCCTACGTCCTGAAGGGACAAGGCACAAAGAAGAAGAAGAATACTTAAAGAAAATATTTAAACAGATTGGGCTAAGCATCTTGATGAAACATTTAATTATAATTTTTAATTAAACCTAATATTTTCCTCATCATCAAATTTGATTTTCTTTTTCATTTCATCCCCAGCAAAGCGATAAAAGACGCTAAGATGCAAGAATATTCTGAGAATAAAAAGAAGCTGAAAGACTAATGAAAGAACAGGTTTAAAGAAATCAGATGTCGATTGACGTTGCACTTAAATTTTTGAAGATGGTATTTAATAGGAAACAAGAAACCGGAAGAGAGTTTCACAAGCGAAAAGTGTGAGAGAAGAAACTGACAGCATAGAACCTACGGTTGTAACTAGCAATTTTCATACTAAAATGATGAGGTCTATCTGTTAACCTAGCACAACTAATAATACCACTATTATTAATTTCTCTCTCTCTCTCTCTCTCTCTCTCTCTCTCTCTCTCTCTCTCTCTCTCTCTCTCTCTCTCTCTCCGCTGCATTAAACGAAACAAAATATATATATATCAGCGGTAAATAGTGTCATACTACGCTTAAACTTGTGGAGTCGAAGTAGAAAAGTCACAAGCTAAACTTGTGGAGTCGAAGTAGAAAAGCCACAAGCTAGCTACGATACGGCGGTGTGAAAGTGATGCCAAATCAAGATCGATAAATCAAGATCGATAAAACAAGATCGATAAAATCACAGAACTTTCTTTTGCATTATTTCGTCGACAATGTCGTGATATATAAGAACAGCACCTGACCTGATATGGCAGCAATATCCAATGCACGGACGAATTACCGTCCTATTAGTCTCCTTCCAATCTTTGGCAAAGTTTTCGAAGCCATAATCAACGCCGAGGTGATTCAGCATCTTATGGCCAACAGGCTTCTCTCTGACAAACAGTACGGGTTTCGCTTCACCAGGTCTACTGCTGATATGCTAACGACCATTACCGAGTACATATACCAGGCACTCGACAAGAATGGTGAAGACCGAACCGTTGCCTTGGATATCTCCAAAGCATTCGACAGGGTCTGGCATGCTGGCCTCTTGTGCAAACTGCGGAGCTATGGGATAACTGGACATGTTTGACCTCATCCAGTCTTTCCTCTCTAACCGCACATTGAAGGTGGTATTAAATGGGCATGCCTCCCAAAACTACCATACGAACGCGGGCGTCCCTCAAGGTTCCATCCTAGGTCCCACGCTCTTTCTGATCTACATTAATGATCTCCCCGACACCATCAGATCCCAAGTTGGCATGTATGCCGACGACACAAAAAACTACTCTCGCATCGATCAGAAACCAGGTCTGGACGACAAAGTGAACCTCGCTGCCGTACTTGAAAGGGACCTCCAATCCGTAGTGGCCTGGGGTAGGAAATGGCTAGTAAATTTCAATGCGTCTAAAACAAAGCTGTTATCAACTAACCACCATAGACAATCGCATCTACCTCCCATTAGCATGGGACAGGCTAGCCTCCCAGAGAGTAAAATACTACACCTCCTTGGCCTTACACTCTCGGCGGACCTCAAATGGAATGACTATATTGAATCCATTGCCAAATCTGCTGCTATGAAAGTCGGCTCCCTGTGCAGGGCCCGGAAATTTTTCCCACCTGAATCTATTCTGCACATATACAAATCTACCATCCGCCCGTGTATTGAATATTGCTGCCATATCTGGTCGGGTGCCCCTGCTGCTCTCCTTGGGCTTCTTGACAAAATACAAAGGAGGATCTGTAACGTGGTTGATACTGACTTGGCAGACCGGCTGCAGCCGCTCTCTCACCGGCGTGATGTGGCTTCCCTGTGCCTCTTCTACAAGTACTTTCATGGCTTCTGCTCCGATGAGCTTAGATCACTGGTGCCGCCTAAGCACGAATTTACACGAGGTACTAGATTAGCAACTAGGTCCCACCCTTTTACAGTTAAACAAATAAGATGTAACCGTAAATTTTACTCCAACAGCTTCTTTTCTCGCGCTTCCCGCCTGTGGAACTCTCTTCCACAAGTCTGCTTTCCCGACAGTTACAATCTCCAGGTGTTTAAATGTAGGGTCAATAGTCACCTCCTATCACACTAACTCCCAATTATTCTCAGAACACTCTCATCTACCCAACCCTCATTCTCAGTATCCTTACCCGCCTATCACCCACCCTCTGACATTTCCTATATTTAATCAGCCTTTCTCCACTCTACGTAGCCCCCTGCGCAGTAGTGGCAGTGACATGCCTTGCTCGGGGTGAAACGCTTATAAAAATAAAAAATTAAAAAAAATAAATGCGTAAGATTGATTCTGACGACACAGTGAACCAACTTTTTCTAGCTGCAAACCTAGCAATATAATGTTTCCATTTAATATCACTGGAAAACATTCAAAATGTATATTTTATTATTTCACTCTTCTACACTAATCCACACATTCCAACCGACAACCAACCTTCTGATGAAAACCTTCTGATAATAATTCTGACGAATATTATTCTGAAAAAATTCTGTAAGCTGTAGGGAGTTCGGTTAAGTAAGACACAAGGCCAAACGCAAGAAAAAATCAACCAGCTTCCTACACTTCAAGACCATACATATGAGGTAGCTTACAGTAGCGTTAAGACAACTGCCTGCATGTTTTAGTAATCCTTGTTCTCGATTAAGATCTATGTTTTCAACGTAGGGTCTTTCTTTATCTTGCTATAGCTACCACTTCTAATGAGGTTTTATAGTTTATCAGTGTATTTTGTTTTGTCCATCACTATATCACAAGAAGAATGTACCAGTATACCAGTAGATAAACTGATGAAGATGCTGAATTTCTGCCCACAAACAACACACTTCGGATTGGGATCAGACATATATCGGCAGGAGGAAGGCTTAACAATGGGCTCACTATTATCCCCATCATTGGCTAACATATAGACATGGAATACTTCAAAGAGATGGCATTAGAATCCTACAGCAGTAAAGTCAACTCTATAGCTGAGATACATTGATGACAATTAATTACTCTGGCCACATGTGAACTCAATAAGATTATCGATACAGTTCACAATGGAAAATGAGAACGACAAAAAACTACCATTCCTGGATGTATTAATATATCGAACAGAGACGGGGTTCGAAGCATCCGTATACCGCAAGCGAACATTCACCGGACAATACCTCAACTTCAACTCCCACCACTCAAAGAAAGGGATCGTCCGCTGCCTTCAACATCGAGCAAAAGTGATTGTGGCGACCCAGAAACATATGAACAGGAAATGCTTGGTATAAGCAGTAGCCTACAACGTAACAACTACCCAGGGTACATGACAACAAACGGGAAAGGGAGGATGCATCAGGATGACAAGAAAACAGCCACGGTCTGTCTACCCTATGCGAAAGGGTTATCGGGGAATACAACGGATACAAACACCACTGGAAATTACGTAAACTAAAGGAATCAGTGCATATGCTAAGCCGTAAAGGTTTCTTAGCCAGCCAAGCATAGAAATGAATACAATATGGGAACCAGTAATACAGAGTGCTAGAGTAAAACATTATAGGTGTGCAAATATTTTCAACGCATCCGATATATCCGTGTGTGGGCGTGTGTGGGTGTGTGTAAGTGTACACTTGTTGAATTTATTAATTTATTATATTCCTTAAATAAAAACATTTTTCATCTTTATTTTTATATTTATTATGTTTTATATTTTATTTTACTCTATGTTTTTATAATTTTATTAATTTTCTATAAATTTTATAAATTTTATTTTTTTAATTTAAATCTAGTTTTAAAATTGAATTATATGTCAAGGTGTCCCGCCAAAAAAACATTTTTTCCTAATAACTTCATCCCATTTATTTAAACCCAAAACCGCTATGATTTATTTGTCAACACGTCGGTTAACGTTTCTATGGAGATGAATTTTTTTAATTTTTTCTTTTTTCCTTTTTCTTTCCTTTCCTTTCTTTTTTCTTAGCTTATTTCCCTGTCAACTACCCCTTCCCACTTCTTTCTTTCTTTATCTTTGCACTTCCTTTTCTTAGAGCCAGACAAGACTAAATTTTAACTTACAACTCAGTTTAAAAGTAAGGTTTTCCAAAATCTAAAAATAGAATTGATTTCTGTCTACTTTCTTATTAATCCCACCCCTTTAATTTTTCTGTGAAGTATATTTTTTTTAACTTCCGCCGGTAATATACCTTGCTTTATTTTGAAATAAAAAGTTGTCGATGATGCGTGAAATTTCTCTTAGGGATTTCATGTAGAAATGGTCATACAACGGATTTGAACATCGAAATTTATTTTATTTTATAATTGGCTCTGTAATTTAAATATTAATTACATTGAGCCCTCCACCTGGATCATTTTTTAATATTAATTAGAATCGGTTCTTTGGGATTTAGCTTCCTGCTTTTCCTTTTGGATTAAAGTTTAATAGTTAATATATATATTAAATATAAATTTAATATATATATATATATATATATATATATATATATATATATATATATATATTAAATACGTTGTATTAAATGATAGACAGCTTAGTCTTGCAGATTTTCTTTTGTATTTTCTCATATTTTCTAATTCTTTTTATTTCCAAGTTATATTTATGCAAATATTGTCCATATGTTAACCGAGTATTTTCGAACGTCATTGTCCATCATCAGGGTCAAATTTTACGGTTTTACAATATTAAACATCAACAATTGCCTTGCAGCAGAAAACGTGTTAACATTTTGAAGAACAAAATAAACGTTAAGAAAAGAATTTTAAAAATTCAAGGGAAGTAATAATGTGATCACGTGCAAGCGTGAAAATATGTGATCACGTGGAGGCGTGAAAATATGTGATCACGTGGAGGCGTGAATTATTTGATTACGTGAAATATTCAGATCACATTATTACTTCCTTACAACGTGTTTAAAAGAAAGGATGCTGCCAAAATACACGTACTTTATATAGATATATATAGAAATATATATATATATGTCATCTCAAAGATTATATATATATATACATGTGTGTGTGTGTGTGTGTGTGTGTGTGTGTGTGTGTGTGTGTGTGTGTGTGTGTGTGTGTGTATTTTGGCAGCTTCCAAATATACAAATTTTGGCAGCATCCAAATATGATATATATATATATATATATATATATAGATAGATAGATAGATAGATAGATAGATAGATAGATAGATAGATAGATAGATAGATATCATAAGACATTTTTTTTTATTTTTCGGGTTTGATGAAGCAGCTTGTATTTTTACAATTGCCTAAATAAGTTCTGGATCTATAGCTGTTTAATTATGTGTTGAGTTTTCTTTTCTCTCTCTCTCTCTCTCTCTCTCTCTCTCTCTCTCTCTCTCTCTCTGTGTCTCTCTCTCTGTGTCTCTCTCTCTCAATATATATATATATATATATATATATATATATATATATATATATATATATATTCTAAACATATATTGTTAAAATGTATAGGTAGGCATTTGAAGGCTATCACAATGCGTTTAGCGTTATAAAAGAAAGTATAGAAGGTGTTGGGTACCTATTTATTATTCATTAATATTTCGAGATCAGAATAATGAATAATAAACAAGTAATCCCCAACACTTTCTTTTCCTTCCTTTATTATACTAAAGCCATTGTGATAGCCTTAAAATACATACCCATACACCTTACATACACAATGCTTCAAGCAAATTACAAAACTCTCCTACAGATAATTTTCTAAATATATTGTTAAATATAACAGACAATAAATATCTGTTATATTTAACAATATATTTAGAAAATTATCTGTAGCCTGGATATATATATATATATATTATGCTCTCATTACGATTGAGCTCTCTGGAGAAGAAAATTTTAAAAACAGTTTCCACTTCGGCTATAATGCGTGACTCTTCAGAAATGAATTGAGTTCTTTCGGTGACTGGCGTCTGTATACACTGATTATATACAACACGTTAAAATTTCCTTTCGCTGATTCCATGCGCCGATGGCTTAGAGAGTAGCGACTCCGACTGACAACAAATCAGTCGAGTTTCGATCCCGGCCAGAAGCAAGTGGATGCGTCTAGCCACGCTGATAAGCGGTGATACAGCGAAACAGGCCTGTATGTGGATGACTAATATATATATATATATATATTCTTTTATAAACGAATCATGACGCGACCTAGATTTCTACCATGTGATGTCTGCAGGCGATTTGCAATAACTGAGTTTTACAGTATTTACATTATTCGAATTATTGTCCTTATCTTTGTTGCCATTTGTACGACATTTCGGCCATTGTACGCTCCGGCCTTCTTCAGGTGCTAGAAATTCCGATTCTAACCCTAGTACAAATGGCAACAAAGATGAGGACAATAGTCCGAATAATGTAAATACTGTAAATACTACCTCATCTCGGAAATATAGACGAATAGAATGATCTATTATTAAACGTCGTAAAAATGGCAATAAAGATGAAAACAATAGTCCGAATAATGTAAATACTGTAAATACTACCTCATCTCAGAAATAAGGACAAACTGATTTTTATTGTTTTTTTTTTTAAGAACGCGCGCGTAATTTTTGTTTTTTTAATAAGCGTTTCACCCCGAGCAAGGTATGTCACTGCCACTACTGCGCAGGGGGCTACATAAAGTGGAGAGAGGATGGTTAAATATAGGAAAAGTCAGAGGGTGGGTGATAGGCGGGTAAGGATATCGAGAATGAGGGTTGGGTAGAGGAGAGTGTTGGGAGAATAATTGGAAGTTAGTGTGATAGGAGGTGAATATTGACCCTACATTTAAACACCTGGAGATTGCAGCTGTCGGGAAAGCAAACTTGTGGAAGGGAGTTCCACTGGCAGGAAGCGCGAGAAAAGAAGCTGTTGGAGTAGAATTTACGGTTACATCTTATTTGTTTAACTGTAAAAGGGTGGGACCTAGTTGCTAATCTAGTATCTCGTGTAAATTCGTGCTTAGGCGGCACCAGTGATCTAAGCTCATCGGAGCAGAAGCCAAGAAAGTACTTGTAGAAGAGGCACAGGGAAGCCACATCACACCGGTGAGAGAGCGGTTGCAGCCGGTCTGCCAAGTCAGTATCAACCACTAACTTTAAACGTTATTTTATTGGGTATGTGTATTTGAGTAGGCGTACCGTTTATTTTTTTTTATTAATTAGTATATCGTGTGCTGATATATGGATCATCTCTGAGAGCGCATGTTCTTTGTGACCGGACGTATTAGCGAATCTCAGTCTATCTCGGTCCATTGTTTGTAGTGTCACGGATCTTGTCCCAGCAAACACGACGATAAACAGCAGCAAAGGCTTGATATCTCGGCTGCTTTGTTCTAGAAACGCAATCTGATACGGCCATGCAGCCTCGTGTCCATTACCATTTGCGTGACTGTATATAAAAATTATATCTATCTGCTCACGATATGAATATTCTGCCATTGTTAAACGGAACACTTCTTAATTAACTCTCTACTGGGCACATTAAACGCTGAAGACAGTCTAACCACAAATGTAGACGAATGTCAAATGTAACCCAGTCTAATGGCAACACTGTGCCATCTACCGTAAACTTTCTTTAAATTTAATAACTCAAAAACGAAAGATTTTCAAATATGTTTGTCTCGACATTTATCCTTGTTTTGGTGTGAGAAACCAGCCCCCAAAGTTTGTAAAAGTATTTTTGATACACCCTGTATATATTGAAATATTTACCAAATAAATTAGTCTTTTTTTTAATCGTGTCACCCCAAGCAAGGCATTCCACTGCCACGAGAGCGCAGGGGGTTACATAGAGGGATTGGGTATAGGAAATGTCAGAAGGCGGGTGATAGACGACTTAGGATGTACATAGGGAGAGAGTTGGAGAGAGTGGGTGTGAGTTAGTGTGTTAGGAGGTGTCTATTGACCTTACATTTAAACTCCTGGAGGTTGTAGCCGTCGGGGAAGCAAGCATGCGGTAGGGAATTCTACAGGTGGGAAGTGCGAGGAAAGAAGCTGTTGGAGTAGAAATTGCGGTTACATTTCATCGGTTTCACTGTAAAAGGGTGGGACCTAGTTGCCAATCTAGTATCTCGTGCAAATTCACATCTAGGGGGCACCAGTGATTTAAGTTCGTCAGAGCAGAAGCCATGAAAGTATTTATAGAAGAGGCACAGGGAAGCCACGTCACGCCGGTGAGAGAGTGACTGCAGGCGGTCAGCCAAGTCGGTATCGATCACATTACAGATTCTTACGCATTTTATTATACTAATTGATTTATGCAAAATATCTGAAAAAGTATGCAAAATAAAATATGCGAAAACACAATGAATATTTTTTCCATTCAAGTTTTTTTTTATTTACGTGTCTCCTTCCGATATTTTAAGTGTACGTGATCAAAACATAATTGAAAACTCCGCCGAAAAGTAGTTACCTTAGTAACCATCGGCATACTTTTTTGCAGCACTGTTGCTATAGCGACGACGTTTCCCTAAAATTTACAGTTAGGTTTTGTAAAAATGTTCTTCTATAGCAACGAGACTGTAATACGTCTTCTTATATGTGTCTTGTCTTTTCAGGACGTAGGCGATCATGGCCTTCCACGTCTCCCTATCCCTGGTGGCTCTTAGGACGCTTTCACCTGTTACACCACCCAAACCCGGCTCTACCATCCACTAGCTCAAGACCATAAATCTAGAATATAAATGTATAGAAACCAGTATGGCCAAAAAATGAGGGATCGTTTTATATATTGATTATGATATAGAATCGATCCCCCACTTTATATCCACATCATAATTTCTTATAAACAGTTGGAATATATCTTCTTTTATGTACCTTGTCCCTTCAGGACGTAGGCGATCATGGCTTTCCACGTCTCCCTATCCCTGGTGGCTCTTAGGACGCTTTCTCCTGTTACACCACCCAAACCCGGCTCTACCATCCACTAGCTCAAGACCATAAATCTAGAATATAAATGTATAGAAACCAGTATGGCCACAAAATGAGGAATCAGTTTTTATATTGATTATAATATAGATTTGATCCCCCACTTTATATACCCACATTATAATTTCTCATAAACAGTTGTCATATATAGTCTTCTTTTATGTACCCTGTCAATTCAGCACGTAGGCGATCATGGCTTTGCACGTCTCCCTATACTTGGTGGCTCTTAGCATGCTTTCTCCTGTCACACCACGCAACCCCTGTTCTGTCATTCACGTGCTCAGGTCCTTCAAATATGTTATCCTTTGCTTTCCCCCGTCTCTTTCTCCCTATATCTGGTCTGTTGGTATCAGGTTCTCCATGCCCTCCTTCCTCAATGCATGTCCCACGAACTTTAACTGTCTCTTCCTGATGCTCAGTATTAATTTCCTTTTCGTTTCCATCCTTTCCCAAACCTCATCATTGCTCACATGCTAGACCCATGATAAACGCAGCATCCTTCTGTAGAACCACATTTTGGGTGCTTCAGGTTTTTCCTTAATCTTTGATGAGATTGTCCAGCATTCACTGCCATATTGAAGGACTGACATCACATAACAATCCAGTCATCTCTTCTTTGTTTTTTAGTGAAATTGTTCTGTTTATTAATAGTTTACTTAACTTCTGGAGTGCATCCTTGTGCTTTTGGATCTCAGGAATATAAATATAGAAGTATAGAAGTATAGAAACTGATGTGGTCACAAAGTGAGGGGTCAATTTATATATTGGTTGTAATATGGGATTGATCTCCCACTTTGTATCCACTATTCTTCTGTAGAACCACATTTCGGTTGCTTCAAGTCTTTCCTTCAACTTTGATGAGATTTTCCATCATTCGCTGATATATTGAAGGACAGACATCACATAACAATCCAAGACTTCTTTGTTTCTAGCGAAATTTTCCTGTCTCTTAATACTCTACTCAGCTCCTGGAATGCATCCTTATGCATAAATGTGTAGAAACTACTGTGACAACCAAGTGAGGGCTCAGTTTATATATTGATTGTAATATGGAATTGACCCCCCAATTTATATCCACTATTCATCTGTAGAACCACATTTCGGTTGCTTTAGGTTTTTTTCTTAGTCTTCATCTTAACTGCCATATTGAAGGACAGACATCACATAACAATCCAGTACTTTCTTCTTTGGTTCTAGCAAAATTTTCCTGTCTCTTAATACTTTACTCAACTTCTGGAATGCATCCTTGTGCTTTTGGATTTCAAGAATATAAATGTATAGAAAATGCTGTGGCCACAAAATGAGGGGTCAGTTTATATATTGATTGTAATATGGAATTGACCCCCCACTTTTTATCCACTATTCTTCTGTAGAACCACATTTCGGTTGCTTCAAGTCTTTCCTTAATCTTTAATGAAATTGTCCTGCATTCACTGCCATATTGAAAAACTGATATCACTTAGCAATCCAGTTCTCTGTGATACGTAAATTTTAGAATTCAACCATTCACTGATTTTCTTGTATTCCATTTTTACAGCTACTAGAACAGACGTGAATGGGTCGTGTTTCGGATTAGCTAGGTATAAGATAGTGATAACCAGCCTCAGTTGTCTCCCCTTCCCTATTTCGGCCTTGTGCCAAAATTGTAACTTATTTGCAATAAATCTCGATACTAGAACAGATGCATGTTGAAATCCTTACCGTATTTACTCATGTTGAAATTATCGCATGAGCAAGTTGCATGTTGCATGTTCGACGAAATTTACAAACTCTACGTTTCGTTTAATTTCGCAAACCAATCGATGAAATTTAAATAAGCTGATTTGTTTGGAAAAATGCTTTGACAACAAATCTACTTCAGAGTTAAATTTCTTTAATTCAATTTAATTTATATTACTTTATGGTAAACAATTTTTTTTTAATTTCTTTTTTCTTTTCAACAGCAAAAAAATAATTTTTTAAGGATTTCTTACTCTTGAGCATGCAACATACACTGGCCATGCGTAAATATTTATTTCTGGAGCTAAATTCCGAATTTTTTAAGCGTTTGGCTTTGATTAATTTATAGTGCTTGCAAACGTAGAGGGAACAGGAAAATGAATTCTTGTTTCTATGAAAAATTAAAGAAAACTTGCAAAAAAAATAATATTCCATATTTATTACATAAGTATTTGTGATTTTAATCATTAAATTGTTTTTAGAATAGTGGGTATATTTTAGATGTTAAATAATGCAATTTTTATTTTTTCTAAAGAAATTAATGAAAACTTTTTGCGCTGTTATATACTTTAGTAAAACCAACGGTACTTTGGTTTCGAACGGTCAATTTATGGCTATTTTAGCGTGTGATGAACGGACAGACAAACGGAAGTCATGCAATTTTATAGAGATAATCTGAAAACATGGACTTGTACAATAAAAGTTTGATATATTATCTTGCTAAGCTGATGGAATTAGCTTACTTAAATGAGATTCAGTTATTTTTACTTCAGAACAAATAAACAAAACAACTTTATCAGCTGATGACTCTTTTCTCTGTAAAACACATTTAGAAGAAACTGAATACAACTATTTTAACCAGGACGTCATCTTTTCCAGTTGAAACGGAGGAAAAATTTTAGAATCAATTTAGTATTTTTTTCCCTTTCATACTATTCATTTTCCCTCCTTCAGTCATTCCATGATTTATGTTGATTTTTTTTAATCATTTCACCCCAAGCAAGGCATTCCACTGCCACTATTGCGCAGAAGGTGATGAGAAAGAGTGGTTAGATATAGGAAATGTTAGAAGGAGGGTGATAGACGGGTAAGGATACCGAGGCTGAGGGTTGGGGAGATGGGAAGAGTGTTTGAGAGAATGGATGCGAGTTAGTTTGTTAGGAGGTGTCTGTTGACCTTACATTTAAACTCCTGGAGATTGTAGCTGTCGGGAAGCAATCATGTGGAAGGACATTCCACAGGCGAGAAGTGCGAGAAAAGAAACTGTTGGAGTAGAAATTGCGGTTACATTTTATCGGTTTCACTGTAAGAGGGTGGGAGCTAGTTGCTAATCTAGTATCTCGTGCAAATTCGTACCTAGGGGGCATCAGTGATCTAAGTTCATCGGAGCAGAAGCCGTGAAAGTATTTATAGAAGAGGCACAGGGAGGCCACGTCACGCCGATGAGAGAGTGACTGCAGCCGGTCTGCCAAGTCGGTATCGATCACATTACAGACTCTCCGTTGTATTTTGACAAAAACTCCGAGGAGAATAGCAGGGGCACCCGACCAGTGGCAGCAGTATTCAATGTTTGATTCTTTATTTTATTCTAATTCTTTATCTCCCGATGAGGCCTGAAGAGCGGGAGCGAAACCAGTTGTTTCGTTTTAAAGATGTCCAATAGTATTCAGCTAGAGATTTTCATAGCCATAATCAACAAAATATATCACAATTGATTAACTGTTGCTCCTTATGGAAGACGGATTTTGTTTTCATGCATTAATTTTACAAAGAGAAAAAAAGAATTTCCCTTCAAGTTTCTCCGTCCTGCCTCCTTAAATAGCCGTTGATGGATCAGCTTTTCAAGAAGGGCCCTTGTCATGAACTTTTTCTTTTTTAATTTCCTCCATAAATTTTCAATCAGATTCAGTTCCGGACCTTTTGTTGGGAATGTCATTGAGTTGATATACGCTTCCTGAAGAAACACTTCCACACTCTTCGTGACAATATGAATTATCATCTTGAGTATATACGCACACACATACACACACACACGATATATATCTTGTGGTTGCGGATGGCAGAAATATATATATATATTCTGTCTGAAGGGGAATCGCCTCGGTATATATATATATATATATATATATATATATATATATATATATATATATATATATATATATATATATATATCAGCGTTATAAATGTTATATATATATATAACGTTTTATAGAAATATATATATAAATGATAGCTACCTGGAAACCGAATGCTATGTCTGAATTTAGGTAATGATGGCATAGGTAGAAATGGCACAGGTAAAAATGACTAAAGTGGGAAAATAGAATAAAAATGACACAAAGCAAAAAAATACAAAATAAAAATGAAATCCATATGTTACGTATTTAGTAAATAAAAAGAAAATTATATTCACATTTAAAATCAAAAAATTAAAATTAGAATATGTTGTGATCAAGTCCACTTAACAACTGATCCAAATATTTTCTTCCTCCTCTGCAGTCATCGCATAAAATTTCTTAGTTTTTGTCGTAAATCAACATATATTTTCGATTTTGACCAAAAAGGCTTACGGCCATATTACGTTGAATACACCAGTTCTCGCTCGATCACCGAAGTTAAGCAACGTGGAGCCTGGTCAGTACTTAGATGGGTGACCGCTTGGGACATACCAGGTGCTGTAAGCGTATAGTGACAGATGTGCGTTGTGGTGCAGTGGATATTCGCTCGGAAAAAGAAATCAGTGAGCCGAGTTCGAATTCCAGTTGAATACCCTGCATTCACTTGAGCACTGGTACCCTTAGGAAAGGTATTAATCCGTCCCTTTCCTCCAGTTATGGATTAAATAACAAAGGTAGGACTTGGGAACCCTGCCCTTAAAAACAAATCCCAATGAATCTTGACACTCGAAAAGAAAAATGTATTACTAGACTTATATAAAAAAAACAATAAATTCTTTGAAAGAAAAAGGTATTACCGGCAATAAATGACTCGCCGAGGTTGATTTGCCATAAAAACAAAATGATTAGGGAGTTACTGATTCGATATTAGTCATTTTTTTTTTAGAATTTACAGAACAGATCAAGTATACATTTCATTTTTTCTGTATGTTTTTGATTTGTGCCATTTTTTATTTTTTAATTTGTGACATATTTCCCCGTGTTGTTTTTATCTGTACCATTTTTACCGGGTCATTTTTACTGTTCACTGCAATGTCTGTATTGTGTTTGGCTAGAAAGACCTGACCGGTTCATGTGGAAAAGGGTTAACAAGATAAAAAAGAAAGAGAAAAAAAAGAAAGAAACACGTCTAAGATTCAAAAGAAAAAAGTAAAAAGGAACTTATCGATTTCCCAAGACTTTTTGCTTTTGTCACGTATGGTACATAAGATTCGACTTCTGATTGCTTCGAAAAATCATTACCAATATTTACACCCGTCTGATTTCAAGATTCCTCTGTTTGTGAAAACTTTATTTGCATTATGAAAACATCATTTTAGAATTAGCTTTGAAAGAGTGATCATTATTATTGATTATTGTTGTTTGGCCTGATTATCATTTAACGTAAGTGTTTATTTTATGTGTTTTCGCCTACCAAGAATATTTTGGAAAGAACTTCAAGTGGGTATTGTCCTTTCGTCAGCTTCTGTAAAATATCGAGTGCAACGTTTTGTCGCTTATATATATATATATATATATATATATATATATATATATATATATATATATTTCTATATATATTTAACTTACAATATTTTAGTACTTTTTAGTACATATATATATATATTATTATTATTATTATTATTATTATTGTGTCATTTTTCATCATATTTCGATTTCTGCTTTGGTCTCACTACCAACCAAGTCTGCGGGGAGACCTAAGGCAGGTAGTGGCGTGTTGTTATGGCTCCATTTCATGTTTTTCTATCTTCCCTATCATCCCCAGCATTACATAGATAAAGTTTTCCTTAGTGTGTGGGCTGTACTTAATAAGACAATTTTTTGTATATCTCTTAAGCTGGGGTTTCCAGGGATTCTTTCAATGTGTTGTTTTGTTCCATTTTTTATCATTCCAAGTGCATCTACTATCACTGGCACAACTCTTGTTTTCAATTTCCACATTTTTTCTATTTCAATTTCCAGGTCTTTATATTTTGACAGTTTTTGAAATTCCTTGATTGCTAATTATTATTATTATTATTATTATTATTATTATTATTATTATAGTAAAACGTACCAGGAAAACAGTATCACTAATGACTAAAATCATAAAGTCCTACCGTTAACAAAACGTTAACTTAAGTCGTCAGACCCCAAAAGGAAACACCAAATGGATAAAGGGGGATCAAAAAACGAAACAAACAAAGCAAAAGCCGTGTTCGAAAGAAAAAAAAAGCCCCAAGACAAAAACCTTAATAAAAAAGAGCTCGATACGAAAGTACGAAAGCAGAGCAAAGATACGAACGAAATCTAAAAATGAGCCAAAAGCCATATATATGTACTAAAAAGTACATATATATTTGTAATGAATTATTTTGAACATTATTTTTACCGGTACACGTATTTAAGATATTCTGTTTTTAATTAATTATATAAGCATGATAAAAACCTCGTCTGATCAAGAGGCTATTCGTGGTCAAGTGGTTAAGACAGTGCCTAATCAAATGGTAGCTTCCCCTATGTAAATAGGGGTCGCAGGTTCGAATTCTGCTGTATAACAAACATTTTTCGTAATAAAAAATTTATCGTGAAATAATCAGGCCGGTAGATATAAATATAAAATACTGCTTAATTAAAAACAGGATATCTACTTAAATGCGAGTATCGGTAAAAATAATGTTCAAAATAATTCATTACAAATTGTCGGTTGCTTATAACCAAGTTTCGTTAAAATATATATATATATATATAAGAAAAAACTAATAAAAAGTTGTAATTTTCAAAATGAATTTTTTGACAGTATTTATTTCTATTATTATATTTTATATTTCTGACCGTCCTCTGCCTTTCATCAGAAACAAAGGATTTTAAAATTTAAATTAGAAACGTTTTCGCGATAAGCGTTCGTCCGAGAGATTGTTTACATCACGTGACGCAGAAAGCGACAGATTTTTTAAATATTTTAAACGTAAATCTATTTTTAATAATACTTATAAATGTTGTTTTACAGGAAATTTTTTTAAGTGTATCTAAAAAATGTTTAACTATTGAAATATTTTTAAAGATTCAAAACACCTAAGTCCCTATTTAACCCTAGCCTGTATGTATTTAATTTTAAAATCCACTATTTTTCTTTCTTTCTGCGTGAGTATGTAGAACCAAAATCAGAATTTATTACTAAACATTTGCAGTTTTCTAATGTGTGTCCCGGTTGATTGAAGTGTACTGCTATGGGGGAATACGGGTTGCTTTGGCGTATGCTAAGTTTGTGATTATTGAAACTTACAGCTTTTTAGTAGTTTTTACTATATATATATATATAGTCGCTTATATATGTACATATATATAGTCGCTTATATATGTAAATATTTATATATATATATATATATATATATATATATATATAGTCGCTTATACAGTACTGTGCAAAAGTATTAGGACAAGAACTATTTTATCTTTTATGAGGCATGACAGAAAATAAACAATTTAATTAATGCCTGACAGAATGAAGGCTGTGATCAAAGTAAAAAGCTATTATACTAAATATTAAATTTATTTTGTAACAAGTATTTTTTGTTAAAGCATTTGTTGAGCAAATCAAATAAAATAAAGTAATTTTATTTGATTTACTCAACAAATGCTTTAACAAAAAAATACTTGTTACAAAATAAATTTAATATTTAGTATAATAGCCTTTTGCTTTGATCACAGCCTTCATTCTGTCAGGCATTAACATAACAAACTTCTTCAATGTATCTAATGGTATCTCCTGCCAAGCAGCTTGTATTTGTTCCCAAAGTGTGTCTTGCGAAGTAACATTAGATTTATCAATTCAAGAGGGGGTAATAAGAAAAAAGTCAGTCATATCCAAGGATAATAGAATAATGAGTAGTTTCAAAATAACTTGTTTAATAGAAAATAGGAAAAATTTAATATAACTTCTTTTTAATACATTACTTTTATTATATTTCATGGATTCATCATTAAAAAAAAGCGGCTTTTGAAATCCGCTTCTTTGTAAATTAAACTATGTTAAACTTTTAACCCTCATTTATTCCTCTGTTTTAGCCCCTCATTTATTCCTCTGAAGACTTTACACACATCACACTATTCTACGAAATATATATTGTTTAATTGTAAACCATTGTTATATATGCCGAGGTTTATATATATATATATATATATATATATATATATATATATATATATACGGGTTTTATATGTCTATGATATTGCTTACATATTTGTTTTTGCTGGTGTTTGAGTATATATATATATATATATATATATATATAAATGTGTGTGTGTGTGTGTGTTCGTATGTGTGTATATGTATATATGTATCTGTGTACGTGTACATATATAGGCATACATATATATGTGTATGTGGGTATGTGTGTACGCATTTACGTGTGTGTGTGAGTTGTATGTGTACATATATATGTTTTTTACAGTACTAAAGTCAGATAGAAGGAAGGAGAGACAGAGGAAGGCAGCGGATAACATATTTGCAGGGCCTGGTCAGGTGTATGACGGAACGGGGGTTGCCAGGAGCAACAGGAGCAAACATACTAAGAGCCACAAGGGATAGGGAGACGTGGAGAGCCATGATCGCCTACGTCCTGAAGGGACAGGGCACATAGAAGAAGAAGAAAGTTATACAGTATTATAACTGTACTTTTGACCGAAATATTTACTTACACTATGGTATTATTTTTATTATATAGTTGTGTGGTGGTAATTGTGATTAAAGCGAATTGATTAACTATTATATCTATTTTTTTTTTTTATAAGCGTTTCACCCCGAGCAAGGCATGTCACTGCCACTACTGTGCAGGGGGCTACGTAGAGTGGAGAAAGGCTGATTAAATATAGGAAATGACAGAGGGTGGGTGATAGGCGGGTAAGGATACCGAGAATGAGGGTTGGGTAGATGAGAGTGTTGTGAGAATAGTTGGGAGTTAGTGTGATAGGTGTCTATTGACCCAACATTTAAACACCTGGAGATTGTAACTGTCGGGAAAGCAGACTTGTGGAAGGGAGTTCCACAGGCGGGAAGCGCGAGAAAAGAAGCTGTTGGAGTAGAATTTACGGTTACATCTTATTTGTTTAACTGTAAAAGGGTGGGACCTAGTTGCTAATCTAGTATCTCGTGTAAATTCGTGCTTAGGCGGCACCAGTGATCTAAGCTCATCGGAGCAGAAGCCATGAAAGTACTTGTAGAAGAGGCACAGGGAAGCCACGTCACGCCGGTGTGAGAGCGGCTGCAGCCGGTCTGCCAAGTCAGTATCAACCACGTCACAGATCCTCCTTTGTATTTTGTCAAGAAGCCCAAGGAGCGCAGCAGGGGCACCCGACCAGATATGGCAGCAATATTCAATACACGGGCGGATGGTGGATTTGTATATGTGCAGAATAGATTCAGGTGGGAAAAATCTTAATTGTTTAATTTTCTTATTTTTTTTTATAAAATTCCAATTTCTTTTCCTTTCACTAGTAATATGTAAATTTATTTTTAAACTTAATAATTAAGTTTAAACAACTAAATTTATATAGAATAATTAGGCTTACTTTTAAATTAATTTTTTTTAAATTTTTTTAATTTTATATTGTATTATATTTGTTTTGTTGATTGTATAATTAGTATAATTTTGTTTATATAGTGGTGTGAGTATTTTGTGATCACAACAGATTAACTATTATCTCTTAAATATATTCTTAATTTTTTTAGACTCCAATTTCTTTCACCGTTAATTTATGATATTTATTTATTTTTATTTTCTCATTTTCTCCTATCATCTTTTCTTTCTGTTTTAAATTTATTCCTCTCTCTCTCTCTCTCTCTCTCTCTCTCTCTCTCTCTCTCTCTCTCTATCTATCTAGCTAGCTATCTGAATATCGATTCGTCAACTCATCATTATCTCTTTGACCCGTCTCCCCGACCCTTGTCCATCTCTCTCTTCCTCCCTCCCTCTCTCTCTCTCTCTCTGTCTCTATCTATCTCTCTATCTATCTATCTCACTCTCTCTCTATCTCTCTCTTCCTCTCTCTCTCTCTCTCTCTCTCACCTAACCCACTTTCCTTAAGTTTCATATCTACGGGTCTGCAATCCAACTGTCAGGTGTTGAATGTATCTTCGAACTTTTGTTGACATCCGCCGCTACACGTGTCCTCTGATTATATGTTGCGTATATATATGCTTATGTATGAATATGTGTGTGTGTTCGCCGAACTGATGTATTTTTTCTTAAATTTTCTCTTTTAAGAGAGCGACCGTTACTTTTATTCGTTTTTGTCTTTGTGAATCCCATTCGTGTAAAATCCTTTGTACAATAAAGACGGAATCTGATGATGGTTCGCCTGAAATAGGCCTATTTATTTCATACTATCTTTTAGTATTTAATACCAAGTGAATAATTGTAAATGAAAATAGAATGGTTATTTTGTTGATACTGCACAATAACATTGCACAATAACATGTGCATCAAATGAACTGTTTTGGTGTCCAGTTTTTGTGCTCTCTTCCCCATGCGAGCCTCTTCTTCGTATTGGCTGGCCAAAACAAAGGCTTCCTGGCTGATTTGTAAAATTTTGCAAAGTAATGATAATAAAAGAACTATTCTATTTTCATTTAGAATTATCCACTTGACAATAAATACTAAAAATAGTACGAAATACATAATTTTTTTGAACTGGGGTGACCTAATAATTATGGCCGGTAGTGTACGTCAAATGGAAACTATACTGATATATATATATATATATATATATATATTATAACGTAATATATCATACAGTTCAGTAGTTTTACCATGATTTTCAATAACCAACATTTTTTTTTATTTAAAAATTTAGGCCTCTTCAAAGGTTTTTTATTAAGTTGGTTCTAAGCTTTTGTGTTAACGTCCTTATAACTTCTCTGAAGATGGCTCATGTGAGCCGAAAGCTTAGAACCAACTTAATAAAAAAAATTATCCAAATGTTGGAGAATTTTTGTCTTTATTTCAACTGAAATTAAAGTCAAAATACTATGTTTAGAATTGTTCATGATTAAACATAATAGACATTCATTGTCTCTTAAATTTAACAGTATATGTTTAGAAAATTATCTGCTGCCTCGATACAATATATATATATAGCTTCACTTAATGTGGAAAATCATAGCTTCACTTGATGTGGAAAAACTCTTTACTAATGTACCCAATGAAACTATTGATATAATTATAAGAAATGTCTACAGTATTCCTTCATTACCCCAACTCAAAATTAATCCCAACATCTTAAGAAAAATTCTACTAGCTTAACATACTCAAATGCCTGTAATCAGATCAGGGACCACAACGCCACTATTTTGTCACTGTCTTCGGCCATCCGCCACGGTAGGGATGGACTTATATTTTCAATTTAATTCTCTTTATTGTTAATAGCTTAAATGTTCTATGTTTACTGTATGTTAATATTTACTCTTTGATAATGGCTTATGAGGGCCGAAATCTTAGACCCGATAAAAAATTCAACAAATACTGTGATTTTTTGTTGTCTTTCAACGACATCACCATCAAGTATATCAGACGGTATGAACGGATCCTACACAAAATTAATAGACAAAACTTGTCTATATTATTCAATGAAACCTGCATTAATATATATATATATATGTGTGTGTGTGTGTGTGTGTGTGTGTGTGTGTGTGTGTGTGTGTGTGTGTGTGTGTGTTATGTATATATTTGTGTTTTTAGGCAGTAAAGTTATGATAACATATAAGCTTCTTCTGGTTTCAATTCTTTTATTGTTACAGCAGGGTCTAAGCTAATTGAGGATGTTTCTTGTATTGATCCACGTAAAACTGTAGCTTTAGCACATTTATTCAAATTACATTTCATTCCAATGTCTTCGCTGAAGCATTTTACAGTTTGCAGAAGACCTTCCAGCTCATTATCATTCTTAGCATATAACTTTAAGTCATCCATGTAAAATAGATAGCTTATTTTCTTTTGGCCTATTTTATAACCACATTCTGTCTTATTAAGTTGACTGGTTAGTGCTATTAATGATATGCAGAATAGTAAGGGAGATAAAAAATCACCTTGAAATATACCTCTTTTGATGTTTATTTCATCAGACTTATAGGTTCCATTTATATGATTGAGGTAAAGGGTTGTCTTCCATATAGACATGCACTGTTTGATGAAATTGATGATGACGGGCGATATCTTGTATATATTTAAAGTCTTTAAAATCCAGGAATGTGGCAAACTATCGAATGCCTTTCGATAATCTATCCAGGCTGTACTAAGATTTTTCTTTGTACTGTAGCAGTTTTCCAGGATCATTTTGTTAATTAGCAATTGGTCTTTACAACCATAACAGCCACGTTTGCACCCTTTTTGTTCAAGCGGTATCATGTCATTTCTTTCTAAGAAGAAATATGTCTGTTTTGTTAAAATAGATGTTAATAGTTTATATGTTGTCGAAAGACATGTAATTGGTCTGTAGTTTTTCGAGTTGTTTGTGTCACCATTCTTGGGTAGAAGAAATGTAATTCCTTTGGTCATCCATGCAGGAATTTTAGTGGGATCGTCAACCATTTCTTGAAGTTCTTTGGCTAGTATTTATGTGCTGCATTTAAATAATATAGCCAAAAGTTAGGAATTTTATCTATACCTGGGAATTTCCAATTGTGTGCTTTTTTTAGTGCAAATTTAACATCATCTTCTGTAATTCCAGACCATGTCTGTTCTGGTTTATTTTTCATTCGTTCTATCTCTTGCGCAATCCAATGTACTTCCTTGCTATGTTCTTTAGGGCAAGCCCATATCTTTTCCCAGAACTGTGTGACTTCTTCCATTCTGGGGGGGGGACTGTCACTTCAATTCTTTTTTTACCTATTTCCCTATAAAATCTCTTTGTATCAGTCTGAAAAATCTTGTTTTGTCTGTAAAATCTTGCTCTTTTTTCATAGCGTCTTATTCTTTGAGCCTTCAGTTGGATTTTTTGCTTTATTTTTTCTTTATTTGATAAGACTTCATTTTCATTCCTAATGTTATATTTTCTTTCGGCTCTTCTGCTTTTCCTAGTTCTTACATTTATTCCTCTACTCAGTTCATCCAGTACTGATAGTTCACTTCTAAGTTGTTCGATTTCTTTTTCTATTTTTCTTTTCCAAGGTGGATCTTCACGTCTGCGAGACTGCCTTGTTTTTATTTTGATATTCAATTTTTTTGTTGCTGCTGTTGCTGATGCATATATTACTTCGTTGAGATTTGTATGAGTGTCTTCATCTAGTATTAATTTCAGTGCTGCATTGTAGAGTTTAATAGTTCGGAGGTTATGTTTTGTTGGTTGTAATTTTGGGAGCTGTTCTCGTTCCTCCATTGTAATATTTTGTATTTGACTTAGATGGTTTTTTATTTCTATCTTGGCTTCCTGTATATTGTTCTTATTTTCCGCCAAATAATTATCTTCGATGTGTTCTGAACTCGTTTTATTTTTGTCTTTTAACTGACTCAGGTCACACCTTTCCAGCACTTTTAAACTTACAGCATTATCTTCGCAGTGATTTGCGTGTTTCACGGTTTCTACATTATGACCTGTGGCTTGTTTGATGTTATTACTTTTTATTTCTGATTCCGGTTCCTTTTCATATTTTGTTGATTCGTCTCTTCTTGTTACAATTCTTTTAATTTCATTAATTTCAGCCTCTGTCAGTCGGTTATTACGAATAATGTACCTACGTACATTGGCCAATTTATTTTCGTCAATATACTTTCTATTTGCTTGACCAACTTTTTCACGCCAAATGTCATATGTTTGGCGAGTCATGTTTTTTTGAGGTTTGAGTAACGCTTCATGAAATGCAGTCATAACGACTTTGTACTCCTCACGAGACCATTTTATTTTTTCTTTCTTTAAATATACGGTTGTAGATCTAGCTGGTGAATTTTCAGGATCATCATTAGGATTATCCTGGTTGTGGGGACCTGAAGATTCATTCTTTGTGTAGGAGTTTGTTCCTATGGCATATTTTTCGACCTCAGGTAGGTTCCCTCCTGAAGGACGGGCTCCCTGTTTATCCACTGGAAGAGCCATACTGGACTGTTTATTTCTATTTGTATTTTTCATGTTTTTCCCACGAGTGACGCACGGGTCCAAAAGTCCACCCAAAGTTGCCCGGCACGTTGGGTAACGGTCTTTTACAAACAGGGTCCCGAAGCCTGTAGGGGATCGTTTGTGACCTCATAACGCAGTAGCCATTCACTCCTCGGTACGATTAACACCTTGAGTTGCAGGTTGTTGTTCGGAGTTTTCCTTCTCCTAAATGGGCTGCCAAGCAACATCTGACATAGACGCGATTGGAATTCAAGGAGAAAGACGCTGGTTAAAAAAAAAAAAAACCTTTGGCGTAGCAACGGCTCAACGAAACAACAATACTAGAGTATTTTGTTAAAAAAAAAAAATTTTACGAAATATCGACAGCTAAAGGAAATATAATACGGATGATTTTATTTAGGTTCATTTAAAGAACAAACAGATAAATTAAAATAAAACAGAATTTCATAAAAAATTAAAAAAAATTCGATAATATCTAAAGAAAAAAATCCTGTTTATATTAAAACAGAATTTCATATTGAGAAAAAGAAAAATTCAAATAGAGAGACGCTGGTTGAAAAAACAAACAAACTTGGACGTAACGGTCGTTCAACGGAAAAAAAACAACAACACTGCACTTAGAGAGTATTGTTAAAATAAAAAAACAATTGTTGCTACTATTAACCATTGTCCTTGCAATAAAAAAAATAATTTTTTAAAATTCAAAATTTTTAATAGGAAAGAAAAAGTGGACATACCTTTGAGTTTAATAGCGTAAAATTTAAAAATAATAATTTGTTCGCCCACTGTATTCTGTGTTATTCTTTCATTAAATCCAACGAGAATAAGATTATCGAAAAATAAATAAATATATAAAATGAACGAACAAATATAAATAAATTATTACATATTCTTTCTAAGAAAGAATATCGTAGATCGAACAGTTTTTAGTGTTTTTCGCCGTATTTTTTTTTTTCGTTGTCTTGCTTTAGAAAACTAGTTAATAAATCTATTTAAGGATCATTAAAAGAAGAAACATACAATTTAAAATTATATACGAAGAAGAAATTAATGTTTATGTTTAAAATAGTGAAATTAAAAATTAATGATTACGTAAAAAAAAAAAAACGTTACGTTTTCAGGAGCCTTAGAAAAGCACGTCATTCTCGTTGTAATTCCAATCGCGCTATTATTATTATTATTATTATTATTATGTCATTTTTCATCATATTTCATTTCTGCTTTGGTCTCACTACCAACCAAGTCTGCGGGGAGACCTAAGGCAGGTAGTTGCGTGTTGTTATGACTCCATTTCATGTTTTTCTATCTTCCCTATCATCCCCAGCATTACATAGATAACGTTTTCCTTAGTGTGTGGGCTGTACTTAATAAGACAATTTTTTGTATATCTCTTGTATATTATTATTATTATTATTATTATTATTATTATTATTATTATTTTTCAATAATTATATCCCCGAGTAGTGAAGAATATATATATATATATATATATATATATATATAATTTTTGAAAGGATTATTTTTTATTAAGAAAGATACAAAAGTATCTCATTTAAAAATGGAAAATAATAAAATAAGAGGAGGATTTTAAGACGTCTTAAAATCCTCCTCTTATTTTATATATATATATATAATCGAAATATACGATTTGCTTATTTTGCTTATTATTTCGTCGGCAATTAAAAGAAATAAGTTGTCAAGAAAAGTTTTTGAGATACTTTTGTATCTTTCTTAATAAAAAATGAACCTTTTAAAAAATAATTGTAAATTGGTAGTAGAAAGAATTTGTTTATATATATAAACAAAATATTATTATTATTATTATTATTATTATTATTATTACGAGTGGGCCTGTACCGTCAAAAAAGATGGCAAAATATATTATATCGGTATGCCGTCTTAAATGACAGCAACATATATATAGATGTAGCTACTATATATATATATATATATATATTCCTGTTACACTCAGGGATCTGGATTTTTTTCTTGTGTCTTAATGTAAGATACTCCATAGTAGCTACATCTATATATATGTTGCTGTCATTTAAGACGGCATACCGATATAATATATTTTGCCATCTTTTTTGACGGTACAGGCCCACTCGTAATAATAATAATAATAATAATAATAATAATAATAATAATAATAATAATAATACAGAAATAGAAGATGTAACCATTCTATGGGATTACACCATCTACACAGACAGAAAAATTGAAGCAAACAGGCCAGACATTATTGTTAAAAACCAGAAGGAGAAAACTTGTCTATTAATTGATATGGCTTGTCCAGCGGATTGTAACATTCGTCTTCGATGAGATTGTCCAGCATTCACTGCCATATTGAAGAACTGACATCACATAGCAATCCAGTACTCTCTTCTTTGTTTCTAGCGAAATTGTCCTGTTTCTTAATACTCTTCTCAGCTCATGGAATGCATCCTTGTGCTTTTGGATCTCAGGAATATCAATGCATAAAAACTGTTGTGGTCACAAAGTGAGAGGTCAGTTGATATAGTGATTGTAATATGGAACTGATCCCCCACTTTATACCCAGCATCCTTCTTTAGAACCACATTTCAGGTGCTTCAAATTTTTCCTTCGTCTTCGAAGATATTGTCCAGCATTCACTGCCATATTGAAGAACTGACATCACATGGCAATCCAGTACTCTGTTCTTTGTTTCTAGCAAAAGTGAACATACCGCCTGCAAAACCTTGGTAATTGGGCATAAATAATAATAATAATAATAATAATAATAATAATAATAATAATAATAATAATAATAATAATATGAAAGAAACTCAAAGAAAGATCTGCAATGAAATCGATCCTAATTTGGCATCTCACCGACGTGACGAGGCTTCTCTCTGTCTTTTCTACAAAGGTTTTAATGGCAAATGATGAGCTTTATCCCTATTTCCCCGACTACATGCATTTAACCGCGCTACTGGGTTGGCATCTAGGTCCCACCCTTTTACCGTTAAAAGAATTAAATGTAACTTCCACTTCTACTCCAACAGTTTCTTTTCTCGCACTTTACGACTTTGGAACTCCCTTCTATTCACTTACTTCCCTGATAGCTACAATATGCAAAAAATTAATTAAATGCCATTCCCTATATTTTCTCTCCTTTCCTCAATAATTCCTGTACCCAGTTTTTTCTCTCACTGTAACCATCCATGTACTAGTGACGGTCCCGCCTTGCTTGGGGTGAAATGATAAAAAGATGTATAAGGCTCACATGGCGTCTGATTTTAATTGATTGATGTTAACATGTATTTAACGGCACTACTGGGTTGGTATCTAGGTCCCACCCTTTTACCGTTAAAAGAGTTAAATGTAACTTCTACTTCTACTCCAACAGTTTCTTTTCTCACACATTCCGACTTTGGAACTCCCTTCTGTTCACTTACTTCCCTGAAAGCTACAATCTCCAAAAAATTAATTAAATGCCATTTCCTATATTTTCTCTCCTTTCCTCAATAATTCCTGTACCCAGTTTTTTCTCTCATTGTAACCACCCGTGCACTAGTGGCGGTCACGCCTTGCTTTGGGTGAAATGATAAAAAAATGTATGAGGCTCACATGGCATCTGATTTTAATTGATTGGTGTTAACATGTATGCGTTTTGTATTGGTGACTTAAGATGGGTGATTGTAAAGTTACACCCAGTGCCACATATGTGCTTGTTAGTGGGGCATGACTTGAATCAGTGGGGCATGTCTACTAAAGGCTGAAACAGTAAGCATCTCTGTTAATGAGCGGGAGTAGTAAAAGTGCATCATTTCCGGATGTCGAGAAAGACGTTTTCTTTCTCATTTTGAAGAATGAAGCAGCCACTTCGATTTGGAAGTCACATCTAGATACCTAAGAAACGTCCCCCATCGATGACCGTCCAAGCCGATTGGGTTCAGTTAGTCAGTTAAGTGCTATACGTGATACACGCTTGGGCGATCATGTCGCTTTCGAGACATGACTGACTGGGCAGAAGATTATCCCGCAGTAGGTTGCCATTGCTTTCTGCGGTAGACTGGTTGCCGACCAAGGCTATAGAACCCAGTCTATCCTGTTATTTAACCCATAACTGGAAGGATTAAACGGATTAATACCTTTCTCAAGGTTATTTGCGCGTAAGTGAACGCAATGAATTCGGCTGGAATTCGAACTCGGCACCCCGCCTTCTCGTTCCGAGCCGATATCCAATGCACCACAACGCACATCCGATTGGGTTACCCGAGTTAAATGTATTTTTAACTGGGCATCATCTACAAGGTTATGCGATCCTTTTCATCAGAAACTTTCACCATACCGTTCGCATTTGGCTACGGTGCATGTACCTTGTATACCCTTATCAGACTTGGTATCATTATGGATATACTGTTTTGTGGGGGTTTTTTTACATTTAGATTCCAGCAACACTTTATTGGCGTACTGCTCTCTCGCGTATTAATAATAAGAAGAAGAAGAAGAAGAAGAAGAAGTCGCAGAAGAAGAAGAAGAAGTCGCAGAAGAAGAAGAAGAAGAAGTCGCAAGAAGAAGAAGAAGAAGAAGTCGCAGAAGAAGAAGAAGAAGAAGTCGCAGAAGAAGAAGAAGAAGTCGCAGAAGAAGAAGAAGAAGAAGAAGAAGTCGCAGAAGAAGAAGAAGAAGTCGCAGAAGAAGAAGAAGAAGAAGAAGTCGCAGAAGAAGAAGAAGAAGAAGTCGCAGAAGAAGAAGAAGAAGTCGCAGAAGAAGAAGTCGCAGAAGAAGAAGAAGAAGAAGAAGAAGAAGAAGAAGTCGCAGAAGAAGAAGTCGCAGAAGAAGAAGAAGAAGAAGTCGCAGAAGAAGAAGAAGAAGTCGCAGAAGAAGAAGAAGAAGAAGAAGAAGTCGCAGAAGAAGAAGAAGTCGCAGAAGAAGAAGAAGAAGTCGCAGAAGAAGAAGAAGAAGAAGAAGAAGAAGTCGCAGAAGAAGAAGAAGAAGAAGTCGCAGAAGAAGAAGAAGAAGTCGCAGAAGAAGAAGAAAAAGAAGAAGTCGCAGAAGAAGAAGAAGAAGAAGTCGCAGAAGAAGAAGAAGAAGAAGAAGAAGAAGAAGAAGAAGAAGTCGCAGAAGAAGAAGAAGAAGAAGAAGAAGAGGCGTCTAGGTCAGAGTTGAAGTACCAAAATCAAGATGAAGTAATAGTTAGCGGCTCGTATTGAGGAACCGGGGCCGAGTTCGAATTCCAGTCGAGTTCAATACAATCGCTTTCGTGCTAATACTTTTGTGAAAGTTATGAATCTACATGTTCTCTCCTGTTATAAGTAAAATAGTAAAATAGATTGGGTTCTATAGACTTTGGAGGAATCAAGTCTTGGAGAAGATAAATGAATTCAAAATAAATCTATAGACTTTGGAGGAATCAAGTCTTGGAGAAGATAAATGAATTCAAAATAAATCTATAGACTTTGGAGGAATCAAGTCTTGGAGAAGATAAATGAATTCAAAATAAATCTATAGACTTTGGAGGAATCAAGTCTTGGAGAAGATAAATGAATTCAAAATAAATCTATAGACTTTGGAGGAATCAAGTCTTGGAGAAGATAAATGAATTCAAAATAAATCTATAGACTTTGGAGGAATCAAGTCTTGGAGAAGATAAATGAATTCAAAATAAATCTATAGACTTTGGAGGAATCAAGTCTTGGAGAAGATAAATGAATTCAAAATAAATCTATAGACTTTGGAGGAATCAAGTCTTGGAGAAGATAAATGAATTCAAAATAAATCTATAGACTTTGGAGGAATCAAGTCTTGGAGAAGATAAATGAATTCAAAATAAATCTATAGACTTTGGAGGAATCAAGTCTTGGAGAAGATAAATGAATTCAAAATAAATCTATAGACTTTGGAGGAATCAAGTCTTGGAGAAGATAAATGAATTCAAAATAAATCGTACTATCCGAAACGTTCTGCTGGGAACCGCATGTAAATCCAAATTTGCCACTTAAACCCCTATGCCCGCTTTACGTGCCCGAATAAACCCCTATGCCCGTTTTACGTGCCCGAATAAACCCCTATGCCCGCTTTACGTGCCCGAATAAACCCCTATGCCCGTTTTACGTGCCCGAATAAACCCCTATGCCCGCTTTACGTGCCCGAATAAACCCCTATGCCCGCTGTACGTGCCCGAATGAATATGACCCCTACTACCCTAATTTTTAGCATTTCTCTGCATTGAAAGATATATTACGAAGTTCTTTCTCCAGAAACAGAGAAAATCAGCCACTCATGATCAAAACTTGCTAACAGAATCCTCAGTCAGTCAGTTAAGTGTCTTAAGTGATACATGCTGGGAAGATCATGTCTTTTTCCGTCCATGACTGATTAGGCAGAAGATTTTCTCGCTGCAGGTTACCATTTCTTTCTGCAGTAGACTGGTTGCCAACCAAGGCTATAAAACCCAATCTGTCCTGCTATTCAGTTCTTTTACACAGATCAGTCAGTTAAGTGTCATACGTAATACCCGCTTGGACAATCATGTCTCTTTTGGTCCTTGACTAACTAGGCAGAAAATTACTTTCTGTATTAGACTGGTTGCCAACCAAGACTACAGAACCATATCTGTCTTGCTATTCAGTTCATAACTGGAAGGAAAAAAGACGAATTATATTATTTTATTATTAAGTAGTAATTAGTAGGGGATCAGTTTATGACTTCCTGATAATGGAAAACAGATCTCCCAATTTATGTCCAGTAGAAGCTTTACTTATGTTTCCAACTATTATATTCAGTCAGTCAGTCATTTAAATCCTATACGTGATACAAACTTTGGGCGATCATGTCTTGAAAGTGACATGTCTGATTGGGAAGATTATCCCGCTGTAGGTTGCCATTGCTTTCTGCGGTAGACTAGTTGCCATCCAAGGATACAGAGCCCAATCTGTCCTGCTATTTGACTCATAGCTACAGGTGAAGAGATGTATTATATTATTAATTATTAATTAGTGGTGGATCAGTTTATTACTTCATAACAATATAAAACTGATTCCCTACTTTATGCCAAAAGAATCAATGCGAAATTAATAATTTTTTTTTAATCATTTCACCCCAAGCAAGGCATTCCACTGCCACTATAGCGCAGGGGGTTACATAGAACGATTGGATATAGGAAATGTCAGAAGGAGGGTGATAGACGAGTAAGGAGGTACATAGGAAGAGTGAGAGAATGGAAGCGAGTTAGTGCGTTAGGAGCTGTCTATTGACCTTACATTTAAACTCCTGGAAATTGTAGTTGTCGGGGAAGCAAGTATGCGGAAGGGAATTCCACAGGCGGGAAGTGCGAGAAAAGAAGCTGTTGGAGTAGAAATTGCGGTTACATTTTATCGGTTTCACTGTAAAAGGATGGGACTTAGTTGCTAATCTAGTATCTCATGCAAATTCGTACCTAGGGGTCATCAGTGATCTAAGTTCATCGGAGCAGAAGCCGTGAAAGTATTTATAGAAGAGGCACAGGGAAGCTGCGTCACGCCGGTGAGAGAGTGACTGCAGGGGGTCAGCCAAGTCGAGTATCGACAATTAGATACTCCCTGTGCTTTCTGGTGCAGTGGATATCAGTTCGGATTGAGAAATCGGAGGGCCGAGTTAGGATTCCAGTTGAATTCGTTGCATTCACTTACGCGCAAATACCCTTGGAAAAAGGTATTAATACGTCTATTCTCTCCATCTATGGGTTAAATAACCAGACAGTTTCTGTTATTTACCTTGGTTGGCAACCGGTCTACTGCAGAAAGTAATGGAAACCTAATGCGGTAAAATCTTTCCGCCCAGTCATTTATGTCTCTTTCAAGACGTGATCGTCCAAGCGTGTATCACTTAACTGACTAACCCCCGAATTGTTAGACCTCTACGAAGTCACCTGAAAAGCGACCTACAGATGCAGTACACGCTGTGCTTTAACAGCCCTCGTGGGCTAAGGAATCATAATCATCGTCCACGAAAAAGCAATCCCACGATAAGCGATGATTATAATGGTCAGTGGTTCTCAACCATTTTCTTACCCATGGACTACTTTTCCTCTTCATTTTCTTTGGTGGACCCCACAACCATTCGATAAAAAAAAAGCTTATTTCTTTTTACTAATAGATAAGTTTAAAATTTGCATTATAGAAATAGTAAATATACATGCTTTATATTATTTTGAAATAAAACTAATATAATGCAAATAAACCTGTATTTAACAACTAAATTCTATAGAACATTTATGCACACTAGTAAAATATCTCTATATAATAATTAATAAATTAAAAGAATGCAGATTTATTCAATCCTGTGGTTGATGTTATTCTGCGAGTTTTTGCCATATTCGTTTCGCTCGATTTCAATGACAATTAAAGATCATCCCTTTTCATAATGTCTATTACTATATTAATTTATTTATATTGAAAAGAATATTAATAAAAAGTTTTGAATTTAAACATGTACTTTTTTTTTTACAGTATTTGTTTATTTTTATTATTGTATTTTATATTTCAGACCGCCCTCGGTCCTTCATCAGAAACGAGTGATTTTTAAATTTGAATTAGAAACGTATTTCACGATAGCGTTCGAATATTTTTGTGTTTACATCACGTGGTGTGTTTGTTCACAACATGTGGCACGTCCGTAGAGAAAGTCTGTTTGTTTTAAATAAAAATTTCTTGGAATATCTGAAAAAAAATTTTTAGCTATTGAAATATTTGTAAAGATTCAACACACCTAAGTCCCTATTTAACCCTAGCTTGTGTGTATTTAATTTTAAAATCCAGTATTTTTCTTTCTTTCTGCGTGTGTATGTAGAACTAAAATTGGAGTCTATTAGTAAACATTTGCAATTTTCTAAAGTATGATCAGGTTGATTAAAATGGGCTGCAATTGGGGAGTATAAGTTTTTTTGTCGTATATTTAGTTTGTGATTATTGAAGCGAAATCTAAAGCTATTACCGGATTCGCCGATATATCCACTGTTGGGGCAAATTGAGCAGAAGAGAAAGTATATGATGTTTTTGCTGTCACAAGTAAGGTTTGGTGGGTGTAATTTTATTTTGGTGTTGGGTACAGAGAATGTTTTGTCTGTTATTAAATGTTTACAAATTAAACAGCGAGGCTTCCCACATTTTAACTTCCCTGATAGGTTTGTATTATTTATTTATTTATATTAATATATTGTATTTATGTTAATATATTGTATTTATATTAATATATTGTAGGGGTCTTATACCTCCACCTATTTATATTAAAGATTCTATCATGCATAAATGCAGCTGGTTGATTAATTGCAATTCTCAAATTAAGTACATGTTTCTTCAATATCTCTTTGCATACAGTTTCGTTAATTTTACCGTGTAGACTAACAAGAGACCTCGTACCATCAGCTGAAATCATGCCAAACACCATCACACTTCCTCCTCCAAATTTAACGCTACTTTTAGTGAACTGAGACAAATATCGTTCCTTAAGACTGCGTCCAACGAATCCTCTCCTGTCACAACCGAACAGGTTAAACTTTGAATCATCGCTGAAATGAACACAATCTCACTGTTCTTTTGTCCATATGAGGTGCTCAGCGGAAAATTTCAATCGGCTCGTTTGATTCTTTTTAAAAATGTAAGGCTTCGTAGAGACTGTTCGGATTTATTTCATTAAGTCTTCGGGAAGTCTTAAGTGTGCCTTGATATTTTAATGCCAAGGTTAACATGAGCTCTTTTCTTATTCTTTACCAATTCATTTGTCTTTTTTGCAGTAGTTTTCCTATGTCTGTCAGGTCGTTTCTTATGTCTGTCAGGTCGTTTCCTATGTCTGTCAGGTCGTTTCCTATGTCTGTCAGGTCGTTTCTTATGTCTGTCAGGTCGTTTCTTATGTCTGTCAGGTCGTTTCTTATGTCTGTCAGGTCGTTTCCTATGTCTGTCAGGTCGTTTCCTATGTCTGTCAGGTCGTTTCTTATGTCTGTCAGGTCGTTTCTTATGTCTGTCAGGTCGTTTCTTATGTCTGTCAGGTCGTTTCCTATGTCTGTCAGGTCGTTTCTTATGTCTGTCAGGTCGTTTCCTATGTCTGTCAGGTCGTTTCTTGTGTCTGTCAGGTCGTTTCTTATGTCTGTCAGGTCGTTTCTTATGTCTGTCAGGTCGTTTCCTATGTCTGTCAGGTCGTTTCTTGTGTCTGTCAGGTCGTTTCTTATGTCTGTCAGGTCGTTTCCTATGTCTGTCAGGTCGTTTCCTATGTCTGTCAGGTCGTTTCTTATGTCTGTCAGGTCGTTTCTTATGTCTGTCAGGTCGTTTCCTATGTCTGTCAGGTCGTTTCTTATGTTTGTCAGGTCGTTTCCTATGTCTGTCAGGTCGTTTCCTATGTCTGTCAGGTCGTTTCTTATGTCTGTCAGGTCGTTTCTTGGATTCACATGACCCAGTTTCCTCAAGTTTTCTTAAAATACTATGAATAACATTTTTAGATTTCCCCACACGCTTTGAAATATCCCCGATCGAGAGTTTATCTTCATTATGTAACTTGACTATCAGTTTTCTAAATTCCAATGACGTCACAGATATTTTCGCCATGTTTACCATTCAAGACCCAGTAAAGTACCGGTGTAATTTAGTAAAATACCCAATTTTATATTCTTACCCTAAAAAAATCTTCAATAATGCAAAATAATTATTACATTTTATGGATTTATTTAATCGTTCTGATGTTTTTGATCCTCTATTTTTTTTTTCGAATGTTATTTAATTATTCTTATAAGTTTATCAAAAAAAAAGTTTATTGAGCTTCATATTTTGGAATTATATAATTTACTTTTTTTCCCCCTGATAAAATGTTCTTTGAAGTTTCAAAATAAAAAGTTATTTTATATTTAGACTTTATCTTAACATCGTTCGGATCTTTATGCTCGATACATATATATATACGGCTGATGCTAACCTCCAAGAAAGTGACTCGTTGCTATTTACCTTGAGCTTCTTGATAATATATAAAGGGAAATCAGCAATATTATCGGTCTTGATCTGGCATCTCAGCTTCAGTCATCGCCGTAAGGTTGCTTCTATATGTTTTATATATAAATACATAGTAATTGTTCGTTGAGCTCTCTTCCCTATGGTATTTAAGTACAGTAAAGACATTAGAGTAATCAAGAACCTCTACCGATAACAAATCGCTTGCGTACAGACAAGAAACGAGTTCAGTAGATATACAACGATATATTCAACTTCAGCGAGACTATATTATTTTTTTTTAATCATATCACACCGAGCAAGGCGGTAACGCCACTGATGTGCAGGGGGCTACGTAAGAGTGAAAAGATTGGAAAAGAGAAAACCGGAAGCCACATCCTAAACAGGAAACAAGGGATGAGCCTCTTCACCTGTTCAATAGACGTGGGTGGAGTATGAACCGGGCGATCTTTTCGTCTATCTACTCCAATTGAAAAAAATAAAAAAAAAGAAGAGTGAAAAGATTGGAAAAGAGAAAACCGGAAACCACATCCTAAACAGGGAACAAGGGATGAGCCTCTCCACCTGTTCAATAGACGTGAGTGGAGTGTGAACCGGGCGATAGTTTAGTCTATCTACTCCAATTGAAAAAAATAAAAAAAAAGAAGAGTGAAAAGATTGGAAAAGAGAAAACCGGAAACCACATCCTAAACAGGGAACAAGGGATGAGCCTCTCCACCTGTTCAATAGACGTGAGTGGAGTGTGAACCGTGCGATAGTTTAGTCTATCTACTCCAATTGAAAAAAAAAAAAGAGGAAAAGAATGGAAAAGAGTAAAAGATTGAAAAAGAGAAAGCCGGAAACCACATCCTAAACAGGGAACAAGGGATGAGCCTCTTCACCCGTTCAATAGACGTGTGTGTGTGTGTGTGTGTGTGTGTGTGTGTGTGTGTGTGTGTGTGTGTGTGTGTGTGTGCGTTTGTTTCTGTCTGTTTGTCTGTCTGTTTGCCTGCGCACACACGCTCATAGCGTTATGGTTAGCGCCTCGATAAGAAGAAGCGGCATGCTGAGTTCGAATTCCGATCGAGATCGTTGAATTCATTTTCGCACAAATACCAGAATAATCAACTGAAAATAATGAATCCGTTTTTTCAGACAGGACTTTCTAATTATTATTATTATTATTATTATTATTATTATTATTATTACTACTACTACTAGTACTAGTCTTACTACTACTACTACTATTATTACTACTACAATTATTATTATTATTATTATTATTATTATTTTAAGCTTTTCATTATCATACCAGAAGCGTGATGATTCCCACTTCGATTAAATGCTAGAGGCGATGTTTCCAGCAGTGACAATGATTGATTAATAGCGCCTCTCTTAATGCCTATCCGTTGACCTCAATGTGATAGGGTGATAAACAGTGGGTCTACGTTTGAACTATGCCATAGAAGATGTCACTCTTTGACCGAACCACTGATAACAGACAGGAAGGGCTGTGTTCCGATTGAAAGGAGGTTCAGTGCAACGATTGATCTGGAGACCGTCAACCCCTGATGGAGCTCAAATTCTGTGGCTGCAGACATCCTAAGGCGAATTAGAGCCATGATAAATGTTTCAATAGCTCCAGGAATTAGAGCAGGCCGGTATAAATTGGAAAACATGCAATAATTATAGGAATGTCCTCAAAACTTTAACTTGTTCCTAAATAACCTCTCAGATTCCAATACTGTTTTGGTTTAGAAAATCGTCATGACATCCATCGAGAAATGAAAAAATCAAAGAAATGAAAGATTAGCAATTAGGTTTCTTTACTGTGAAACCAATAAAATGTAAACGCAAATTCTCTCCAACAGCTTCTTTTCTCGCACTTCCCGCCTACGGAATTCCCTTCCGTTTACTTGCTTCTCCGACAGCTACAATCTCCAAGAATTTAAATGTAATGTCAATAGTCATCTCTTATCTCACTAACTTGCATCCTCTCTCTCATACTCACATCTCATTTCTGCAATATTCTCATCCCTCTCCTACCCGCTTCCTGACACCCCCTGTATTCTGTCACACCTCATAACTTTCTTTCTATGTAACCCCCTGCACAACACTGGCAGTATAATGCCTTGCTTGGGGGGGCCATACGATTATAAAAAAAAGATTATAAAGCTCTCTACTCATTGATAATCCTTATTGATATATGCTACGTTCAGCCTTGTCCGCTACCGACACACAAGTTTACAGCACCCGGTTAGGATCGACTTCGTTTCTATAGTAATGGTTCGCAAGATAATATTGGAACACTATGCAAGATGCGCTGAGATTTCTATATGTTTCCTGCAATTTTCAGGGATCATTTTATTTATCAACAGTTGATCTCTGCAAGCATATGAACATCTTTGTCATCCATGCTGTTCCGGGAGAAGAATATTGTTTTGATCGGTAAATCAGTCTCTTATTAAATGTTCAAAAAACGATATCTATTGAAGAAGAGTAAAGCTTCTTTTTTTTTTTTAGCACATTTGAATCAGCCCAAAAGGAGAACAAGAAAAGATGTCCGCCATATATATATGGCGGACATCTTTTGATCTGAACTGCCGAATTGAACTCACTCTTTGTTATGTCGCCAAGTATAAATGAATAACTCAACAACAGAATCAGAATATAAGTCGTATTCCGCGGAAAGACGGTTAGTATGTACAGAAGTGATTAGTGATATTTACAATAGAAAAGATACAAGAGTCCAATCCGTCGTAAGACGTGTGTATACGTGATTACTTCCGGTACGCCACCGGAAGTGTGACTAACTCTTCATTGACTCGCACTGACTCTTCAGTAACTCATTAGAGACTCTCAAGTGACTATCTACGACTCATTATTTAGTCGTCCCTCCCAGTAAGGGCAACATATGACACATGGTCAGTTTATATCTGGGATTTCCGGGCTATATGGCCCGGCCCAAAAATGTCTGTCTATTTTTGCCCAGTCGTGGTTCTACCCTTCGGCAGAACCACGACTGGGTTAATGCTCTCTGCTCGGAAGCAGAGAGCGCCCTCTACCCGAAGGCAGAGAGCTGACAGTGTCGTAGAGTCGTCAGTCTAGTGACTCTGTACGACTGTATTTACTAGCCTTCCCACGCAAGGCTGGATGTGACACATGGTCATTTTATTGTGGGTATTCCCGGCCATATAGCCGGGCCAAAAAATATCTGTCTATTTTTCCCCAGTCGTGGTTCTACCCTTCGGCGGAACCACGACTGGGTTATTGCTCTCTGCTCGGAAGCAGAGAGCGCCCTCTACCCGAAGACAGTGAGCTGACAGTGTCGTAGAGTCGTCAGTCTAGTGACTCTGCACGACTGTATTTACTAGCCTTCCCACGTAGGCTGGATGTGACACATGGTCATTTTATAGTGGGTATTCCCGGCCATATAGCCGGGCCAAAAAATGTCTGTCTATTTTTGCCCAGTCGTGGTTCTACCCTTCGGCGGAACCACGACTGGGTTATTGCTCTCTGCTCGGAAGCAGAGAGCGCCCTCCACCCGTAGCAGAGATCTGACAGTGTCGTAGAGTCGTCAGTGACTCTGTGCGACTCCCTTGTAGAGAATCCACCATTGCTATATATAGCAATGGGAACAGTCCATTTGTAGTCAAATAGGAGCGGCGCCCTAACACTCTTTTTTATCTAGCTCATCATAGATTTTTCTGAAGAATTTGCCCTTCTACGTCAAGACAAGACTTTAACTCAGCAATCAAATCCTGCGAAAAAAAATACCAACAAAGAAATAATCAAAAAATATTCGCTTACTCCATGATATTGCAGACACGCGTCAACATGATATCTATTTTCGTGTTCATTTTATGTGCTTACTGCTAGATGTTGAGTTTATAAGATTTTCCATTTCTTTCTGCGGTAGACTGGTTGCCAACCAAGGCTATAGAACCCAATCTGTTTTACTATTCAACCCATAGCTGGAAGAAGATACAGACTACATTATGTTATTATATTAATAAGTATTAATTAGTGGGGGGATCAGTTTATTTCTTCATAACAATAGAAAACCGATCCCCCAACTTTATACCAAGTAGAAGCTTTACTTATGTTTCTAACTATTATCTCATCATCATCGGCCGAGATTCAAAATCTTGTCAGTAACTTGATGCTTCGCTAGAGCTACCAAGGGTGTTTTTATCGTGACACCATCACTAGATGGGTTGCCTACCACGGCTTAAGAGAGGCCCATTCACCCTCATTGAGAGAAGGATATCCCGCGCCAGTTTCCCAACCTGGTATTTTTAGAACCTCGCTGTAAAAAAAGATATAATACATAAACTACTGCTTGTAGAAAACAGTAATTTTTGAAAGGATTTTTATTATTATTATTATTAATTATTAATATTATTATTATTATTATAACGTTGGTAGCAATGCCTATTCCTCTTTGGTCATTAAAGAAATTATACATAAACTACTGCTTGTAGAAAACAGTAATTTTTGAAAGGATTTTATTATTATTATTATTAATATTAATATTATTATTATTATTATAACGTTGGTAGCAATGCCTATTCCTCTTTGGTCATTAAAGAAATTATACATAAACTACTGCTTGTAGAAAACAGTAATTTTTGAAAGGATATTTTTTTATCTTCTTGTTATAACGTCGGTAGCAACGCCTATTCCTCTTTGGTCATTAAAGATATTATACATAAACTACTGCTTGTAGAAAACAGTAATTTTTGAAAGGATATTTTTTTATCTTCTTGTTATAACGTCGGTAGCAACGCCTATTCCTCTTTGGTCATTAAAGATATTATACATAAACTACTGCTTGTAGAAAACAGTAATTTTTGAAAGGATATTTTTTTATCTTCTTGTTATAACGTCGGTAGCAACGCCTATTCCTCTTTGGTCATTAAAGATATTATACATAAACTACTGCTTGTAGAAAACAGTAATTTTTGAAAGGATAGTTTTTTATCTTCTTGTTATAACGTCGGTAGCAACGCCTATATAGATTCATTCAGCTAAGTGCCATACGTGATACGCGCTTGGGGGATCATATCCCGAAAGAGACATTACTGATTAGTTAGATGACTTTCCCCGTAGTAGGCTGGCATTTCTATTTGCGGTAGACTGGTTGCCAACCGAGGCTATAGAACCCAATCTGTTCTGCTAACCAATCCACAGCTGAAGAGAGAAGAGATAAATTCGTACCTTTTCAAAGGCTATATGCGTAAGTAATTGCAATGAATCCAACTGGAATTCGAACTCGGCTCTCCGATTTCTCATTCCGAGTGAACATCTATTGCCCCACAACCCACATACAAATCACATCGCACATCCAACAATACATATTCATAGTAAAATGACCAATTATACATTTTTAAAGGAAAAGGACTAGTAATATATTTTATAGTAGAATTACTAAAAAAAATATTTTATAGTAAAATGACCAACTATAAGGATATATCTTCTCACTAGATCTATTCAATTATACAGCGAGACAATTCTGACAGCGCTAGGATTCGTCATTGGCGGTCGCATTCTGAACAATATAAGATGACTCAGTGCTGGTAGCAGATACAGGAAAGAAACTACAAGACCTACTACAGGAAGTAGTTTTAAAAAAGCCAAAAGAACGAAGTAGATATAAACTACAAGAATACTAGATGCATGATAATCACTAAAAAGAGGCTCCCAAAATGCCAACTACAGGTTGGGGTTACTAAAATCAAACTGGTGCAGAAATTTAATTACCTGGAAAGTTTTCTAACAGAGGACGGAAAGTGCGACATTGAGATCTGAAGGTGTATTGGCATAGCCAAGAATGCATTCAAGAAGCTAAGTCGAATATTAAGAGACAGGAAAATATCGTTAGAAACAAAGAGAGTACTGGATTGTTATGTGATGTTTGTCCTTCAGTGTGGCAGTGAATGCTGAACAATCTCATCAAAGATGAAAGAAAGACTTGAAGCAACCGAAATGTGGTTCTACAGAAGCATACTGGATATAAAGTGGGGGAACAATTCCATATTACAACCAACATATAAACTCACCCATCACTTTGTGGTCAAAGCAGTTTTTATACATTTATATTCCTGATATCAAAGATATCAAAAGATGCACAAGGATGCATTCCAGAAGCTGAGTAGAGTATTAAGAGAAAGGAAAATTTCGCTAGAAAGAAAGAAGAGACTACTGGATTGTTATGTGATGTCTGTCCTTCAATATGGCAGCGAATGCTGGACAATCTCATCAAAGATGAAGGAAAGACTTGAAACAACCGGAATGTGATTTTCGAGAAGGATGCTGAGGATGCCATGAACAGAATATTGGAGGGGCTGGACACGAAAAAAATCTGATGAACATCAGGAAAAGACAGCTGAAGTATCTGGGACATGTAGTGAGAAAGGAGGGATTGGAGAATCTGATGCTCACGAGACGGATAGCATAAAGTGGAGGATCAGTTTTCTATTGTCATGAAGTAATAAACTGATCCCCCACTAATTACTACTTAATAATATAATACATCTCTTCTCCCTCTAGCTATGAGTCAAATAATAGGATAGATTGGGTTCTATGGCTTTGGCTGGCAACCAGTCTACTGCAGAATGTAATGGCAACCTACTGCGGGATAATCTTCTACCCAGTCAGTCATGTTTCTTTCGAGACATGATCGCCCAAGTGTGTATCACGTATGGCATATAACTGAATGACTGAATATAATACTAGAAAAAAATGATTAAGGCTTCTACTAAGCATAAAGTGGGGGATTAGTTTTATATTGTCATGAAGTAATAAACTGATCTCCCACTAATTACTATTTAATAATATAATACATCTCTTCTCCCTCTAGCTATCAGTCAAATAACAGGATAGATTGGGTTCAACAGCCTTTGGTTAGCAACCAGTCTACTGTAAGTGTTCGAAACCATCATCAACATCTCTCAGTCCACAGACTCTTTTCTGACAAACAGTATGGTTTCCGCTTCACCAGGTCTACTGCTGATATGCTCACCACCACCACTGAGTATATACAACAGGCCCTCGACAAAAACGGCGAAGCCCGAACTGTTACTCTTGACATCTCCAAAGCGTTTGACAGTCTGGCCTTCTATGCAAGCTGCGGGGCTATGGTATAACTGGACAACTGTTTGACCTAATCCTTTCAAATCGTACAATGAAGGTAGTATTGAACGGACAAGCCTCCCAATACTATCCACAAACGATGGTGTCCCTCAGGGCTCTATTTTAGGTCCTACGCTTGTCCTTATCTATATTAACGATCTCCCCGGTGTAATAAGATCCCAAGTAGGCATATACGCTGACGACACTACGCTTTACTCTAGTCTCGATCAAAAATCTGCCGAGGCTGACAAAGCAAACCTCGCTGCCGAGCTTCAAAATGACCTCCAATCCGTGGTTTTTTGGGGTAAGAAATGGTTCGTAAATATTAATGCTTCCGAAACAAAGCTGCTATCTATCAACCATCACAGACAATCATTCCTCCCGCCCATTAGCATGGATCAGGCTAGTCTCCCTGAAAGTAAAACACTGCGCCTCCTCGAATTAACTCTCACATCAGACCTCAAGTGGAATGACTATATTGAATCCATAGCTAAATCCGCTGCTAAGAAGGTCGGTTCTCTATGCAGGACCAGGAAGTTTTTTCCCGTCTGAAACAATCCTGCACATATACAAATCTACCATCCGCCCGTGCATTGAATATTGCTGCCATATCTGGTCGGGTGCTCCTGCTATCCATGAAGTGGAAACGAAATTTACGAGTCCAAAATTGCAAAGATTAATAAACGTAGTTGCGCTATTGCATTTTTAAAATAATTTATTATTTTCTATTTTTTTTACTTAATACGTTCTTTATTTTCATGTATGGTAGACTGAAATTGCCATTATTATGAAAAGGTTACATAATCTAAGAGTTTTGTCCCTTCACTTAGATTTATGAAAATTGTCATTTATGGTCATCTATAGTAGCTGTCATTGCATTTTCTTTCAACAGTTCATCAAATGTTCGATCAGATGAACACGACCAATCGTTAATAATTGGTTGTATATTACTTTTTTATGCTATAAGTAAGTAATATTTCTTTTCAAATTTTGATTAATTTAACTTTCAATTTTCTAATTTTAAAGTGTTAGAAATCTTTTGAAATACTTTTAACATCGATGAATTTTTGCTTGGTTACAAATTTCTTAAAATTAAGAAAATGACCGCTTTTAAAAAAAACTTTTAAGAAATCGAAATTAAATGTGACATTAAAATCTATGTAATTTCTATCTGAAATACATCAGAATTTTTTAATGAATGGAAATAATAAATTTAATCATTAAGCTTTTAATTAAATCTAAAATGAAATCTTCAAGAATGTTTTTTTCGTTTTAAAAGTTTCATTTTAAACTTAGGTATCGAAAATTTCTGCCGAAAAAGTGGAGGCATCTAACTAAATCATGTTTAAGAATTCTCCCAGCGCAAAAAAGGGACTATTGGAAAGGGAAGTTACTCTGTTTCTTTTATTATTGAGTTACATTTCTTGATTAGTTTTATTCCCCAGTATTCAGATTATTATCTTCCCCGGAAGTACGAAGTATAATTAAAAACACAAGATTAATTAATTTAAATTTTAAAGTTGTTACAGGACTTATTCATTTAATTTTTGCGATATAAAATGGGTGATTAAGAATGAATTATACTTCATGACATCTCTTAATCATATTTACTTGCATCCAAGGACAATAACTCTGATCTTTTTATTATTGAGTTCTTTTTCTTGGAAATCTTAATCTCGGGGAAACGACAAAATCTACCAGGGTAGCTTCAGCCATACGTGATACACGCTTTGGTGATCAGGTCTCGAAAGAGACATGATTGGCTGGGCAGAATATTTTCTGGTAATAGGCTGCCATTACTTTCTGCAATAGACTGGCTGCCAACCAAGGCTATAGAACCCAATCTGCCCTGTTATTCAATTCAACCTATAACTGGAAGAAGAGACGGATTATATTATATTACTATATTAATAACTAAATAATTAGTGGGGGATCGTTTTATTACTTCATAGCAACAGAAAACAGATCCCTCACTTTATGCCCAGCAGAAGCTATTCTTATGTTTTCAACTATTATATTCATTTAGTAAGCTAAGTGCCATACGTGTTACACGCTTGGGTGATCATGTTCCGAAAGAGACATGACTGACTGGGCAGAAGGTTTTCCCGCAATAGGTTGCCATTATATTTTGCGGTAAATTTGTTGCTAACCAAGGCTCTATAACTTAATCTGTCCTGCTATTTAACCCATAGCTGGAGGGAGAAGAGACGGATTAATACTTTTCCTATGGGGTATGTTACTAATCTCTGTTGCAGAGTTCTGTTCAATTATATGTGTTTCTTCAGTACCCACGAAATCAATTTGTTGTTTATACTTCAACTATGGTAAGTGAAGCTTAGATTCATTTTCTAGAAACAAATAATTGTCTTGTTGAATTCAGTAATTCAACAAAACTATTATGATCAGCGATTCGATCACGATGACTTGTTGAAGTAAGGAGATGGTTACTGTTTACTGAATTGGCCTTGTGTCAAACATAACCAAACTTCCTACAACTTCCAGGTTTTATCCAGAATTATCAGAGGGTTATCAGAATCCATCATCTGATGGATTTTGGAAGAATAAAAGTATACCTTTTGTAAGTTTAAATAGAAATTTATTAATAGAAAAGAATAACATGAATTGGTAGAAGTTAATATTCAATGAGAAACAGTAGTAAAGAGTTAAGGGTATCAAGAGTTCGTAGTAGTAACTTGTGTGGATATAGGCAGGAACGTATGTATGTATGTATGTATGTATGAGCGTTATCTTTGGGTAGGAATGTCTTTGAAGTATTTGCTAAGTCATAAAAGGTTCCGTTCGATTATCAAGTATAAAAAGAGGTGAAAGGTAAGGGAATAATAAGAAAAACTAGCAGTATAGCCCGGCGTTGCTCGGGTGTAATGAAAGCTTTAAAACCAATCCATGGTCCTGGAGCTCAGACTCAGCCTAAAGAATATTTGTGTAACGTTTGGCGAGAATCGGATAAAAATTGTGGATTTGTATAAAGGACATACAGACAGATAAACAAACACACACGCAAACATCTTGCCTTTTATATATATATATTATCGATTTTCTGCACTATTGTAAGAACTGTAACCTTGAAACTTCTGAATATCGTTTCTTAAGTCTTTGTCTATGAGTGTATCAAATTTGATTAAAATCGGACCACTCCTTCTATAACCCGATTTTTTCAATTATCAATTTTCGATATTTATCAGGGGTACCTCGACACAAAACCTAGCTAAGAACACTCGCAGACGTTTATAGTACAACTGTGTAAACTTTCAAGAAAATCGGTTCAGCCGTTTCGGAGTCTGTAGGTAACGGACACACACACACTCACACAGACACATACACATACACACAGACAAAGTTCCATTTATAAATAAGTTTAGATACTAATGATCGCTTGACATTTGTCAAGAGTACGTATTAATTGCGCTAGTCTCCTTTTTCTCCGATGACAGTCGAACTTGGTCCGTCTTTTATTTCGTTTGTGGGGCTCGAAAAGGTCATTTGGGAATTTACTCCCAGATGTTATTCTGGTCTTTCCATTGAACGACAAACAAACTTTGCGTCGGCTCGCGAAAAGAGTCCGTAATATAAATTTGTTTCTGATAATTGAAAATTATTTGAATTTTGTATTTTGATGTTTCCTAGTTTTCTATTGGCCAAAAAAAAAAAATTCGCATCGAGGTGTGAAATTTAACGAGTTTTGTTTTGGATTCGCTTTTGCGCGGGTGCTTAGCAAGGTTTTGTAAATTCGAGAAAACTCGTTTATTTCTAACAAAACCAATGAGTCAGTGCTTCGTATTTGAATTTTAAATCTAGCTCTTGTTCACTATAAACTTTTGAATGTTGTTAATATTTTCTTCGTTCCTTATTCATTTGGATACATACATACACACACACACACACACACATATATATATATATATATATATATATATATATATATATATCAGCCTTGTCGGGTGAGGAGGTGAGGACCTCAAACTCGTTTATTAGTGGGGGTATTGAGGACTTACTCTTGCTAAGCACGCGTTTGCAGAGGCACCAGTAGTCTTTGGTACCGAACTTGGATATATATATATATATATATATATATATATATAGCACAAAAAAAACATTTTTTATTGTACAAAGTTGAATGTCTCTTGTATATGAGCAATAACCAAATAAAGCACAAATACTTCAAATAATTTCGGCAGAGGAGAGATATGGTCTTCGTTTAAACCTTTTTGGTCTGTTTGTAGTAGTCGCCGTACACTATCAGTGTATGAGGAATTCACTGGCAGTCTTGCACGAAGATTACAGATAACTTAAGTTCACTTTTTTCCTTAATTACAGCAGCGGCGGACGCACCCTTTCAATCTCTGAAGTTTCTCTTGTCTCATCGACTCGTCAACTCATCATTATCTCTTTGACCCGTCTCCCCGACCCTTGTCCATCTCTCTCTTCCTCCCTCCCTCTCTCTCTCTCTATCTATCTCTCTATCTATCTCTCTCTATCTATCTCTCTCACTCTCTCTCTATCTCTCTCTTCCTCCCTCTCTCTCTCTCTCTCTATCTATCTATCTCTCTCTCTATCTATCTCTCTATCTATCTCTCTATCTATCTATCTATCTCACTCTCTCTCTCTATCTCTCTCTTCCTCCCTTTCTCTCTCTATCTCTCTCACTCTCTCTCTCTATCTCTCTCTCCTCCCTCCCTCTCTCTCCCTCTCTCTCTCTCTCTCTCTCTCTCTCTCTCTCTCCCTCCCTCCCTCCCTCCCTCTCTCTCTCTATCTATCTCTCTCTCTATCTCTCTCTCTCTATCTATCTCTATCTATCTATCTATCTATCTTCTCACTCTCTCTCTCTATCTCTCTCTCTTCCTCCCTCTCTCTCTATCTCTCTCTATCTATCTATCTATCTATCTCTCTCTCTCCTCCCTCTCTCTCTCTCTCTCTCTGGGGGTGGGTGCGCAAACACGTGCTTAAATAGATGCCGGTGGTCTTATAATACAACCTGATTATTGACCTCTTCCCCTAGTTCAACCACACCAACCCTCTCCATGATATACTCATAAAGTACAATTTCAACACTCCGGGAATAAACAATTTACTTTTTCGCCGATTGGTTTTTCGAGGTTCACAACAAAACGCTTCTGTTTTATCGCCCTGCTATTAATTATACTGGCGTTCTTTTTGTAAACTACAGAGATCTTGTTTTAAAAACGTTCTAGATCAAAACAGCCTTAATTTTAACTTTGATTGTTGTCAATTATTTATTTATAAATAATCAACTTATAATTTTAACCTCGATTCTTGTCAAAATCTATTTCTCTTTAAAAGTTTCAAATTTTTACTATTCCTTTAGTAATCTCATATCCTTTGTATTTTTACCAAAAGTTTGTATTTCTAAATTAACTTTCTGTACATTAATATTTCAAAGCCTTTACATCATATCAATATCTTGGCCATTCGAAAACGCCTCTTTCGCTTAGGGTTTTCTGTTTTACAGCAAAAACTCCTTTGTTATTATTAATATTATTTCAAGAGTGACATCGCTTCTGCCACCGTTGTACGTTCCCACCTTCTTCAGGTGCAAGGAATTTTTCACCGAACTCTTTATTTTGATTACTAGGGTATATCATTCTCATTCCGTGTGCAATGCCACTTCTGGATGACATGTAGTTATCTTCTTTTAAACTTCAAGTTTTTTGTTCACCGCTGCTGTAGCCAGGTATTGAACTCACAACTCGTTGGGTCAAGTCACTGGAACTAACCAACGCTTTAACTCGACTCTCTAAGTTATTTGTTCACCACTGCTGTAGCCAGGTATTGAACTCACAATTCTTTGGGTCAAGTCAATGGAACTAACCAATGCTTTAACTCGACTCTCTAAGTTATTTGTTCACCACTGCTGTAGCCAGGAATTGAACTTACAACTCTTTGGCTCAAGTTACTAGAACTAACCTACTCTTATATCAACTGGGCTATATGTCCTTGAGAAAATAATGGGTTCGGTTCAAAATTCATAGCACCTGAAGAAGGCGGGAGCGAACAACGACCGAAATGTCGTAAGCATAGCAATAAAGATTATGACAACAGTCCGAACAGTGTAGATAATGTAAATACTACCTCACTTCAGAAGTATAGACAAATAATGAAGAAGTCTGTGTTGCAATGAACAGCTTAACTTTTTAGTCAAGTGTAACCTATAAAAATCCACAGCTGATTAACAGTCGATATTGATTGTCTGTCGTGAGATTTTGCCTGGCGATTTACGCTCAAGGTACAGGTTTTATTATGCATGTATCTTTCGAATAACAACGATTCTATCTTATTTGTTGTTGCTTTTTATTAGCACTGACATTTCAGAGTAGAAGTATTTATGACTCCACACAACGCATCATTTCGTTCTGTTTCATGTTTTTCTCAATCAGTTGACATCAATTTTTCGAGTCGTTTGTAAGCTATTCTCTTTTAGATCTCATATCTTCAATGTGCTTTGTGATGGGTCTGAAGAGAGTGACAAGAAAGGACTAGAAAGAAACTGCAAGAAAACCGAATGCATTGGCATCAGAAAAAAGGGCAGCTCAATATGCCAAATACAGGTCGGGGATACTAGAATCAAGAAAGTGCTAAAATTTAAATACCTGGAAAGTGTTATAACAGAAGACGGAAAGTGCGACAGAGATCTGAAGGCGAATTAGCATGGTGAAGGAAGCATTCCAGAAGTTGAGTAAAGTATTAAGAAACAGGACAATTTCGCTAGAAACAAAGAAAAGAGTACTGGATTGCTATGTGTTGTCAGTTCTTCAATATGGCAGTGAATGTTGGACAATATCATCAAAGATGAAAAAAAACCTGAAGCAACTGAAATGTGGTTCTACAGAAGGATGCAGCTAATATCATGGACCGAGCATGTGAGCAATGATGAGGTTTTGGAGTTGATGGAAACGAAAAGGGAATTAATACTGAGCATCAGGAAGAGACAGCTGAAGTTCCTGGAACATGCAATGAGGAAGGAGGGCTTGGGGAACCTGATACTAACAGGCCAGATAGAGGGGAAAAGAGACAGGGGAAAGCAACGGATAACATATTTGAAGGACCTAATCAATTGGATGATGGAACGAGGGTTGCAGGGTGTAACAGGAGAAGGCGTGCTAAGAGCCACCAGAGATAGGGAGACGTGGAAAGCTATGATTGCCTACGTCCTGAAGGGACAGGGGCACACAGAAGAAGAAGAAGTAGCATCTTTAAACTTTCTTCTGTTGTAGTAGGGAGTTATAAGTATTCAGATCTTTTGATATTTAAAAATGGCTTCGGGTCTTGTAATAAACTTTTTATTTTTATATATTTTTTAATTGTATTTTTATTTTTATAACTAGCAGTATAGCCCGGCATTGCTCGGGTGTCATGAAAACTTTAAAACTAATCCATGGTCCTGGAGCTCAGACTCTTTGGACGTTGGCACGAAAGACTAAAAAGCAAATATTGTTTCCAGTTAAAGCGAAACTGTAGACTGAAAGAAAAATGAATGGATGTTATGATATGATGTTATGATATTATGATATTATCTGATATGTTCTGATATGATGTTAGGGTATGTTCTGATATGTTCTGATATGATATGTTCTGATATGTTATGATATGATGTTATGATATGATGTTATGATATCATAGCATATGTCCTCTGTTAGAAAACTATATTATAACCTGTAAGTAACCCAGGATGTTACACTAGCATTATGATATATATGTCATGTTCTGATATTTTCTGATATGTTATGATATGATATGTTCTGATAAGTTCTGATATGATGTTATGATATGCTCTGATATGTTCTGATATGATGTTATATGTTCTGATATGCTATGATATGATGTTATGATATGTTCTGATATGTTATGATATGAGGTTATGATATGTGCTCATATGTTATGATATGATATGTTCTGATATGATCTGATATGATGTTATGATATGTTATATGTTATGATATGTTCGATATGTTATGATATGCTATGATATGTTATGATATGATGTTATGATATGTTCTGATATGATGTTATGATATATTCTGATATATGATGTTATGTTCTGATATGTTATGATATGATGTTATGATATGATGTTTTGATATGTTATGATATGATGTTATATGTTATGATATGTTCTGATATATTATGATATTTTGTTATGATATGTTCTGATATGTTATGATATGTTCTGATATGTTATGATATGTTTTGATATGTTATGATATGATGTTATGATATATGATGTTATGATATGTTCTGATATGATGTTATATGTTCTGATATTTTATGATATGATGTTATGATATGATGCTATGATATGTTATGATATGCTATGATATGATGTTTTGATATGTTATGATATGATGTTATATGTTATGATATGTTCTGATATATTATGATATGATGTTATGATATATTCTGGTATGTTATGATATGTTCTGGTATGTTATGATATGTTCTGATATGTTATGATATTTCATATTGACGAACTATTGGAATTCTTAATTGAGTTTCTTCAGCTTTTGTTTGCAGAGTTTCATTGCAACAGTCCAAGCGTTACGTCTTCGCTTTTTTGCCTAATCAGCGGTGATTTCTTTGTTTGTGTTACGCTCCATTCGACCGGCGCTTATTAAAGATTCATGTCTTTTAGATCCGCATAAGAGGAGTTGATTAAAACCATCAAAGAAGGTAGGTTTTTTTGTTTTTTTTTTTTTTTTTTTTTTAATCATTTCACCCCGAGCAAGGCAGAAACGCCACTGATGTGCAGGGGGTTACATAAATGTAGAAAGATTAATTAGAAAAGAGTGAGGAGTACAAGCTAGTTAGAAAGGAACAATAGAAAACTGAGAAAGCAGGTGCAATGACAGGTACATGGGCGGGGGAGAGAAAGGGAAGGTTATACAGGGGAGGGGAGAGAGCTAGAGGCCAGTGGTTAGTAGGTGAGTATTAACTTTGCTTTTAAATTTCTGGAGGTCGTAGCCGTCAGGAAAGCAAGAATACGGGAGTGAGTTCCACAGGCGGGAAGTGCGAGAGAGGAAGCTGCTGGAGTAGAATTGTCGTCTGCGTTTGGCTAACCTGACTGTGAATGGGTGGGACCCAGTTGCCAGTCTGGTTGAACGGGTAAACACCTGTTGAGGAGGCATCAGTGACTTAAGCTCATCCGAGCAGAAGCCATGAAGGTATTTATAGAAGAGACAGAGGGAGGCCACATTTCGACGATGGGAAAGTGGCTGCAGACGAGTCGCCAGATCAGAACCTATCACATTACAGACTCTCCTTTGGAGCTTGTCGAGAACACTGAGGAGAACGGCAGGGGCACCTGACCATAAATGGCAGCAGTACTCCATGCACGGACGGATGGTTGACTTGTATATATGCAGGATGGATTCAGGTGGAAAAAACATCCTGGATCGACATAGTGACCCAATCTTCTTAGCAGTAGATTTTGCTATGGATTCAATATAGTGCTTCCATTTGAGGTCTGAGGACAGGGTAAGTCCGAGGAGGCGTAGTGTATTACTCTCCGGGAGAATCATCTGGTCCATGCTTATGGGAGGCAGAAGAGGTTGCCTGTAATGGTTGACAGACAACAGCTTGGTCTTCGAGGAATAATGAATGATTCAAACGGAATATCGTAAAATGAAAAAGAGGGGGAGAAATAGATAACGGAAGGTAAGGTGGCGGGGGAGAAGAAAGAGAAAAAAGGGAAGTTGAAGAGAGTTAAAAACGGGGAGAAAACTACGTGTGGAAGAAGAGAGGAGGGGAGATGAACTTGGGAAAGGTAAGGGGAATTAGATGGAAGAATTTTAAAATATGAAGCAAGAGAATATTTAAAAATGATTATATATATATATATATATATATATATATATATATATATATATATATATATTCGATATAATTTAGATATTCGACAATTTCATGTGTAATACGTATTTCGGCGCTGACCTTGCAGCTCGTCAGACCCAAATCATACAACAGTTAATCTTTAAAATAGTCCAGAAAATCATTGAATATTAACTATTGTATCATTTGGGTCTGACGAGCAGGTTTGCTGAGAAATACGTATTACCAATGAAATTGGAGAATATCTAAAAAATTTTCTAAATTATTCTAATTTTTCTAAATTAACTCTGTTAAATTAAATAAATGAATTTAACATTGACTTCTTTTGAGTTCATCTCTATCAAAATTTACCTGACTAATATACTAAGTTATATATATATATATATATATATATATATATTTATAAACTTATTTATAAATGGAACTTTGTCTGTGTGTGTGTCTGTGTGTGTCTGTGTGTATCCGTTACCTATAGACTCCAAAATGGCTGAACCGATTTTCTTAAAAATTTACACAGTTGTACGATAAGCATCTGCGAGTGTTCTTAGCTAGGTTTTGTGTCGAGGTACCCCGATAAATATCGAAAATCGATAATTGAAAAAATCGGGTTATAGAAGGAGTGGTCCGATTTTAATCAAATTTCATACGCTCATAGACAGAGACATAAGAAACGATATTCAGAAGTTTCAAGGTTGCAATTCTTACAATAGTGCAGAAAATCGATAATATATATGTATAAAAGGCAAGATGTTTGTGTGTGTGTCTGTTTATCTGTCTGTATGTCCTTTATACAAATCCACAATTTTTATCCAATTCTCACCAAACTTCACACAAATATTCTTTAGGCTGAGTTTGAGCTCTAGGACCATGGATTAGTTTTAAATTTTCATTACACCCGGGCAACGCCGGGCTATACTGCTAGTATATATATATATGTATATGTATATATTAGTCTATTTTCTGAGATGAAGTATTGTAACTTCACTTCAGAAGATAGACTAATACATATTAGTCTATTTTCTGAAATGAAGTTGCAATACTTCATATCAGAAAATAGACTAATATATATATAAATACATATATTTATAAACATATATATATATATATATATATATATATATATATATATAGTCATCCGCAGACAGATCTGTTTCGCTGTATCATAGCTCATCAGTACGGTTAGACAACCGATTGCTTTTTACACAGGATTGAAACCCGACCGAATTGGCGTTAGTAGGCGATTCTGCCTCTGAGCTATGGGCGCTCGGTAGATATCATTATACATGCCCAATAGCTGATCATCAAAAATCAGTTTTGTGGAAAAATTCAAAAGTCCAAAAAGCTGAAATAGAAGCAGGAAAATAATATGGTATAACCCTCCATTCAACCAATCAGTTATTTTCAAGCTGGGACATAAATTTCTTAAATTAGTAGAGAAGCACTTTCCCCAAAATAACCCTCTAAGCAAAATCTTTAATAAAAATACCATAAAATTCAGCTATAGCTGTTACAATAATCAAGAAAAAATAATCAAAATGCATAACACTAAAATATTAAAAATACACAGCAAAAATAAATCCAACACTAATACAAGTCCGTCTCATGATAACAACCACTGTAACTGTAGAAACCCCAACAATTGCCCCATGGCCAATAAATGTCTGACGAAATCTCTGATATATATGTGTTCGATTTCAAACTTAGAAAATCCTAAAGATGAAAAAATATATATTGGGAATACTATGAACATATTCAAAAAGTGCTTTTACAATCACCTCTTATCCTTCAATAACAAAGAAAAACAAAACATGACATCTCTCTCCAAACACTTTTGGAAATTCAAAAACGAAAATAAAACACCTAAGGTCAAATGGAAAATTCTCAAAAAAGCAAGAACAGCAAAATCTATAAAAGAACCATGCTTTCTTTGCCTTCAAGAAATCCTTAAATATATAAATAGTAACAAGCTCTTAAATCAGAGACACGAAACCACAGTAAACCGCAAGCACATTAGGGACCTAACCCTACAATCATGCTAAGAAATACTAAGAGTTTGATTAGATACTCACATTATAAAAGATAAAAAATGCGATAGAAAAAATCGATCCAATAAATCCTTAAAGGAAGGTCTATCACTAAAGCCTACACGAATAACTTTACTTAGCACAATAACCTTACTTAAATACAAAAATATTCCATACTAAAAAAAATCAAAAATTAAACAAATGGCTCCCAAAATTGAAAATGAATCAAAATTCATATATTCAAAATCAAGATTAAAAATATACTACTTCAGAATAATTATATCATACACAAAAATAAACTGTAAGCACACGTAAGATCTTAAATTTAAAAAAGAAATTTAAATAGAATTTTTTTATTATTATAAAAGATAAAAAATGCTATAGAAAAAATCGATGTAATAAATCCTTAAAGTAAGATCTAATGCCCGCAAAAATATCTAAATAAATAAAATATATAAAAATTAAAAGAAATAAATAGGATTCCAAACGATAATTTATAGAAAAAAGAATATAAAAAAAATTAAAAGAAAAAACCGACCCTCTAAACTTAAAATTAAGATTAAACATACAACTTTATACAAAACACTGATAAAACGGTAATTTGCATTTACTTCCTAAAAAATACAAATTTCTTGAAATAACTTCGTCTAAATACAAAAATACTTCAAACTTGTGTATAAAATATTTTAAAAATATATATTTTAAAAACAAAAAAAAACTATAAAATAAAAAAATATTCCATACCGAAAAAATCAAAATTGGAAAGAAAAAACACCCCACCCCTATCACGTCTATCTAAGAAACCACAAAGTGAAAACCTAGACACAGGATCAAAGTAAATACATGAATTAGTTCCACTAACAGCAGACATCAATCAATTAAACGATAGCCAACCATAAAAAGGACAACTCAACACGCCGCCCTCTTCGAAACTCTAACCAAAAGATATACCCGACCAATAAAACGTACATTCCAACAGATAATACCATTAATCAACAATTTCACACTTACACACCAGATTCTTCAAAAGTCTAATGGTCAAAACAAGAAACACATTCACTTAATTACCAATAGACCCAACCAGCAGCCACGACAACAACGAACCAAATATAAACAAAGAATGATTCCAAACCTTTATTTCTCCCGATGATGTGCTTGAATCCAAACACGGAAACAGCCATATGATTTTAGAGAAGAGGACATATATAGAAGAAATTATGTACATGTTCTAAAACATAACTTATAATATATATATATATATAAACTTATTTATAAATGGAACTTTGTCTGTGTGTTTGTCCGTTACCTATAGACTCCGAAACGGCTGAACCGATTTTCTTGAAAATTTACACAATTGTACTATAAGCATCTGCGAGTGTTCTTAGCGACGTTTTATGTCAAGGTACCCCCAATAAATATCGAAAATCGATAATCGAAAAAGTCGGGTTATAGTAGGAGTGGTCCTATTTTAATCAAATTTGATACACTCATAGACAAAAACATAAGAAACGATATTCAGAAGTTTCAAGGTTGAAGTTCTTACAATAGTGCAAAAAATTGATAATATATATATATGAGCTTTCATTGCACCCGAGCAACGCCAGGCTATACTGCTAGTATATATATATATGTTTGTGTGAAGTGAAGAAAGAAGGAAAGTGAGATGCAGATGACAATTCTACTCCTGCAGCTTCTTCTCTCGCACTTCCCGCCTGTGGAACTCGCTCCCATGTTCTTGCTTTCCTGACGGCTACAACCACCAGAAATTTAAATGCAAAGTCAATACTCATCTACTAACCAATGGACTCTAGCTCTCTCCCCACCCCCGTATATCCTTTCCTTTCTCTCCACCTTTGCAACTGTCATCACACCTGTATACCCATCCTTCTCTTACTTCTTTCTAACTGGTTCGTCTTCCTCTTCACTCTCTTCTACTTAATCTTTTTACTCTTATGTAGCCCCCTGCACATCACTTTTGTGTGTCAGTCTTACATTACAAATAATAATACTGGACTCTAGCTCTGTCCTCACCCCCGTATATCCTTCCCTTTCTCTCCACCTATGTATCTGTCATCGCACCTGCATTCTCAGCTTTCTATTGCTCCTTTCTAACTATTTTGTACTCCTCACTCTTTTCTAATTAATCTTTTTACAGTTATGTAGTCCCCCGCACATCAGTGGCATTTCTGCCTTGCTCGGGGTGAAATGATTAAAAAAAAAACATAGCCATTATATAGAGTTTCTCAAAAATGTGCAAGCACTTTGAATGTTTATTAATGCAACATCCATTAAAAATACAGATTAAAGAAAACAAATATGGAATTATTTTAAATTATTGCAAGCGATGGAAATGATACTCATTCTGATAACACTAAGTACTGCGATTGAAATCATTGCTAAACACTTTATTTAATGTTCGGGTGAATTTTCTTTCAACCATTATCTTGAACATTATCAAGAATTTATTTTTGTTTTAATTGTAAATAAATATGCGGAAGGTTTATGAATATAGAGTCTTGTGTATATTAAAGTATAACCGAAATCGATCGAAAGTAAAACAGCTTTGAACAATTCTTACATAATTTGAATTCCGAAAAGAAAAAAAATATATGAACACATGAAAAATTATATAAAAAACCTAATGTTGATACACTGTCATTTTTAATGAAACCTGTATAAAAGAGAGATTGTTGCCTAAATACACAATGTATATACAGTACTGTGTAACGGGAGATGGAATGGAAGAAGGATTTATTCACCCATTTGCATTTCCCTCATAATGGGCATTATTATATCCGTAATATAATAACACCATAATTTGAGGACGGAGCGAAATTGTGCACATTTATAAATCTACCATTCGTCCGTGCATTGAATACTGATACAATATCAGTCCGGGTGTTCCGGCTATTCATTTTCTCAACAAAATCCAAAGGAGGATCTGCAATATAATCGATCCTGACTTGGCAGCCCGTCTTCAGTTAGTTTCTCACCAACCTGATGTAGCTTTCCTCTGTATTTTCTACAAGTATTTTCATTGCAAATGTTGTCATGAGCTTTTTTTCCAAGTACTTCGAAAGCACTGGCAACCTACTGCGGGATAATCTTATGCCCAGTCAATCATGTCTCTTTTGAGATATGATCGCCAAAGCGTGTATCACGTATGGCACTTAACTGACTGACTGACTGACTGACTGACTTCAATCACATGTATTTACTCGAGTTACTAGATTAAGGTCCCACCCTTTTATGGTCGAAGTAGTTAAATGTAACCGATTCTTCTACTCTGATAGTTTCTTTTCTCGCACTTCTCGTTTGTGGAACTCACTTTCATTTGAAGGCTTTCCTGAGAGTTACAATCTCCAAAAGTTTAAATGCAACGTCAAATGCCATCTTTTATCTACTTGATTCCCATCCATCTCTTATCTTTTCATCAACATCCCAATAGCAACAATCTCCAAAAGTTTAAATGCAACATCAATTGCCATCTTTTATCTACTTGATTCTCATCCATCTCTTATCTTTTCATCAACATCCCAATAGCTACAATCTCCAAAAGTTTAAATGCAACATCAATTGCCATCTTTTATCTACTTGATTCCCATCCATCTCTTATCTTTTCATCAACATCCCAATAGCTACAATCTCCAAAAGTTTAAATGCAACATCAATTGCCATCTTTTATCTACTTGATTCCCATCCATCTCTCATCTTTTCATCAACATCCCAATAGCTACAATCTCCAAAAGTTTAAATGCAACATCAATTGCCATCTTTTATCTACTTGATTCCCATCCATCTCTTATCTTTTCTTCAACTTCCCAATAGCTACAATCCCCAAAAGTTTAAATGCAACGTCAATTGCCATCTTTTATTTACTTGATTCCCATCCATCTCTTATCTTTTCTTCAACATCCCAATAGCTACAATCTCCAAAAGTTTAAATGCAACAGCAATTGCCATCTTTTATTTACTTGATTCCCATCCATCTCTTATCTTTTTTCAGCATCCCTGTAATTTTTTGTGATCTCACTGTAACTCTAATGCGCACCAGTAGCACTTCTCCCTTGCTTGGGGTGAAATGATTCCAAAGAAATGACTAAAAGCAAAAGAAATAACGAATATGATTTGTTCTTGGAGAGACCGTCATACTACTATGATATGCACAACATTATATATACATATATAGATGTGTCCAACATGAGAACAATACAACACATATAAAGCGAGCAGAGTGTACGGAGAAGCAAAATAAAAGGCTCTTTGTTACGAGGATGCATTTATATATAAAAATAAAAATAATAATCTCTAAAAAGTTGTAGTCAGGGATTCTATTGAGTCCTACTTGTTATTATAAGAAAGTTTTAATTCATGAAGTAGTCATAAAAATAAGGAAATTAAAAATAGAACGCTTGGAAGATGCTAGAATGTCCAGGAAAATTCAAGTAAAATCGAGAGAATTCAAAATGTTCCAGAAATATGTAAATTAGGTATTAGCCCCTAAAAAATTTTCTTAAAACATTTTTTTTTTAGAAGAACAAACTTCTCACGAACACGTTTAGCGTTCTTTCCAGGATTGATGAAAGTTTCCTTCATAACCTTTTGTTTAAATTGTGTGGAAAGCCAAAATTTTAATAATAATATTTACTAGCAATATAGCCCGGCGTTGCTCGGTTGTAATGAAAGCTTTAAAACTAATCCATGGTCCTGGAGCTCAGACTCAGCCTAAAGAATATTTGAAATAATAAAATAATTGCGACAATTTTCCAATCGCACCTAATATATATATATATATATATATATATATATATATTTACTAGCAGTATAGCCCGGCGTTGCTCGAGTGTAATGAAAGCTTTAAAACTAATCCATGGTCCTGGAGATCAGATACTTTGGACGTTGTCATGAAATACTAAAAAGCAATAGTTGTTTCCAGTTAAAGTGAAACCGTAGACTGAAAGAAAGATGAATGGATGTAAGTCAAATTTTGATTTCCTGGTATCGATATCAAATAATTTTTTTCGTCGTAAACTGAATTTTGAAGGCTAAATAAGTCCTCTGAGTAAATGGTATCATGGCTGAGACTAAGAACTACAATTATACCTACTTAGAGCCAAACCCGAAGCAAAAACTAAAATAAAAAGGCTGACGAAAATACAGACATATAGGCAGATAAACAGACACACACAAACACACAAACATCTTGCATTTTATATATATATATATATATATATATATATATATATATATATATATTATCGATTTTCTGCACTATTGTAAGAACTGCAACCTTGAAACTTCTGAATATCGTTTTTTATGTCTTTGTCTATGAGCGTATCAAATTTGATTAAAATCGGACCACTCCTTCTATAACCCGATTTTTTCGATTTTCGATTATCGATATTTATCGGAGGTACCTCAACACAAAACCTAGCTAAGAACACTCGCAGATGCTTATAGTACAACTGTGTAAATTTTCTAGAAAATCGGTTCAGCCGTTTCGGAGTCTATAGGTAACGGACACACACACACATACATACAAAGTTCCATTTATAAATAGGTTTAGATAGATTTTCCATTCTAGTAACATGTATTACCCTCTTTTTCAAATAAGGCGCTTTTCTTTTTAAGTTATTATCATTTACTAAAGCTCTTTTTAAGAAACTCTGTAGCCCGAGTCTATAGGGTTGGATAAATGATTATCTTCTTTAAGATTGGTTGGTTGGTTTGTTTTATGGCATATCAAAAAAAAGAGGCATATCAACCTCGGCGAGTCATTTATTGCCACCTAAATTTTATTTATTTATTGCTGGTTATACCTTTTTCTTTCAACAATTTATTGGTTTTTTTTTATATAAGTTCTGTGTCTAGTAATACATTTTTCTATTCGAGTATCAAGATTCATTGGGATTTGTTTTTAAGGGCAGGGTCCCCAAGTCCTACCCTTGTTATTTAACTCATAACTGGAGGGAAGAGACGGATTAATACCTTTCTGAAGGGTACCAGTGCTTAAGTGAATGCAGAGTATTCAACTGGAATTCGAACTTGGCTCACCGATTTCTCTTTCCGAGTCGATGTCCACTGCACCACAACGAACATTCGTCACTAAACGTTTACAGCACCTGGTATTCCCAAGCAGTCACCCATCTAAGTACTGACCAGGCTCCACGTTGCTTAACTTCGGTGATCGAGCGAGAACAGGTGTATTCAACGTGATATGGCCGTAAGCACCCACATCCGTCACTATATGCTTACAGCACCTGGTATTCCCAAGCGGTCACCCATCTAAATACTGACCAGGCTCAACGTTGCTTAACTTCGGTGATCGAGCGAGAACCGGTGTATTCAACGTGATATTTATTTATTCGCCTCCAGTCAGTTTTAATCACTGATCAGAGAAAACGGTTCAAAATCCATTGTAATTTAAACTCATTCGACCCCGCGGGCCGGATCGTGTTATAATGACGGGTCGCGGGCCGGACGAAGGCCATTAATGAAAAAATTAAGGAAAATTACATATTCAGACCCCTGTCAACCTAAATATTTAAAACCATAATGAAAATAAACATCGAGAAGTAGGAAAAACAAAATAAAATCTAAAACTAAAAAACACCTAACAAAAATTACTTTGCCTCAAGGAACGTCAAAATATTTCAAAGTGAAAAAAATCAACCGAAGTGAAATGGATGAAATTATGACGTGTAGGTTTGAAACTGTTCTTGAAAATTGTACCACAAACGAGCCACTCACACTATATATAATAGTTGGAATCATGATTAAGGCTTCTGCTGGGCATAAAGTGGGGGATCAGTTATTTATTGTTATGAAGTAGTAAACTGATCCCCCAGTAATTACTACTTGATAATAAAATACATCGCTTCCCTCTCTAGCTATGTGTCAAATAACAGGAGAGATTGGGTTTTATAACCATGGCTGGCAACCAGTCTACCGTAGAAAGTAATGGCAACCTACTGCGGGATAGTATTCTACTCAGTCAGTCATGTCTTTTTCGAGACATGATCGCCCAAGCATGTATCACGCATGGTACTTAACTGACTGATACATGGATTTATAAACATTTATTAAATTATTAAAATATGTAAAGCAAACTCCGTTTCAGTTTTATTAGAATTGTAATAAGGTATCGGTGGAGAGTGACGAAAAAGGACTACAAATAAACTTTAAAAAAACTGAATGCATGGTCATCAGCAAAAGGTGTAGCCCAAAATGACAAATACAGGTAGGGGATACCAGAATCACGCAAGTACAAAAATTTAAATACTTAGGAAGTGTTCTAACAGGAGATGGAAAGTGCGACACAGAAATCCGAAGGCGAATTGGCATGGCAAAGAACGCGTTCCAGAAGCTGAGTAAAGTACTAACACACAGGAAAATTTCACTAGAAACAAAGAAAAGAGTGCTGGATTGCTATGTGAGGTCAGTTCTTCAATACGGCAGTGAATGCTGGACAATATCATCGAAAATGAAGACAAAACTGGAAGCAGCGAAAATGTGGTTCTACAGAAGGATGCTGCGGATATTGTGGACTGAGCATGCAAGCAACGATGAGGTGTTGGAAAGAATGGCAACAAAAAGGAAATTAATACTGAGTATCAGGAAGAGACAACTGAAGTTCCTGGGACACGCAATGAGGAAGGAGAGCTTGGAGAACCTGATACTGACTGGCCAGATAGAAGGAAAGAGAGACAGAGGAAGGCAGCGGATAACATATTTGCAGGGCCTGATCAGGTGGATGACGGAACGGGGGTTGCCAGGAGTAAAAGAAGCAAACATACGAAGAGCCACAAGGGATAGTGAGACGTGGAGAACCATGATCGCCTACGTCCTGAAGGGACAGGGCACATAGAAGAAGAAGAAGAAGAAGAAGAAGAATCATTGCTTTTTAAAGCAACAAACATTGCCAATAACGGAAGGCAGATACAAAAACACCATCATAGGAAAAACACCTTTTGACAATTAGTCTTCAGGCACAAAAGTCCATGTTTGCCAAAGATTTGCTTAAAATGTTTTAGCTATTTGGCTTGCGTTAAAACATATTTCATTTTTAGTCTTAGCTTCATTTTAAATGACAACAACAACAAACAAAACAAAACAATTACCTTCAAATCATTTTTTATTCATCATATCAAAAATTAACAACAATAACATACACAAGGTAAAAAAAATTATTAGTTAATCTCAAATTGATTAGTATCAACAAATTTGTTTGCCCAGTTTGTTATCTTTATACAAATAAAATATTGCTAGAATGAGTCAGAAGTTAACCTCCAACAAATAATTTTCAATTTAGTTTGGCAAAACTCTAAAATCGTAGACATCCCCTTAAAATAGGAGTTTCTGGCAATGGATTATGTGACTAGATAAGACTTGAGACTGTTACAAGATGGCATCCAGCAAGGGTGTGTCTAGTTAACATAGACTGGAAAGCTGATAAAACACCACAAGATCAGAGATTGACAGACTTTTTATGAACAGATTATATATATTTATATATATACTAGGAGAATAACCCGGCGTTGCTCGGGTGTAATGAAAGTTTTAAAACTAATCCATGGTCCTGGAGTTCAGACTCAGCCTAAAGAATATTTGAAATATTCTAATAATTGCGACAATTTACCAATCGCACCTAGCATATATATATATATATATATATATATATATATATATACACACTAGCAGTATAGCCCGGCGTTGCTCGGGTATAATGAAGGCTTTAAAACTAATCCACGGTCCTGGAGCTCAGACACTTTGGACGTTGGCACGAAAGACTAAAAAGCAATAGTTGTTTCCAGTTAAAGCGAAACCGTAGATTGAAAGAACAATGAATGGATGTAAGTCAAATTTTTGATTTCCTGGAATCGATATAAAATTTTCTGCTCTATTGTAAGAACTGCAACCTTGAAACTTCTGAACATCTTTTCTTATGTCTTTGTCTATTAGTGTATCAAATTTGATTAAAATCGGACCACTCCTTCTATAACCCGATTTTTTCGATTATCGAATTTCGATATTCATCGGGGGTACCTCGACACAAAACCTAGCTAAGAACACTCGCAGACGCTTATAGTACAACTGTGAAAATTTTCAAGAAAATCGGTTCAGCCGTTTCGGAGTCTATAGGTAATGGACACACACACACACACACAAACACAGACAAAGTTCCATTTATAAATAAGTTTAGATTTAGATCCAAACTTATTTATAAATTGAACTTTCTGTGTGTGTGTGTGTGTGTGTGTGTGTGTGTGTGTGTGTGTGTGTGTGTGGCCATTACCTATAGACTCCGAAACGGCTGAACCGATTTTCTTGGAAATTTACGCAGTTGTACTACAAGCGTCTGCGAGTGTTCTTAGCTAGGTTTCGTGTCGAGGTACCCCCGATAAATATCGATAATCGAAAATCGAAAAAATCGGGTTATAGAATGAGTGGCCCGATTTTAATCAAATATGATACACTAATAGACAAAGACATAAGGAACGATATTCAGAAGTTTCAAGGTTGCAGTTCTTACAATAGTGCAGAAAATCAATAATATATTTATATAAAAGGCAAGATGTTTGTGTGTGTGTCTGTTTATCTGCCTGTATGTCTGTATTTTTTTCAGTCCTTTTATTTTAGTTTTTGCTTCGGGTTTGGCTCTAAGTAGGTATAATTGTAGTTCTTAGTCTCAGCCATGATACCATTTACTCAAAGGACTTATTTAGCCTTCAAAATTCAGTTTACGACGAACAAAACTTATTTGATATCGATACCAGGAAATCAAAATTTGACTTACATCCATTCATTTTTCTTTCAGTCTATGGTTTCGCTTTAACTGGAAACCACTATTGCTTTTTAGTCTTTCGTTCCAAAGAGTCTGAGCTCCAGGACCATTGATTAGTTTTAAAGCTTTCATTACATCCGAGCAACGCCGGGCAATACTGCTAGTAAATTATAGTTTAGAACATGTACAAATTATCATCTACTACAAAGTGTACATTTTGTTTCGACATTGAAAGGACAATGTCTCATCAGGTAGTGTGAAAAGAAAATGGCAAATAATTTATCTTATATTTGCGAATTACCTGTGAGAGGTAGGTGGGGTGGGAAATGGGAAATAAGAGGTGTAAGTCGTCAGTTAGAATTTGAACGAAAAGAGGGAAGGGGTAAAGGTTAGAGGTGATTAATGGACGTGTCGAAAATTTTATAGATAGATTAACAGTGGAAGATAAGGTATGGTTCTTTACAGCTTTTATAGTCAGTCCTTTGGGTTTAACAAAAGGAAAAAATAAGGAAATGTATGTGGAGTGGGAGGGGAGTAGGAGAGGAGACCCTAAGATGTGCATAGGAATTGGTATTTGGAAAATTCGCGTTTTAAGTTGTCAATGTACACTTTGTAGTAGATGATGATTTGTACATGTTCTAAATTATAATTTATAATAAATATTCATAGCTCTATTTTATATTGAGCACTGTTTTGAATTAATGTTTTGAACGTTGTTAATTTTTTCTTCGTTCCTTATCACATATATATATATATATATATATATATATATATATATATATATATATATATATTCCATTTGTAAACGAGTTATTACACGACCTAGGTTTCTACCATGAGTGGTGTCTTTGCAAATTGCCTGAAGACACTATTCAGAGTAGAAACCCAAGTCGCGTAATAAATCGTTTGCAAATGAAAAATATTCAAAAGGTCTACAATATAATTATATTGAACACATTTTAATACAAATGTGCACTGGTCTAATCTTATTATGACCAGTAACTAAACAATCTCTCTCTCTCTCTCTCTCTCTCTATATATATATATATATATATATATATATATATATATATCTCCGAGTGAATAAGGAACAAAAAAAAATTTTTTTTACAACGCCCAAAACATTAATTTAAAACAGTGCTCAATATATAATATATAGAGCTGTGAATATTTATTATAAATTATATTTTAGAACATGTACAATTTTTTTTATATATCCACGACAAATCGTACATTTGTTTCGACATTGAAACTACAATGTCTCATCAGACACCACCTGATGAGACATTGTAGTTTCAATGTCGAAACAAATGTACGATTTGTCGTGGATATATAAAAAAAATTGTACATGTTCTAAAATATAATATATATATATCCACTCGAAAAGCAACATTTCCAGTGTTATACAGAAATTGAACAATTTTCCTTTTCCTACATACAATGCTTTTTGCCCAGTACTGTGTTAGGATTTGGTATAAGAAGACTCTTGACTAACACAGACTAGACAAAGACTATTTAGTCCTGGGTATGACAAGAAATTACATCAGGCAACAAGACCTCTGATCAGGAGATTGGAAGTTTAATTACTGTTGTTCCCAGGTCCACCCTGATCTTGGGTGGCAGCACCTGTTAGGGTCCCAGCTATGGGAAAATAATAAACTCACAAACTAAAACAAGACTATCAAAGTATAAAAATACATTTATATAGTAAAAATACCCGCAACACATTTTTATATAAAATAATTACCAACAATACCTATTCACAGCAGATTTGCGAAAAATATCAACTTATCTATACTTGAAGTCATTAAATTGTGTTCAAAATATTTTGATTTTGGTATTACATAACCTATAGATGTTGACATGCCACTAAACAAAATCAACCAACCAAGGACCGGTATATTTTTATATACATTACGCTTGTATTGCTATTACAGTCCAAGTATTCTTATTCGGGGAGCCGAGTTCGAATCCCAAATTGAATTCGTTGCATTCACTTACGCACAAATACCCTTGGGAAAAGTAATTAATCCGTCTCTTCCCTCCACTTATGGGTTAAATGATAGGATCCATTGGGTTCGATAGCCTTGGCTGACAAAGATAGACTAAACTATCGCCCGGGTCACACTCCACCCACGTCTATTGAACAGGTGAAGAGGCTCATCCCTTGTTTCCTGTTTATGATGCGGTTTCCGGCTCTTTTCCAATATTTTTACTCTTACGTAGCCCCCTGCACATCAGTGGCGTTATCACCTTGCTTGGGGTGATATGATTAAAAAAAAAACAAAAAAAACACCAGTATAAATGGAAACATGATTAAGGCTTCTACTGGACATAAAGTGGGGTATCGGTTTTCTATTGTTATGAAGTAATAAACTGATCTCCCACTAATTACTATGTAGTAATATAATACATCTCTTCTCCCTCTAGCTATGAGTCAAATAATATGACAGATTGGGTTCTATAGCCTTGGCTGGCAACCAGTCTATCGCAGAAAGCAAATGGCAACCTACTGTGGAATAATCTTCTGCCCAGCCAGTCATGTCTCTTTCAAGACATGATTGTCCAAAGCATGTATCACGTATGGCACTTAAGTGACTGAATATAATAGTTGGAAACATGATTAAGGCTTCTACTGGGCATAAAGTGGGGGATCGGTTTTCTATTGTTATGAAGTAATAAACTGATCTCCCACTAATTACTATGTAGTAATATAATACATCTCTTCTCCCTCTAGCTATGAGTCAAATAATAGGACAGATTGGGTTTCTTATCATTGGCTGGCAACCAGTCTACCGCAGAAAGCAAATGGCAACCTACTGCGGAATAATTTTCTATCCAGTCAGTCATGTCTCTTTTGAGACATGATCGCCCAAGCGTGTATCACATATGGCACTTAACTGATTATTATTCAATGTTTTTTATACATAATTCTAAGAAATAAACCGTCATTACTTGTAAAAGTTAATCTTTGAAGTTTGTTCAACCAACACTATATATTCCTGACAGAACTTTATGCAAGAGATATTCCATAATATGATAATTATCTCTCAGCTTTTAACACACTGTAATACAAGTAAAATAATCCCTCTACAACAGGTGCTACAGAAAGGTAAATTATAAGTATCAAATGAGCTTTATGTGCCCCCATCACCCCCCCAAAAAGTACTTAGCAACCTCTCAAGTTGATATAGGTGTCTTAATGTTAATAAAACTGAATGGAAGGTCAAAAGTTCAAATTTTAGTTTGAATAGTTTTTTTCTTTGAAAAATCCACCTCGAGCTATGTAGAGCAATTGGCACTTTTTAGCCCTGTAAGACAGTCAATCTTGATGTTTGATTTGCACCCTTGTACTATGAAATCCACATATTTCTAAAACCAGAGCAACACCACATGTCATAGTCGTAGATGATTTTTTCCCAATGAGTCTAAGGGTATAAGTAAAAGACTCTCCTGTTAGTCAAGGCTAATGTCACAGACCAATTTGTTAATGGGTTCTCACCAAAGTAAGTTTAGTACCTTAAATTATTTTCTATAAATACTTTCACGGCTTCTGCTCCGATGAACTTAGATCACTGGTGCCCCCTAGATACGAATTTGCACGAGATACTAGATTAGCAACTAGATCCCACCCTTTTACAGTGAAACCAATAAAATGCAACCGCAACTTCTACTCCAACAGTTTCTTTCCTCACACTTCCCGACTGTGGAATTCCCTTCCACACGATTGCTTCCCCGACGGATACAATCTCCAGGAGTTTAAATGTAAGGTCAATAGACACCTCCTAACACACTAACCTGCTCCCATTCCTCCTGACATTCACTATGTCTAACATTCATTCCTCCTGATATTCCCTATGTCTAACCACTCCTTCTCTTTACCTTCCCCTACGTAGCCCCATGCGCAATAGTGGCAGTGGAATGCCTTGCTTGGGGTGAGATGATTAAAAAAAAAAATTCAATACTGGAAAAAAAAATTACCTATCAAATGGGGGAAAATACATCAAGAAAATATCTGTTATGTTATTAATTTCTGCAAAATAATCCTACTTGTCTATTACCTAATAATATTGCTGAAACAGTTTTGTTACATAATACTGTTAGGATGTTCTTATTCCACCCTTAAAAGAAACTGTGTTTAAAAACTTTTAAAAGTAAGGCTTGTTGAAGGTCAAAAAGTTATTAACCTTTTGGTGCTGGATATGGTTGCAAAATTTGACAAAAATCAGTATAAATTCATAAGTCATAAATTTCATTTTAAGACACTGTGTAAGTACATTGTATTTTTGTCTTTTCTGATTATATTAACAAATTATTAAAATTAATGTTCATTTGGTATAAAAAAAACAAAAAAAAAACAGGTATTAAAATATTATCCGTAAGTGGAACATTGGAAAGTAAACAGTTCATATAAAATATGTGACACTCAGAACAAAAAAAAAAGAAAAAGTTTTAGAAATTTTTGCTTGAGTTTTCTTAAAAGTTGTACAAATCCAGCAGTTTTTTATTTTTTTGTTGTTGTTATTGCTTATAAGAAAAAGTAATAAAAAAAGTATTTAAAAGTGTTTAATTAGATAACAAACAATACATGATTAATTTAGAAAAAAATTAAAAATGCAACAAACGACAAAAATCAGATTAAATACTGTATTTTTGATTGGAGGGGTAGTTATCTCCTTCTGACTCAAACTGCCAATCAAATCAGAAACGAATTTCTTTTTGTTCCATGGAACCAACATATGATTTTCCCCCGCATCAAAAATAAAATTTCATAATAAAACCAAAAAAATTTTATTAAGTCAGTTTTAAAAAAACACAAAATTTCATCAACTTTCATGTTTCAAAAGACAAAAAAAAAAGAAGTCCTTTCCTTATCCCCAACAAAAATATACGCCGTTCATGTGCATATAAGATACAGTTTGTATTTTTTTTTTATCCAAAAATCATGCTCAAAAGCTTGTCTTATACTTTAGTTTTGAATTCAAATTTTTCCAGAATTCAAATTCGATTTATTTCTTTACTAGAGCAATAATATCCATCAAATAGTAGATTGCAACAAACATAAATAAATCTTTCGTGTTTCTCTAAGTCCTGTATGCTTCCAAAGCTTTTCCAGATTTCAACGTGAGTTTAGAAGTCATTGAAAAGTGAAAATACTTAATTTACAGTTTAAAAAAAATAAAAAATGATAAACAATTTCAAAATAAAAATCATGAAACATTTTTTAAGGCAATTAATGCAAGGAATTCAACAGGAGTTTAAATTCCAGTTGAATTCATTGCATTCACTTTTACACAAATACTCTTGGGAAATTGATAATCTATCTCTTCCCTCCAGTTATGGGTTAAATGATAGGACAGATTGGGTTCTATAGCCTTGGGTGGCAACCAGTCTACCGCAGAAAGCAATGGCAACCTACTGTGGGATAATCTTCTGCCCAGTCAGTCATGTCTCTTTCAAGACATGACTGCCCAAGAGTGTATCACGTATGGCACTTAACTGACTTAATGAATGTTTTGCAATTAAGATCTTTAGCAAGTTTGTCAAACAACCAATTACCAACTTTGATATTTGCGCCTTTTCAGGACTACAAATTTAGTGTGCTAGAATCTGTTTGCAATTAGGCAATTAATTAAATTGATGAAATAAAACATTTGTTTTTATTTATTTACACTTGAAATTTAGATATTGTTTATAAATCTTTATTTTTAAAAGATTTTTATGCAAGTTTTAATCATGAATAAAGAATAGTTAAGATCATTGGTCAAAAAAGCAGGTCATTTTCTACAATATTAATATTGAAAACTAGCTTAAAACTATTTCTATAATATATTTCTATAATATATTTCTACAATATTAATATTGAAAACTAGCTTAAAACTATTTCTATAATATATTTCTATAATATATTTGTACAATATTAATATTGAAAACTAGCTTAAAACTATTTCTATAATATATTTCTATAATATATTTCTACAATATTAATATTGAAAACTAGCTTAAAACTATTTCTATAATATATTTCTATAATATATCTGTACAATATTAATATTGAAAACTAGCTTAAAACTATTTCTATAATAAAAACATTTTGACATAGTTGACCAATCGTTTCTTTAAATCATTACCTTTTTTCAAGTGTTTTGGCAATCCTAAAATGTTAACCTGATGTTATTTTGTCATCTTCCAGAGTGTATTATTAGATTAAAAAAATGTGCTTATTTGAGAAGAGGAAATTTCACCTTGATCTAAACTTATTCATAAATGGAACTTTGTCTGTGTGTATCCATTACCTATAGACTCCGAAACGACTGAACCGATTTTCTTGAAAATTTACACAAATGTGCTTATTATGAGAAGAGGAAATTATTATGAGAAGAGGAAATTATTATGAGAAGAGGAAATTTCACCTTGGTGATTCATAAATGAGCACCAAGTTCCTGTTAATCATACCAATCTACTGGGTCTCAACCTACTAGAATTAATATAATTCAGCACATGTCCAAGAATTGGAAATATCACTTCTTGAATGTATTATTTTGTTACATTTAAAAAAGAAAAACAGTAATTAAGAGGTGGTTCCATGCTCCTCACAACCTCCCAATCAGAGGCTTTGCTGCTGGATGCAGTTTATTGTCATATCCAAGACCAGCTTTGTGTGGAGATTCTACAAAAGAGCATGTAGACGACTAAATCAGAGAGGACACCAGAATGATACTTTTGACATTTGAAAGGTCTGCCTTCAACAGGAAGATAAAATTCTGTTAACAGGTAATGTGCAAGAATCTCTTTGCAATTAGGCAATTAATTGAATTGATGGAATAAACATTTATTTACACTTGAAATTTAGATCAGATTGTTTGTAAATCTTTATTTTCAAAAGAATTTTTATGCAAGTTTTAATAATGCATAAAGAATAGTTAAGACTATTGGCCAGAAAAGCAGGTCATTTTCTATAATTTTAACATTGCTGACCAATCGTTTCTTTAAATCATTACCTTTTTTCAAGTGTTTTGGCAATCCTAAAATGTTAACCTGATGTTATTTTCTCATCTTCCAGAGTGTATTATTAGATTAAAAAAATGGGCTTATTATGAGAAGAGGAAATTTCACCTTGATCTAAACTTATTCATAAATGGAACTTTGTCTGTGTGTATCCATTACCTATAGACTCCGAAACGACTGAACCGATTTTCTTGAAAATTTACACAATTGTACAATAAGTGTCTGCAGGTGTTCTTAGCTAGGTTTTATGTCGAAGTACCCCAAATAAATATCGAAAATCGATAATCGAAAAAAATCGGGTTAAAGATGGAGTGGTCCGATTTTAATCAAATTTGATACACTCATAGACAAAGACATAAGAAACAATATTCAGAAGTTTCAAGGTTGCAGTTCTTACAATAGTGCAGAAAATCGATAATATATTTATATATAAAAGGCAAGATGTTTGCGTGTGTGTGTGTGTGTTTATCTGCCTGTATGTCTGTTATTTTTTCAGCCTTTTATTTTGGTTTTTGCTTCGGGTTTGGCTCTAAGTAGGTATAATTGTAGTCTCAGCCATGATACCATTTACTCAGAGGACTTATTTAGCCTTCAAAATTCAGTTTACAATGAAAAAAACTTATTTGATATTGATACCAGGAAATCAAAATTTGACTTACATCCATTCATTTTTCTTTCAGTCTACGGTTTTGCTTTAACTGGAAACATCTATTGCTTTTTAGTCTTTCGTGCCAACGTCCAAAGAGTCTGAGCTCCAGAACTATGGATTAGTTTTCAAAGCTTTCATTACACCCGAGCAATGCCAGGCTATCCTGCTAGTGATTCATAAATAAACACCAAGCTCCTGTTATTCATACCCATCTACTGGGTCTCAACCTACCAGAATTAATATAATTAATTCAATCAATGTCCAAGAATGGGAAATCTATTATTTTCTTACATTAAAAAAAGAAAAAAAAAATCACAATATTTTTAGCCAATTAAAAACGAAATCCTAAATTTACTGTTTCCGTATTCAGTCTGTTTAGGAAGCAACATTTAATAAAACTGAATTCTTTTTTTAATCATCTCACCCCAAGCAAAGTAGGAATGCCACTAGGATTCCAGGGGAGGGGGGTTATGAGGGATGAAAAAGAATTAGAAGACTTGAGTGAGGAAACCGATTATAAAGAAACAGGAATCAAGAAGACTGCGATTGAGATTGCATTTAAATTTTTGAAGATTGCATTTGGTAGGGAAGCAAGGGATTTGAAGTGAGTTCCACAGGTGACGAGTGCGAGAAAATAAACTTAGAATAGAACTTACATCTAGCTAGTTCAACAGTAAAACTATGAGACCTAACTGCCAATCTAGAAGTCCGCTTAAATTCGTGCGATTGAGGTACCAAAAAGGATCTTATTAGAACTCTCATGAAAATATTTATAGAAAAGACAGATGGAAGTGATGACATGGTAGGAGGAAAAGGACTGAAATTGAGATGCCAGGTCAAGACTGTTAACATTACAGACTCTTCTTTGGATTTTGTCAAGAAGCTTCAGATATATAGCCGGAGCACCAGACCAGATATGGCAGCAATATCTAATGCATGGATAAATGGTAGATTTTTTTTTTTAATCATTTCACCCCAAGCAAGACGGTACTGCCACTGATGTGCAGAGGGTTACATAAGAGAGTTGAAGTAATAGGCAGGAAGAAAGTGAAGACAAAGATGAACCAGTTAAAGGGGGTGAAAGAGAAAGGGCAAAAAAAGGAACACAGGAGTGAAGACAGTTACGAAGGTAGAAAGAAAGGAAAAGAACAAGATACACGGGGTGATGTAGAAAGGGCTGTAGTTACATACGAGAGTTGAAGTATTAGGCAGGAGGAGAGTGAAGACAAAGACGAACCAGCTACAGCGGGTGAAAGAGAAAGGGCAAGAGAAGGATGGGAACACAGGTGTGAAGACAGTTACGAAGGTAGAGAGAAAGGAAAAGAACAAGATACACGGGGTGATGTAGAAAGGGCTGTAGTTACATACGAGAGTTGAAGTATTAGGCAGGAGGAGAGTGAAGACAAAGACGAACCAGCTACAGGAGGTGAAAGAGAAAGGGCAAGAGAAGGATGGGAACACAGGCATGAAGACAGTTACGAAGGTAGACAGAAAGGAAAAGAACAAGATACACAAGGTGATGTAAAAATGGCTGTAGTTACATACGAGAGTTGAAGTATTAGGCAGGAGGAGAGTGAAGACAAAGACGAACCAGCTACAGCAGGTGAAAGAGAAAGGGCAAGAGAAGGATGGGAACACAGAGTGGAAGACAGTTACGAATGTAGAAAGAAAGGAAAAGAACAAGATACACAAGGTGATGTAGAAAGGGCTGTAGTTACATACGAGAGTTGAAGTATTAGGCAGGAGGAGAGTGAAGACAAAGACGAACCAGCTACAAAGGGTGAAAGAGAAAGGGCAAGAGAAGGATGGGAACACAGGCATGAAGACAGTTACGAAGGTAGACAGAAAGGAAAAGAACAAGATACACAAGGTGATGTAAAAATGGCTGTAGTTACATACGAGAGTTGAAGTATTAGGCAGGAGGAGAGTGAAGACAAAGACGAACCAGCTACAGCAGGTGAAAGAGAAAGGGCAAGAGAAGGATGGGAACACAGGCATGAAGACAGTTACGAAGGTAGACAGAAAGGAAAGAACAAGATACAAGGTGATGTAAAATGGCTGTAGTTACATACGAGAGTTGAAGTATTAGGCAGGAGGAGAGTGAAGACAAAGACGAACCAGCTACAGCAGGTGAAAGAGAAAGGGCAAGAGAAGGATGGGAACACAGGAGTGAAGACAGTTACGAATGTAGAAAGAAAGGAAAAGAACAAGATACACAAGGTGATGTAGAAAAGGGCTGTAGTTACATACGAGAGTTGAAGTATTAGGCAGAGGAGAGGAAGACAAAGACGAACCAGCTACAGCGGGTGAAAGAGAAAGGGCAAGAGAAGGATGGGAACACAGGCATGAAGACAGTTACGAAGGTAGACAGAAAGGAAAAGAACAAGATACACAAGGTGATGTAAAAATGGCTGTAGTTACATACGAGAGTTGAAGTATAGGGCAGGAGGAGAGGAAGACAAAGACGAACCAGCTACAGCAGGTGAAAGAGAAAGGGCAAGAGAAGGATGGGAACACAGGCATGAAGACAGTTACGAAGGTAGACAGAAAGGAAAAGAACAAGATACACAAGGTAGATGTAAAAATGGCTGTAGTTACATACGAGAGTTGAAGTATTAGGCAGGAGGAGAGTGAAGACAAAGACGAACCAGCTACAGCGGGTGAAAGAGAAAGGGCAAGAGAAGGATGGGAACACAGGCATGAAGACAGTTACGAAGGTAGACAGAAAGGAAAAGAACAAGATACACAAGGTGATGTAAAATGGCTGTAGTTACATACGAGGAGTTGAAGTATTAGGCAGGAGGAGAGTGAAGACAAAGACGAACCAGCTGGCAGGTGAAAGAGAAAGGGCAAGAGAAGGATGGGAACACAGGCATGAAGACAGTTACGAAGGTAGACAGAAAGGAAAAGAACAAGATACACAAGGTGATGTAAAAATGGCTGTAGTTACATACGAGAGTTGAAGTATTAGGCAGGAGGAGAGTGAAGACAAAGACGAACCAGCTACAGCAGGTGAAAGAGAAAGGGCAAGAGAAGGATGGGAACACAGGAGTGAAGACAGTTACGAATGTAGAAAGAAAGGAAAGAACAAGATACACAAGGTGATGTAGAAAGGGCTGTAGTTACATACGAGAGTTGAAGTATTAGGCAGAGGAGAGTGAAGACAAAGACGAACCAGCTAAGCAAAGGGTGAAAGAGAAAGGGCAAGAGAAGGATGGGAACACAGGCATGAAGACAGTTAAGGAAGAAGGTAGACAGAAAGGAAAAAGAACAAGATACACAAGGTGATGTAAAAATGGCTGTAGTTACATACGAGAGTTGAAGTATTAGGCAGGAGGAGAGTGAAGACAAGACGAACCAGCTACAGCAGGTGAAAGAGAAAGGGCAAGAGAAGGATGGGAACACAGGCATGAAGACAGTTACGAAGGTAGACAGAAAAGGAAAAGAACAAGATACACAAGGTGATGTAAAAATGGTTGTAGTTACATACGAGGAGTTGAAGTATTAGGCAGGAGGAGAGTGAAGACAAAGACGAACCAGCTACAGCAGGTGAAAGAGAAAGGGCAAGAGAAGGATGGGAACACAGGAGTGAAGACAGTTACGAATGTAGAAAGAAAGGAAAAGAACAAGATACACAAGGTGATGTAGAAAGGGCTGTAGTTACATACGAGAGTTGAAGTATTAGGCAGGAGGAGAGTGAAGACAAAGACGAACCAGCTACAGGAGGTGAAAGAGAAAGGGCAAGAGAAGGATGGGAACACAGGCATGAAGACAGTTACGAAGGTAGACAGAAAGGAAAAGAACAAGATACACAAGGTGATGTAAAAATGGCTGTAGTTAAGTATACGAGAGTTGAAGTATTAGGGCAGGAGGAGAGTGAAGACAAAGACGAACCAGCTACAGCAGGTGAAAGAGAAAGGGCAAGAGAAGGATGGGAAACACAGGAGTGAAGACAAGCATGAATGTAGAAAGAAAGGAAAAGAACAAGATACAAGGTGATGTGGAAAGGGCTGTAGTTACATACGAGAGTTGAAGTATTAGGCAGGAGGAGAGTGAAGACAAAGACGAACCAGCTACAGGAGGTGAAAGAGAAAGGGCAAGAGAAGGATGGGAACACAGGCATGAAGACAGTTACGAAGGTAGACAGAAAGGAAAAGAACAAGATACACAAGGTGATGTAAAAATGGCTGTAGTTACATACGAGAGTTGAAGTATTAGGCAGGAGGAGAGTGAAGACAAAGACGAACCAGCTACAGCAGGTGAAAGAGAAAGGGCAAGAGAAGGATGGGAACACAGGAGTGAAGACAGTTACGAATGTAGAAAGAAAGGAAAAGAACAAGATACACAAGGTGATGTAGAAAGGGCTGTAGTTACATACGAGAGTTGAAGTATTAGGCAGGAGGAGAGTGAAGACAAAGACGAACCAGCTACAGGAGGTGAAAGAGAAAGGGCAAGAGAAGGGGATGGGAACACAGGCGTGAAGACAGTTACGAAGGTAGAGAGAAAGGAAAAGAACAAGTTACACAAGGTGATGTAGAAATGGCTGTAGTTACATACGAGAGTTGAAGTATTAGGCAGGAGGAGAGTGAAGACAAAGACGAACCAGCTACAGGAGGTGAAAGAGAAAGGGCAAGAGAAGGATGGGAACACAGGCGTGAAGACAGTTACGAAGGTAGAGAGAAAGGAAAAGAACAAGATACACAAGGTGATGTAGAAAGGGCTGTAGTTACATACGAGAGTTGAAGTATTAGGCAGGAGGAGAGTGAAGACAAAGACGAACCAGCTACAGGAGGTGAAAGAGAAAGGGCAAGAGAAGGATGGGAACACAGGCGTGAAGACAGTTACGAAGGTAGAGAGAAAGGAAAAGAACAAGATACACGGGGTGATGTAGAAAGGGCTGTAGTTACATACGAGAGTTGAAGTATTAGGCAGGAGGAGAGTGAAGACAAAGACGAACCAGCTACAGGAGGTGAAAGAGAAAGGGCAAGAGAATGATGGGAACACAGGCGTGAAGACAGTTACGAAGGTAGAGAGAAAGGAAAAGAACAAGATACACGGGGTGATGTAGAAAGGGCTGTAGTTACATACGAGAGTTGAAGTATTAGGCAGGAGGAGAGTGAAGACAAAGACGAACCAGCTACAGGAGGTGAAAGAGAAAGGGCAAGAGAAGGATGGGAACACAGGCGTGAAGACAGTTACGAAGGTAGAAAGAAAGGAAAAGAACAAGATACACAAGGTGATGTAGAAATGGCTGTAGTTACATACGAGAGTTGAAGTATTAGGCAGGAGGAGAGTGAAGACAAAGACGAACCAGCTACAGCGGGTGAAAGAGAAAGGGCAAGAGAAGGATGGGAACACAGGCGTGAAGACAGTTACGAAGGTAGAGAGAAAGGAAAAGAACAAGATACACAAGGTGATGTAGAAATGGCTGTAGTTACATACGAGAGTTGAAGTATTAGGCAGGAGGAGAGTGAAGACAAAGACGAACCAGCTACAGCGGGTGAAAGAGAAAGGGCAAGAGAAGGATGGGAACACAGGTGTGAAGACAGTTACGAAGGTAGAAAGATAGGAAAAGAACAAGATACACGGGGTGATGTAGAAAGGGCTGTAGTTACCTACGAGAGTTGAAGTATTAGGCAGGAGGAGAGTGAAGACAAAGACGAACCAGCTACAGGAGGTGAAAGAGAAAGGGCAAGAGAAGGATGGGAACACAGGCGTGAAGACAGTTACGAAGGTAGAGAGAAAAGAAAAGAACAAGATACAGAAGGTGATGTAGAAATGGCTGGAGTTAAGTAGATAAGAGATGGGAATTGATTTTGCATTTAAATTCCTGGAGGTTGTAGCTGACAGGAAAGCAAGTATATGAACGGGAGTTCCACAGGCAGGAAGCGCAAGAAAAGAAGCTGCTGGAGTAAAATTGTCACCTGCATTTGGTTGATCTAACTGTAAAAGGGTGGGACCCTGATGCGAGTAGTTGCCCGAGTAAATTTTTGTGGAGAGGGCACCAGTGACCTAAGTTCTTCAGAGCAGAAGCCATGAAAATATTTGTAGAAGAGACAGGGAGAAGCCACATCCTGCCAATGAAAAAGTGGCTAGAGTCAAGCTACCAGGTTGGGACCAGTCACATTAGAGATTCTCTTTTGGAGCCTGTCAAGAACACTGAAACAAACAGCAAGGGCGCCTGACTATATATGGCAGCAGTATTCCATGCACAGATGGATGGTTGATTTATATACGTGCAAGATAGATTCAGGTGGAAAAAACTTCCTGGCCCGATACAGGGACCCAACCTTCCTAGCAGTGGATTGATTCTGGTGCCAAAAATTGTTTGGCAGCACTGCATGGTTTGACAAAGTTTCTGTTTTTCTCCAGGTGTAACATAACCATGAATATGAACAGTCTTGAATGAAGACAGGTGTACAGCTGCTAAAAAAGCTGGTTCAGAAGTGTGTATGGTGGTGGGAAGGACAAGTGACGAGACTGCTAAGATAGGTGAAAAAGAATGCAAAACTAGAGTTGAAAACAAATACTGGACAACAGAATACACAAAAGAGATATTCTAAAGCAGATTTGGCAAAAACGCTGTAAATGCATCTCTACAGGACGAGTCTATTTTGTACGATAGCATTGTTGTAGAAAAAGTGCTCGTCTGTCATTTCAGGACAATTTACATAGTTTTGGCAAGATTGTTTGGCATTTTCTGCTGTTAATTTTTTTTTTTTTTTATCAATCCACCCCAAGTAAGATACAAGGAGCTACTGGGATTGAAAGAAAATGAAAAGAACTATAGAAGGAACCAGAAACACAATCCTAAACAGAAAACAAGGGATAAACCCCTACTCCTGTTCAAAAGACTAAAAAGAAGTGTGAACTAGACAATATGTAAACCTATTTACTCCAACTAAAATAAAAAGTAAATCAAATTTCAGACCTTAGGCAGAGACATTAGAAGTTTCAGTAGACTTTGGATGGAACTGAAAACCCAGTCCTAAACAGGAAACAAGGGATAAACCTCTACTCCTGTTCAAAAGGCCAAAGAGGAGAGTGAACCGGTTGAATTACTAATGAATTTTCTGTTTACAAAAACTACTTTAACCAATCAATTTTGGTCTGTTTAAAGAAGTTCCCTCCACACCAATTGACCCAAATTTCAACATCTCAAAATCTAATACCTGTCTATCAAAGCTGTCGCAGATTAATGATCTCAATCTTAAAATGTTCTGCATCTGCTTTTTTTTAATTCTTCTTAGCGGACCTGAAGCAGACTACCACCACATTTCATTTCGTTGTTTTTCATTTTTTTTTTTTTTACTTTTTCGGTGCAGTAAGATTGATTGTTACTTAAGCTTTCCGATTATCAAAAGAAATTTTGAAAAATTACAAAATTTAAACAAATTGGCGGAGGGGGGGGTCTCATACAACGTTAAAGTAAATCAATCCTCCATTTTCAATCCACTCAAGTTGGGGTTGTTTTGTTTATGTCAATTTCATTGTTTTTTTGGGTTTTTTTTACTTTTTCGGTGCAGTAAGATTGATTGTTACTTAAGCTTTCCGATTATCAAAAGAAATTTTGAAAAATTACAAAATTTAAACAAATTGGCGGAGGGGGGGTCTCATACAACGTTAAAGTAAATCAATCCTCCATTTTCAATCCACTCAAGTTGGGGTTGCTTTGTTTATGTCAATTTCATTGTTTTTTTGGGGTTTTTTTACTTTTTCGGTGCAGTAAGATTGATTGTTACTTAAGCTTTCCGATTATCAAAAGAAATTTTGAAAAATTACAATATTTAAACAAATTCGGTGGGTGGGGTCAGTTTCTCATACAACGTTAAACTAAATCGATCCTCCATTTTCAATCCACTATAAGGTTGTATAAGAAACTGGTCCCTCATCCTAAAATTGTTTAAATATTGAAATTTTTGCAAATTTTTTTTTTGTCATTCGGAAAGTTTAAAGTGTAAGAGATAATATTGCACTGTAAAAAGCCCCCAAAATTTGATAATGAACAAATTTACAGGTGGATTTAATATCATACCAGCAACTGGTTTCAAAATGGAGGCTCAATTTACTATAACGTTGTATGAGAAACTCATCCCCCCCCAGAAAATGTTTAAATATTGAAATTTTTCAAACTTTTTTTTTGTCATTCGGAAAGTTTAAAGTGTAAGAGATAATATTGCACTGTAAAAAGCCCCCAAAATTTGATAATGAACAAATTTACAGGTGGATTTAATATCATACCAGCAACTGGTTTCAAAATGGAGGCTCAATTTACTATAACGTTGTATGAGAAACTCATCCCCCCCCAGAAAATGTTTAAATATTGAAATTTTTCAAACTTTTTTTTGTCAGTCGTAAAGCTAAAGGGGAAATCGATCTTACTGTACTGAAAAAAGTAAAAAAAAACTGAAAAACAATTAAATTAAACGTGGTGGTAGTTTGCTTCAAGTTCACCTTCTTTTATGTACCATGTCCATTCACGATGTAGACGATCATGGACCTCCACATCTTTTTGTATCTTATAACTCTTAATATATTTTATCTTGTTATTTCTCCCAAATCATTTCCTTAAGTATATCATGCACCTTTTTTTCCCCGGCTCACTTTCCCTCTACCTGCCCTGTAGGTGTCAGATTCTCCAAGCCCTCCTTTCTCATTACAAGCACCAGAAACTTTCCAGATGTTTCAGTTATTTTGATTTAACTCAACTCTCAAAGTTATTTGTTCACCACTGCTGTAGCCAGGTATTGAACTCGTAACTCTTTGGGTCAAGTCACTGGAACTAACCAATGCTTTTATTCACTTAAGGACATCTCAAAGCGGCATTTTTTAATTGATTTCCTTTTCGGTTCCATCATTTCCAAAACATTGCCATTGCTCAACATTATCCGCAGCATCCTTCTGTAGAACCACATTTCAGCTGCTTCAAGTTTTCCCTTCATCTTTTTTGATATTGTCCAACATTCACTGCCATATTGAAGAACTGACATCACATAGCAATCCAGTACTTTCTTCTTTGTTTCTAGTAAAAGTTTCCTGTGTCTTAATACTTTACTCAGCTTCTGGGATGTATCTTTTGGATCTCTAGTGTAAATAATTACAATACCTCATCTCAGAAAAATAAACAGATATTGAAGGTGAATATGGCAACAAAGATGAGGAGAACAGTCCGAACAATGTAAATAGTGTAAATAATTACAATACCTCATCTCAGAAAAATAAACAGATATTGAAGGTGAATATGGCAACAAAGATGAAGACAACACTGGTCGGGTGCCCCTGCTATTCACCTCGGGTTTCTTGACAGAATCGAACAGAGAATCTGCAATGTGATCGATACCAACTTGACAGCTCAGCTGCAGACACAAATCTCTCACCGGCGTGATGTGGCTTTCCTGTGCCTCTTCTATAAATACTTTCACGGCTTCTGCTCCAATGAACTTAGATCACTGGTGTCCCCCCAGGTATGAATTTACTCAAGCAACCTAACTAGCAACTAAGTCCCACCCTTTTACAGTGAAACCGATAAAATGTAACTGCAATTTCTACTCTAACAGCTTTTTTTCAATTCCCTTCCATATACTTGCTTTCCTGACAGCTACAATCTCCAGTAATTTAAATGTAAGGTCAATAGACATCTATCAGACTAAGTCACATCCATTCACTCAAGCTCTTTTTCCATCTACTCCACCCCCATCCTCGGTATCCTCATCCGTCTATTACTCTCCTCCTGACATTTCATATAACTAACCCCTATGTAACCCCCTGTGCAACAGTGGCAGTAGAATGCCTTGCTTGGGGTGAGATGATTAAAAAAATTAAATTAAATTAAAGTTAAAAAAATAATTACAATACCTCATCTCAGAAATATAGACAGATATTGAAGGTGAATATGGCAACAAAGATGAGGACAACAGTCCGAACAATGTAAATAGTGTAAATAATTACAATACCTCATCTCAGAAATATAGACAGATATTGAAGGTGAATATGGCAACAAAGATGAGGACAACAGTCCGAACAATGTAAATAGTGTAAATAATTACAATACCTCATCTCAGAAATATAGACAGATATTGAAGGTGAAAATGGCAACAAAGATGAGGACAACAGTCCGAACAATGTAAATAGTGTAAATAATTACAATACCTCATCTCAGAAATATAGACAGATATTGAAGGTGAAAATGGCAACAAAGATGAGGACAACAGTCTGAACAATGTAAATAGTGTAAATAATTACAATACCTCATCTCAGAAATATAGACAGATGTCAAAGGTGAAAATGGCAACAAAGATGAGAACCGTCTGAACAATGTAAATAATATATATATATATATATATATATAACCTCCGTTTATTCTGTTTTTATTACATGAAAATTTTTTAAAATTATTGTTTGATTTTTTCCAATCTCACCTTTCCTTATAGAAACAATACTCTCCCAGACCAAAATACACAACAAAAATATCAAAAAATTTAAAGAAAAAGATTAGTTTCCATCATTTTAACATCACATAACATTATACTGCACATGAAAAAATTCTTTTCAGATATGAACTATGATGTCTTTTAAATTCTATTAATCTTATGAATAATTTGCAAGCATTTTTTCTAGTTACCAACCATTTTTTTGTTTATAGATATGTTATCTATAAATATAAAAGGCAATCTGTGAGTCTGTGTGTGACTGTTCCCTATGCACGCCTACATTTTTTAAGCTACACCATTCAAACTTTCTAGGGACTCATGTCTACAGGGAAGCCAGGTCAACACAAACATTTTGAGTTTAAGTTCAGCAATTTTCCCTTTCACACTTTTTGGCCAATGGAGCTGATTGTTTACATTTGCTCCGTAAAACATCTCAGATGGTTGCTAGATTACATCACAGAAATCAAATCACACGTGTCAAACGTGACTAAAATATTTTTTTATTAAAAAAAAAAAATATGAGCCTTTATATTTAATTTTTATTCTGATGTTTTAAAAATTCATTTGGTCAACAAAAAAATGTGAATATTTTTTCCCATAATTTTGAAACAAAAGAAATATTAAAAAAAAAAAATGTGTTTTTTCAAACAAAAACAAAATATGTAAAAAAAAAAAAAAGTGCCAATGGTTAATTTAATTATTTAAGTCCTTTTTTTTTTCCAGATTTAATATTTAATACTTCAGAAAATAAAATTAAAAAAAAATAAAGCTTTTTCTTTTGCTAAATATTTCATGCTGGAAATCAACTGTCTGTAATTCATGTGGCATTAATGTAACTTTTTCCTATAAAATTAAATTTCTACATTTTTAAATATTCTTCAAAAATTTCTGAACTGAGAGCGTAATAGTTTTTATATTTCTAATTTTAGTAAAACAAAATAAATAATTTTTACTTTTATGTTAAATTCATTTAGTCAAAAAAACAAATGTAAATATTTTCCCCCGTAATTTTGAAACAAAAACAAACGCAATGTTGTTTACAGTGTCACACAAAACATCAAATCACGTTTAAGCAGAACAAAAGAAAATAGATTTTTTTAATGGAATTTTTTAACAATTTTTAAACAACAATTTTTTGTATAATTATTCTTTTATATAACCGAGTTTTAAAGGAATTCATCTATTTAATATTATAAACATTATTGCATCACGAGATTTGACGTTTGTGTGAGTATTGTAAACATTGCGTTCCAAGTAATTTAACAGCCATCTTTGATTAAAATAACAGGCACTCACTCTAGGTGTGCTCAGTTTTTGTAGATTTTTTTCACATGCCTCCTAAAAAAAGAGCTTGGTTAGGGCGTATGACCGCTAAAGCTGTGCAGTTAGGCTAACAAGGTCTTCTCCTACTACTAAAATGTTCTGAGTTGTACAGGCAACACTGGGCTATGATGCTAGTTTAAAATAAAATTCATTTTATCTCTTTGCCTTGATAAAGTCCAGGTAAGAAAAATATAGTTTTCTTCTTGATTTTTTTATTTAACCAAAAATTATTAAATATTACTTTTAAAGTTACAAAAAAGTAGAATCCAGCATTCTTGGAAAATGGTTAAAAAAAAAACAAAAATAAAAATAAACCATAATAATAATAGCATTGATGAAATTGTAACAGTGCAGTTAAAAGTTGTTTAACATGAAAATGCTAATTTCTTTGAAGAAATGTTTGCCATTTTCTCAAAAAACAAAAAAGTCGATTGTAGCTCTCACTTTTTGTCTATTTCAACGATTGTGTTCTCAGCACAATGATAAAAATAAAAACTGCATATAAGAACCATCATTACGTTTAAAAAAAAAACTGATGTTTGTGAGAAATCCAAAACAGAAAAATATCATTAGTTATTTCTAATGACCACCAAATGCATTAGGCACCTTGGAAAGGCCAAAGAACGTATTGTTAGAAAAATAAAGATGAAGATAACAGTCCCAAAAGTGTGTAGAATAGTGAAAATACTTAATCTCACACAAAAAAAAAAAAAAACCCTTGGCAAAGTGTATGAATCCATCTCTTCATTTCTTAGCAATGGGTTAAATAGGAGGGTAGACGAGGCTCTCTAGCTCTTGTTGGCAACAAATCTAAAATAACAACACTGAATTAAAAACCACTTAGGCATAGGGCTGGCAATTCTACTCAGTAAAAACATGCTTGCTATTGAAACAAACATCTAAATAATAGTGTTGACAAGACAAAGGAGGAGAAACTATTTTAACAAATAAAAATAGATTTAGATCATTATTAAACTAATCATTAAAATATATAAATATATAAATATAAGCCCAAAGTTTAACCTTCAAACGCGCATACACAAAAAAAAAAAAAGAAAGGTTTCAAAAGGATGATTTTCCCTTGACATCACAATTGCTGTCTAATCTTTCAACAATGTTTATTGGTTTAAAAATATATGTTTTAAATTTTAATAACAACAAAAATATTACACACTATTTTCTTGCTATTTATTTACACAATTTTATATTAACAAGAGTATGAAAAATATGTGAACCAAATACAATGGAATATTTATTATTTACCATTTGGCATTGGATAGCTACTTATCTTGCCTGCCTCTCTCTTATATATTAAGTTTTTAATCTCCTGCCTCCACTCTCTCTCTCTCTCTGCATATATATATATATATAAACTTATTTATAAATGGAACAATGTCTGTGTGTGTGTGTGTGTGTGTGTGTGTATGTCCGTTACCTATAGACTCCAAAACAACTGAACCGATTTTCTTGAAAATTTACACAGTTTTACTATAAGCGTCTGCAAGTGTTCTTAGCTAGGTTTTGTGTCGAGGTACCCCTGATAAATATCGAAAATCGAAAAAAAATCGAGTTATAGAAGGAGTGGTCCAATTTTAATCAAATCATAGACAAAGACATAAGAAATGATATTCAGAAGTTTCAAGGTTGCAGTTCTTACAATAGTGCAGAAAATCGATATGAAAGGCAAGATGTTTGTGCGTGTGTCTGTTTATCTGTCTGTATGTCCTTTATACAAATCCACAATTTTTATCCGATTCTCAACAAAATTCACACAAATATTCTTCAGGCTGAGTCTGAGCTCCAGGACCATGGATTAGTTTTAAAGCTTTTATTACACCTGAGCAACACCGGGCTATACTGCTAGTATATATATATATATATATATATATATATATATATATAGATTGTGTATCTGGGCAACAATCTCTCTTTTATGTAGGTTTCATTAAAAATGACAGACAAGATATTATCATTAATTTATTTTATGAAAATTTTTCATGGGTTCTTATATTTTTCTCTTCTGAACTCAAATTATATAAGAATTGTCCAAAGGTTTTGTATTTTCAAGTGCTTGAGACTATCCTTTTAGCCAATATCAGCAATGAATTTTGTTTTACTATCGCCCGGTTCACACTCCACCCACGTCTATTGTACAGGTGTAGCGGCTCATCCCTTGTTCCCTGTTTAGGATGTGGTTTCTGGCTTTCTCTTTTCCAAATCTTTTCACTCTCACATAGCCCCCTGCACATCAGTGGTGTTACCGCCTTGCTCGAGGTGATATGATTAAAAAAAAAAAAAATTTGTATGTTAAGTTCCGAACATGGTAAGCACATTGTTACCATGTTCATAATTGATGCCATTAAGTGTAGGATTTCTCTTTTTTATTAGTAATACCGCCATTATTTTTTATCGGTTTTGCAGGTTTTGCAGGTTTGTGTATTTTAACATTATCGTATAATTATCCAGGTTGATAATCACCAATAATTTTGTTGATTTTCATGGATCCTACGACGACATTGTTAAATGTTATGAGTTTATTTATGTATGTTTCAAAAATTTCAGTGGGTTTCTATTTAATATATTGAATTTGAATAATGAAACCTGCACACACACACACACACACAGGTTTTTGAATAGGTCCAGCGTCTGTAATATATAAAAAAAATTTTCTTTCTTTTCTTTTCCCCTCCCTTCCTTCCTTTATCTCTCTTATCTCCCACCTTTTTTCCGTGTTGCTTAACCTTACATCAATTCAACACGGCCATCTGTTAATGTTTAAGTTACAATTCTCTTCCCTTCTTTTGCGAACCCAGACGATGTCAATTTTTTCTTTTCTTGTTTATTTGATTTTATTTTGTTTTATCTTTTTCCTTTTTTCTTTTTCTTTTTTATTTTCTCTTTTTTAATTTCTTTGCAAATCTATTTAAAAAGGAAAAGTAGACTAATTTTTCTCCAGTTTCTGAAAGGATTTTTCTGTTGTTGAGGTGATGTGTTATCCCCCGTGGGTATCTTCATATCGAAATGGTCATTCAACATCACTGAATTAATCCTTTTTTAATTTATTTATATATATATATATATATATATATAACAGATAACTATACTTGTGTCAAAAAACCTTTCACGTATCTGCGAAGAAGGGAAAAAATGGTTTTAAAAAAGAAAGAGCTAAGTACATGAATATCAGTCAAAAAAGCATAGACCGAGTCAGCATGTAACACAAAAAAAAAAACCCCGACACGAGCAATCAACTAACAAAAAAGTGCTCAATACTTAGGTAGAGCAGAATAGATAAATAATACCTAGAGAGCCAGACAACCTACCTAAGTTTCACCTAAACGAATCGTCAGGGAAAGCTGGCTAACAAGGAAAGAACCAAACGACAAATATAAAGGAAAATCAATCAACCCACGTGACCAAGAAAGAAGACACCAAACACAAATAGGGGAAAACTTTTTTAAGAAAACAAATTTCATATATATTAAATTTTTAAAAGGATTAGTGATTGCAAAAATGAAAACAAAAAATGAAAACCATAAATAAACAACTTACCAAGCAAATTTAATTCAAAAGCCAAGGTTTTCTATGCTTACATTTATTTAATATTTCCGTTTTAGAATTTAATAAATTATTGGCGTGTTTATACGAAGATATAGCAAACTTTTATACTTAGCACATCTCTTTATAAATTCCCATTTCAAAATAGGGTCTATATTAAGATCTTGTTTAATGGACCACACATAAGTGGATAGGGTAGTGATATGTTTATACTTTCATTTTTAAAGCTACTGGTATGATTGTAATATCTTTTTTTGAAAATATAATACCTAGATAGCCAGAAAACTTACCTAGGTTTAACCTAAACAGATCATCAGGGACAGCTGGCTAACAAGGAAAGAACCGAACGACAAATATAAAGGAAATTCAATCAACCCACGTGACCAAGAAAGAAGACACCAAACACAAATAGGGGAAAACTTTAAGAAAACAAATTTCATATATATTAAATTTTTCAAAAAGATGAATGATTGGAAAAATGAAAACAAAAAATGAAAACCATAAATAAACAACTTAATTTAAGCAAATTTAATTCAAAAGCCAAGGTTTTCTATGCTTACATTTACTTAATATTTTCGTTTTAGAATTTAATAAATTATTAGCGTGTTTATATGAAGCTATAGCAAGTTTTGCCTCTACACACAGCCTACAAAATTTTTGGCCAGCTTTATATTTAGTACATCTCTTTAATACTTCCCATTTTTAAAATAGGGTCTATATTAAGCTCTTGTTTAATGGACCACACATAAGTGGATAGGGTAGTGCTATGTTTATACTTTTCATTTTTAAAGCTGCTAGTATGATTGTAATATCTTTTTTTGAAAATATCTTGAGTAGCACCTCAGTATATTTTGGGTTCAGTGTACGACTCGGTAGTGACATAAACAACCTAAGGTGTGCAGATGATACAGTGCTGATAGCAGACAGAAAGGAAACTACAAAACCTCCTACAGAAGGTAGCTGAAGAGAGTGACAAGAAAGGACTACAAATAAACGGCAAGAAAACTGAATGCATGATCATCAGTAAAAAAAGGCAGCCCAAAATGCCAAATACAGGTTGGAGATACTAGAATCAAGCAGGTACGAAAATCTAAATACCTGAGAAGTGTTCTAACAGAAAACGGATAGTGCGACACAGAGATCCGAAGGCGAAATGGCATGGTGAAGGAAGCATTCCAGAAGTTGAGTAAAGTATTAAGAAACAGGCAAATTTCGCTAGAAACAAGGAAGAGAGTACTGGATTGCTATGTGATGTCAGTTCTTCAATATGGCAGTGAATGCTGGACAATATCATCAAAGATGAAGGAAAAATTTGAAGCAACTGAAATGTGGTTCTACAGAAGGATGCTGCGAATATCATGGATCGAGCATGTGAGCAATGATGAGGTTTTGGAAATGATGGAAACAAAAAGGAATTAATACTGAGCATCAGGAAGAGACAGCTGAAGTTCCTGGGACATCCAATGAGGAAGGAGGGCTTGGAGAACTTGATACTAACAGGCCAGATAGAGGGAAAAAGAGACAGGGGAAAGCAACAGATAACATATTTGAAGGGCCTGAGTAGGTGGATGACTGAATGAAGATTGCATGGTGTAACAGGAGAAGGCATGCTCAGAGCCACCAGGGATAGGGAAACGTGGAAAGCCATGATCATCTACGTCCTGAAAGGACAGGGCACATAAAAGAAGAATATATATGCCAAATGTTTATAAAAAATAATAATGTGGATATAAAGTGGGGGATCAAATCTATATTATAATGAATATATAAACTGATCCCTCATTATGTGGCCATACTAGTTTCTATACATTTATAGTTTAGATTTATGGGCTTGAGCAGGTGGATGACGGGACAGGGCACATAGAAGAAGAAGTGACATGAAGAAACCCTTTCAAAACTTCCCCTTAAGTAATGAAAATGAGTAAGTAAAGCATTTCCTACTTTTCTGTTTGAAATAAGTGTGTGGGGAGGGTGAGAAAATCCAACTTCGTATTTCAATATTAGTCATCGGATGTGGTGGGGACACTAGACTGAAAAGCCAGTCATCTTTCCGAACACTGCTCGATTATTGTTGAGTTATAATAAACCTTTTGAAAATTTTAAATGTTGGAATATCTAAAAGAAATCACATAAACAACGACCAAAGATCAAGAAGTGTGTGGCACTGAATCATGAACCTTTCTAATCACTGCCAAAAATGGTTGATGCATGTTTTGCCAGAATTTTGCATAGGACATGCCACTTTTGGGATATGTAAGTGAATTTGTGTCATTTTTCAGGAAAACTTTTGTTAGACAGAGAAAAGACTATTGAACTGTTACATGATATCAATCTTCCTGTATGCCTGCAAATACTGGACAATCTCCTCAAAGATGAAGAGACTTGAAGCAACAGGAATGTGGTTCTAAAGAAAGATGTTACGGATACCAAACAGGTAAGCAATGACCAGGTTTTTGAAAAAATAAGAATAAAAAGGAGATTTATACATAGAATCAGGAAGAGACTGTTGATATGTAAAGGTAGTCAATGCTGGACAATCTCCTAAAAGATGAAGAAGAGACTTGAAGCAACAGAAATGTGATACTATAGAAAGATGCCAAGGAAACCGTGGACCAAACATGAGAGTAACAATGAGTTTTCGAGAAAAATGAAAATGAAAAGGAAACTAATTCTTAACATCAGGAAGAGACAATTAAAATTTGTAGAGCATCATAATGAGGAAAGAGGGCTTGAAAAACCTGATACTCACAGGACAGATTGTGGGAAAGAGGGACATTAGAAGGCAACCCATAATATACTTGATGAGCTTGAATAAATGGATAGTAGAACAGGCATTAGAAAAAAAATGACAAAAAAAATCAAAGCTTATTAAGAACTACAAGAAACAAGAAAATGTGGAGGGCCATGACCGTCTATGTTCTGAAGGAACACGCACATGAAAAAAGAATTTACTCAAAACATTTACTCTTGCAGCTAATTTTCTGCAAGTGATGCATTCCTTCATATTTTACTATTGTGTTGGCCTGACATAGAATTGACATTTTTTTATCTGCATCTAATTTCCATCAATTAGTAGACATAGGATCAATTTCTGGATGAACCAAAAAAAAAGGTTTGGTAGGAAACTCCCATCAATACCAGAAAGACCTATAACATTTAGTAGACATGAGACGATCAATTTCTGCTCTAACCAAAACAAGATTTGGTAGGAACCTCCCATCAATACCAGAAAGACCTATAACATTTAGTAGACGTGAGACGATCAATTTCTGCTCTAACCAAAACAAGATTTGGTAGGAACCTCCCATCAATACCAGAAAGACCTATAACATTTAGTAGACGTGAGACGATCAATTTCTGCTCTAACCAAAACAAGATTTGGTAGGAACCTCCCATCAATACCAGAAAGACCTATAACATTTAGTAGACGTGAGACGATCAATTTCTGCTCTAACCAAAACAAGATTTGGTAGGAACCTCCCATCAATACCAGAAAGACCTATAACATTTAGTAGACGTGAGACGATCAATTTCTGCTCTAACCAAAACACAAGGTTTGGTAGGAAACTCCCATCAATACCAGACAGAGCTATAACATTTAGTAGACGTGAGACGATCAATTTCTGCTCTAACCAAAACACAAGGTTTGGTAGGAAACTCCCATCAATACCAGAAAGACCTATAACATTTAGTAGACGTGAGACGATCAATTTCTGCTCTAACCAAAACACAAGGTTTGGTAGGAAACTCCCATCATTACCAGACAGAGCTACTAACAGTAACGCTATCAGTTAAGTCAAAGAATGCTGAATCTTTACTGTATCAAAGCGGCTACAATCACCATTATTGAAACACGTATACCCCTTAAATACCCCTTAAATAGTGGTTATTATAAGAATGTTCTGAATAGTATTTGAAATTTATGGAATCAATTCCAAAAAACTGTTTCAGTAATTATAAAGCAATCGTCTCAACAACAAAAATTGAAAACCAGGGTAAATAAAAGATATTTAAAATGGACACAAATCATGACTGTCACCAAAAATAACTTTTGTCTCTTTGTTAAATGGCTGAATGAGACTTTGCAATGAAAGATTAAAAAATAGAAAAAAATATTCATTTTCAGTGACTAATGCAATTAGTATCAAACAGGTAAGTAACTTCAATTAAAAACAAAAAAAAAAACAAAAAAAGCTGCCTTTTTCAATTAAACAATTCAATTAAAATATCAATTCCCCCCCCCCACATAAAAAAAAAACAAAACAGGGTATCAAGAAAGGCAGTTGGTTGTAAAAATATATACTTTCATTATAATTCACAGCAAAGCTGAAACAGGAGAAACCTTGATGTTTTTTTGTTTTTTTTAACCTGAAAAGAGCATTTTTCTGCTATCATTAATCAAAAAAGAGGTTCAATCCCAGTTTTGAGGTCTTTGTACACAGCAGCAAGATCTTGCAGTCGCTATCACGCCGGCGTGACGTGGCTTCCCTATGCCTCTTCTATAAATACTTTCACGGCTTCTGCCCCAATGAACTTAGATCACTGGTGTCCCCCAGGTATGAATTTACACAAGCTACTAGATTAGCAACTAGGTCCAACCCTTTTACAGTGAAACCGATAAAATGTAAACGCAATTTCTACTCTAACAGCTTCTTTTCATGCACTTCCCGCCTGTGGAATTCCCTTCCATATCAATCTCCAGTAATTTAAATGTAAGGTCAATAGACATCTATCTCACAAACTTGCATCCGTTCCCTCAAGCTCTTTATCCATGTACTCCACCCACATCCTCGGTATTCTCATCTGTCTATTACCCTCCTCCTGACATTTCCTATAACTAACCCCTCCTTCTCATCACTTTCATCTATGTAACCCTCTGCACAACAGTGGCAGTGAAATACCTTGCTTGGGGTGAAATGATTAAAAAAATAAAAATAAAAAAATTAACATTTAAGAAGAAAGGGAAATATTTCTATATTATTTATCACTTTTACTTAAATGTGTTATTTGATACCTTCTTCCTTCTTGAGACAAAAATGTTTTTTTTGGTTTATTTAATTTTAATTTCTTTTTAAAGAAATTATCTCATTATCACAAAAGCATTTCCCTACAAAAATTGAACAAAATAGATTAAAAAAAAAACAATATTAATAAAAAGGTTCACATTTCATTTTTGTCAACAGAATTGGATGGGGGTCCATAAAAAGTAGATTCTTCAGCAGTTTCCTTTTTTGTTATGACAGAAGAAGGGACAAAGTGAGTGTATATAAATCACAGGTCAAAGGTGATAAACAATAAAGATGCATTCGTGCACACGAATTAGTGGTTCTCTAAATATGTGTAGAGAGTAGTATTAAAGAAAAAATGAAATTCCCCCCCATCACTTTTTACAAAACTTTAGATTATGACACATTGTGTTCTCCTCATAATTTGACTGACCTTTCAACCACCAGTTGGAACATTGATGAACGCTCTCAAATTTAAAAGCCTTGATAAACTAATGACACACTCGCCTCAGTATATATAAAGACAAGCAGCAAAATAAATTCGACACTGCCTTGAGAGAACGAAATGTGTCAATTAAGTATAGTTTTTACTCTTCTTTCTTTATATATATATGTATGTAAATAAGTTTATATATATATATATATATATATATATATACAGTACTGTGCAAAAGTATTAGGACAAGAACTATTTTATCTTTTATGAGGCATATTGACAGAAAATAAACAATTTAATTAAAGTAATTTTATTTGATTTACTCAACAAATGCTTTAACGAGAAAAAAATACTTGTTACAAAATAAATTTAATATTTAGTATAATAGCCTTTCACTTTGAAATAATAAAATAATGGCGACAATTTACCAATTGCACCTAGTGTGTGTGTGTGTGTGTGTGTGTATATATATATACAGTACTGTGCAAAAGTATTAAGACAAGAACTATTTTATCTTTTATGATGCATATTGACAGAAAATAAACAATTTAATTAACGTAATTTTATTTGATTTACTCAACAAATGCTTTAACGAGAAAAAAATACTTGTTACAAAATAAATTTAATATTTAGTATAATAGCCTTTCACTTTGAAATAATAAAATAATGGCGACAATTTACCAATTGCACCTAGTGTGTGTGTGTGTGTGTGTGTGTATATATATATACAGTACTGTGCAAAAGTATTAAGACAAGAACTATTTTATCTTTTATGATGCATATTGACAGAAAATAAACAATTTAATTAACGTAATTTTATTTGATTTACTCAACAAATGCTTTAACGAGAAAAAAATACTTGTTACAAAATAAATTTAATATTTAGTATAATAGCCTTTTGTTTTGATCACAGCCTTCATTCTGTCAGGCATTGACATCACAGGCTTCTTCAATGTATCTAATTGTATCTCCTGCCAAGCAGCTTGTATTTGTTCCCAAAGTGTGTCTTGCGAAGTAACATTAGATTTATCAAGTTGAGAGGGGGAAATAAGAAAAAATCAGTCATATCCAAGGATAATTATTCTATTATCCTTGGATATGACCGATTTTTTGAATAATGAGTAGTGTCAAAATAACTTGGCTAATAGAAAATAGGAAAAATTAAATATAACTTCTTTTTAATACATTTCTTTTACATCTAGTTTTACATCATTTTTTTTTTAAAAACTGGGATGGCCTAAAAATTATGGCCGGTAGTGTGCATATATATATATATATATATATATATATATATATAAAATCTACATGGTGCGATGGATAAATTGTCGCCATTTACAATGTAAAATTATGCAAAGTAATAGTAACAAAAGAACCATTCTATTTTCATTTAGAATTATCCACTTGGCAATAAATACTATTTTTGTTTATTAAACTGGGGTGGCCTAATAATTATGGCTGGTAGTGTATATATAAGTAATGGTTGTGAATGGAAGTACATTCCACAGTTGGATATTTACTTTAAAAAGTGCTCAATACAAAAGTAAAGCATTAATATATGGTAATTATTATGAATATAATAATAATAATAGCATACTAAAACTCAATAGCCATCATCAATTGTGTTTTAACACCAAAACTTTATTGCTATTACGTTGCAGTATGCTATTATAATATATTAATTACCATATACATACAAGGGACTGCTGAAAAATTCTTGTCATGAACAAGAAGCTGTTTAAAAAAATAATTTTAAATGTTTTGTTATTTAGCGACATTTTCTAAAGTGAGTCAAGCTGAAAACTTTTCAGCATCTCCTTGCATGCGCACACACACACACACACACATACACACACTGATGAAAACATAAAAATAAATCAAATTTATATATCAAAGTAACTCCACTTAATTTTTAATAGCATTTCTTTCGTCTTAATTATAGTTGGTTTTAATCTCTGCCACTCAGGCTGACAATTTATTGCCACCCGTTAACAAAATTAAAACTAAAAAAAAATTATAGAAATAATTAATGGTGAAACTCTCATTCGGTAAATTTTTGTTTTGTTCCCCCGAAGGTCTTTACCCCGTCAAAACTTTCTAAAACATCCTTAATTCTGTGCAAATGTATATGCTGAACTCAAATCGATAACTGTTTATTGAAGAAATCTACCTATTTTCATGTTATCGACCAGAAAAAAAATCTGGACTATGTCTCACCCCTTACCACTGTTCTCACATCTGATTCACCGCTGAATGACTTGTGACGTAGGATACTTATTTCGGCCGGTTTACTTCCTTTGAGCAAATACTCCGTGATTTGTTTGGTTTCGGAACTCATTTTCCGCGTAGTGATTACAAAAAGGAAGTAAAAAGGCCGAAAAATCGTAAAACTACGCGTGAACTCGGTCTGCAGTGAAAAAAATTTTTGAAACGTGGTTAGGGGGTGAGATAAACAGTGACAAGAAGTTCCTTATTTTTCTGCTCGATACCATAACAAAAAGGTTGCTTCAATAAACAATTATCGATTTGAGTTCAGCATTTACATTTGCACAGAATTAAGGATGTTTTGGAAAGATTTGAAGGGGTAAAGGCCTTCGGGGAACAAAACAAAACATTTACTCTCTCATTCTTTTTGATTTGTTTTTCCATATCAGCTGCTCTAATACTTGAACTAAAAGAAACATTTACGGATTTTAGAAGATCAAGGCTTCTCTTTCAAAATTATATTTCATGATTTCTAATCATTTAGCACCATTCTCGGTTTTTGTCTTAAGGACATAATCATATTGACAATAAAATGTCTGTTTTTGATTTCAAATAATTACATTCTCACATCCATCGGATTCATGTCATTTAACAGTCATAGATTGACACTTTTGTTAATTATAGTTAATTTTCATTACAATTAACAAAAAAGAAATACTTGTAAAATCATTAATGTTTGCTGACAATGCATCATCTTAGAAAAACCAGAAAATCAAGATTACTACATGTAAATTTTATATTTCATCGATTAAATAAACTTCATTTATCAGAAATTTAACACCAAAAACACGAAAATAACATTGGGAAAGAAAAAAACAAAAAAAATCATGAAGATGTAAATAATTAATAAGTATTTACATTATTCAGACTGTTGTCCTCATCTTTATTGCCATGTTTACAATGTTTTGGCCTTTGTACACTCTGGCCTTCTGTAAGTGCTAGGAATTTTTAAGCTAGATTCAAAATTCCTAGCACCTGAAGAAGGCCAGAGCAAACAACAGCCAAAATGTTGTGAAAATGGCAATAAATATGAGGAAAACAATTCAAACAATCTAAATAATGTAAATACTACCTCATCACAGAAGTATAAACAAATAATTAACAAGTATTTATTTTAAATTACATTTGATTTCATTAAGGGTTAAAGATTCATTTCCATTATTTCATAAGGTGATAAAATTCTGTTGTAATGTCTCAAAAACTTTTTCCCCCAAAGATGATGCGAATAAACATTGAAATCTAACTAAACATTGTTTAAATACTAATTATCTCAAAGCATTTTATGAGCTTCACTTTGTGTTTTTCTGTGCAAACATAAAAAAATAGTTATAGCAAGTTTTACATAATGATTGATTTCATTGTAGAAAAAATAATTATTTTCCATAAATAAAGTTTTAAAATGGATGTTATAACAATCTGAAAAAATTTCCCCATTAAAATCCATGTGATTTCATCCCATAATTGGTTAGTTGAGAAAAAAATTATTTCAGCACCAAAGAATTTTTTTGTGTTTTTTTTTTTAATTTAAAAAAAGAGAAAATAGGTAACTTTTTTCAATCACAATCTATATACATGAATTTATCAACCAGTTTATAGCCTAATACTGTAAAAAAAAAAAAAAAGAAAAAAGTTTCATTTTACACCAAAACCAATTTTTTTGTATAACGTTTTTCATCAATTCACTGAACTCAGTTGTGAATATTAACCACATTGGTCAAACATTGTACATTGATCAAACATTATACAGTGAAAGTTTCTAATTGCAATTCACCAAGTAAATACAAGTCCGGCTATGAATTTATGATCCTCTTAAATTTTCCTTATCTTCAGATGCTGCCTTGGCAAAAAGATCAAACACGGCTCCTAATGCCCAGCTGATCTCAATTCCTTTAATTTTTTTGGCCAACTGTTAAAATAAAAAAAATAAAAAAATAAAAAAACATCAGTAGAATTTTTTAAACATTAATTTTAGGGAAATTTTAGCATTTAAAATGAATTGAAAATAAACTTACAAATATTAGCATTACTAATTTCAGACATCAAACTATTTTCCAAGGCTTTCAAACGATCTTATATCTTCCTTCAACTAAACTGTGTATTCAATATAAGAGGCTGATGCAATAATTTCCAGCATATTATTCGTATTATCATTAAGATTTTTTTTATTATTTCACACCAAGAAAGCTGAGTTTGAGTTTTGTTTAACAGCATATCAACACCTCTCTAGGTTATTTAATGCCAAAAAGGTAGGGTTTTAAGGAATTTTTTTAAATTTTCGATTATAGTGAGAAGGTTGATTTAGTCAGATCTTAATGAAATTTTTTTGTTTTTATTCTTTTTTATTTTAGAAAACTGAAAATGTCTTCTAGTTTTGTATTAAAAAATATTTTGCTGAGAATATTTTTTTTCCTTAAAAAATGTGTTATGGTAATAATTTTTTCCTTCAAAAATGTATTGTTGATAATATTTTTCCTTCAAAAAAGTATATTTTTCTATAAAATTTTTATACTTTCATAGTGTTTTGACCCCTGTTTGGGGGTTAACTATTTGTCCATAGCTAGGATCCTAACAGGTGCTACCACCTCGGGTCAGTGTGGACCTGGAAACAACAGCAATTAAGAGGCGGTTCCATGCTCCTCACAACTTCCCAATCAGAGTATTTGCTGCCGGATGCAGTTTACCGTCATGCCCAGGACCTCAGGAAAGGTGATAAAGTCACTAAAACACAAAAAGTGTGTACAAAACTGGAAAAATATTATTGTAGAGAAAGGACAATAAAAAGAGCAGGATTCATGGGGGGCAGAAGATGAATATTAACCCCCCACCCACTGCATTCGAATTTTTGAAGGTCAGAGTTGACAAGAAAAAAAAAGTCAGAAGAGAATTCCAAACTCTTAGAATAGAACTTACGGTCACTTCTCACTATTTAAAAGTAAAATGATGAGACCTACCTACCAATCTAGTCGTTTTCTTTATGTGCTGTGTCTGCTCATGACATGGGTGATCATGCCTCCCTTTCACTTCCAGTCTTTTGTAGCACTTAATAAAATGCTTGTTATTTTTCGTAAGCCCTGTTTTGCCATTCATTTACCCAAACTGATTAAGTATGTTATGCATCGTTTTCCTCATAATTCATTTTCAATTAACTAAAGTATTAAGAAACAGGACAATTTCGCTAGAAACAAGGAAGGGAGTACTGGATTGCTACGTGCTGTCCGTCCTTCAATATGGCAGTGAATGCTGGACAATACCATCAGAGATGAAGGAAAGACTTGAAGCAGCTGAAATTTGATTCTACCAAAAGCATACTGGATATAAAGTGGGGGATCAATTCCATATTATCATCAATATATAAACTGACCCCTCACTTTGTGGTCACAGCAATTTCTATACATTTATATTTCAGAGATCCAAAAGCACAAGGATGCATTCCAGGAGCTGAGAAGAGTATTAAGAAACAGGATAATTTCATTAGAAACAAAGAATAGAGTACTGCCTTGCTATGTTCTGTCCGTCCTTCAATATGGCAGTGAATGCTGTACAATATCATCAAAGATGAAGGAAAAACTTGAAGCAGCTGAAATGTGGTTCTACAGAAGGATGCTGCGAATATCATGGATCCCTATCCCTGGTGGCTCTGAGTACACCTTCTCCTGTTACACCATGCAATCCTCGTTCCGCCATCCACCTGATCAGGGCCTTCAAATATGTTATCCGTTGCTTTCCCCTGTCTCTTTTTCCCCTCAATCTGGCCTGTTAATATCAGGTTCTCCAAGCCCTCCTTCTTCATTGCATGTCCCAGGAACTTCATCTGTCTCTTACTGATGCTCAGTATTAATTTCCTTTTTGTTTCCATCATTTCCAAGACCTCATCATTGCTCATATCTACCTCTGAGCTATGGCCACTCTGTAGCGGAAGGCGGACTTTAGCATGTTATATACAATGTAAACACATGGCAGTAGCCGAGAGTGTTCAAATTCATTACTGAATGAACAATGCGTAGATGCATGAGTAGCTACTGTTTTTTCAAAGTCTACCATTTCTCCATAATGCTCAATCGGGGTGTGAGAGCATATATATATATATATATATATATATATATATATATAGGAAAAACTACTAAAAAATTGTAAGTTAAAAATGTATTTTTTTGACAGTATTTATTTATTTCTATTATTATTATTATATATATATATATATTTGATATTTCAGATCGGCCTCGGCCTTTCATCAAAAACAAATGATTTTAAAATTTCAAAATCATTTGTTTCTGATGAAAGGCCGAGGGCTGTCTGAAATATCAAATATAATAATAGAAATAAATAAATACTGTCAAAAAAATACATTTTTAAACTTACAACTTTTTAGTAGTTTTTCCTGTACATATTAAGACAGTATACATGGATTATCATTATGCTATATATATATATATATATATATATATATATATAATGGAGAGCTTTTAAATATTTTCATTCGTAATTTATCTGATTATGTGTTTTACGCCTGAATATACTGAAAGGTTGAAACTAAGTTTGCGTAATCTGCTGAATTCCGAATGAAAATATATACCATATTTTTTGGTTAACAAGACACTTTTTTTTTACCTAAAAAAGCTTGAAAAAAATATGTGTGCCTCTTCCAAGACAAATATATCAGTTATCAACATGACATGAATGGTACCTGAACAAACAACATAAACTTCAGACGGTTATCCACAATTTTGATTCAAATATGCAACACATTCAAAATTCGGAAAAAATACTATAAAAAAATGAAACCGACATACTTTGTTAGTTCTTTAATCCAACATGATTAGATAAATACCTGCTACCTAAATCTACCTGTATTTCAAATACATACCTGTATATTCTTTTCAAGTGGTAGAGCATATCCATCATGCAAAATTGCATAGATATAGACGAGGTCCATGCATAAATAATGGTGATCATTCAAATGATGACTGCACACTGCACAAAAGAAAAATATGAATTATACAAATTAAAATGTTGAGATCAAAAGTAACAATAAGAAGCAGGAATAAAACTAGGAATAAAATAATAATTATGAATCGATAAAAGACAAACTCTGGAAATAATGTATTGGTTCATTGTTGTAAGAAAAAGAAAATACACAATTACCAATAAAATTAAAAATCAACAAAATAAAACACATTAAATTCGAAAAGAATAACACAAACCACAAGTTATTTTGAATTTTGTTTACTTAAAATTATGAAAATTTAATGCAATGAAATGTTTATAAACGCTATAAATTCCATTAAATGTGAAAACAAATAACACATTAAGCCTAAAGTTACATTTCATTTTTCAGGTATACAGAAGGCGTTTATCTCTTTTTGGTGTTGATAAGCTACATGGAACATGTGACAGACCGCTTAGTCACTCCATACAGTGACATAAGCAGAAGTCAAATTCAGTTTCTTTTAAAAAAAAAAAAAAGTTTCTTTAGTCTGTAACCTCTAAACATCCTGATTAAAGGCTTTGCTGCCAGACGTAGTTTATTATCATACCCAGGACTAAATTCCATTTTAAAATTGTAACTCGACAGAATTGTCACCTGTCACTGTAGTCGATGCACTTAATGTGCAGGATAAATACCGCATTTGCATATGCTGCTCTCGATTTTTACTTTTTATTAAGATGTCATCTAAGTTCGTGATTGTGAAGTTTAAAGCACTCAACATTTTGTCCATTTTCGGATTGAGCAATGGACAATGGACGAATTTTTTAAAATTTTTTCACAGCAAAAATTATTCCCAACATCTCTTTCTCTGTCTAGCTATGATTATTCTCAACTGATAATAGTGTTCTTGATGCATGTGCTATCGATTTTTGAGAACCATTCTTGAACTTCAGCTAAAATTACAGCACAGATACTATAGCTACTAGCATCACTTGCTACGATTATTTTTAATTCAAATCTGTGAGAAACAATTCCAACATTAGAATCTTCTTCATTTTTTCAAATGCTTTTTGCATTTCACTTGGAACCATTTTAGTAAATTATTTAACAGTTAGTTAAGTGCCACATGTGATACATGCTTTGGGCGATCATGTCTTGGTACCAATATCAAATAAGTTATTTTTGTCGTAAACTGAATTTTGAAGGCTAAATAAGTCCTCTGAGTAAATGGTATCATAGCTGAGACTAAGAACTACAATTATACCTACTTAGAGCCAAACCCGAAGCAAAAACTAAAATAAAAGGGCTGAAAAAAATACAGACATACAGGCAGATAAACAGACACACACACAAAGATCTTGCCTTTTATATATATATATATATATATATATATATATATATATATATATATAATCGATTTTATGCACTATTGTAAGAACTGCAACCTTGAAACTTCTGAATATCGTTTCTTATGTCTTTGTCTATGAGTGTATCAAATTTGATTGAAATCGGACCACTCCTTCTATAACCCGATTTTTTCTATTATCAATTTTCGATATTTATTGGGGGTACCTCAACACAAGACCTAGCTAAGAATACTCGCAGACGCTTATAGTACAACTGTGTAAATTTTCAAGAAAATTGGTTCAGCCATTTCGGTGTCTATAGGTAATGGACACACACACAAAGTTCCATTTATAAATAAGTTTAGATTAGATATTTTTAAGTAGTAATTAGTGGGGGATCAGTTTATTACTTCATAACAATATAAAACTGATCCCTCACTTAATTCCCACTAGAAGCTTTAATCATGCTATCAACTATTATATTCAGTCAGTCAGTTAAGTGCCATACGTGATACACGCTTTGGGCAAACATGTCTCGAAAGAGATATGACTGACTGGGCAGAAGATTTTCTCACAGTAGGTTGCCATTGCTTTCTGCAGTAGATTGGTTGCCAGCCAAGGCTACAGAACCCTATCTGTCCTATTATTTGAATCATAGCTAGAGGGAGAAAATATGTATTATCAAGTAGTAATTAGTGGGGGATCAGTTTTATACTGTTATGAAGTAATAAACTGACCCCCCACTTTATGCCCAGTAAAAGCCTTAATTATGTTTTCAACTATTATATTCAGTTAGCTAAGTGCCATATGTTATACACGCTTGGGCAATCATGTCTCGAAAGATGACTGGGCAGAAGATTATCCCACAGTAGGTTGCCATTGCTCTCTGCGGTAGACTGTTTGCCAATCTGTCCTATTATAAAACCCAACCTGTCCTATTATTTAACCCATAACTGGAGGGAAGAGACGGATTAATACCGTTCCCAAGGGTATTTGTGTAGAAGTAAATGCAATGGATTCAACTGGAATTCGAACTCAGCTCCCCAATTTGTCATTCTGACTCGATATCCACTGCACCAACAACGCATATCCAAATTATTTAACACCGCTTACAAAAATGCATGTTTGGAATAAAAACATAACTCACAAAACCTAACAAAGCTCGTAAAGATGACACATTTGTTGTGGTTGGTATATTTTCTTTTTCTTTTTTAAAATCACACTTACTCTGGTTAGGTCTGGTTTTGGTTTTTGTCAATGATTTGGCCCAAATTGGATGTGCATTGTGGTGCATTGGATATTGGCTCGGAATGAGAAATCGGAGAGCCGAGTTCGAATTCCAGCTGAATTCATTGCATTCACTTACATGCAAATACCCTTAGGAAAGATATTAATCCGTCTATTCCTTCTAGTTATGGGTTAAATAACAGGACAGATTGGGTTCTATAGCCTTGGATGGCAACCAGTCTACCGCAGAAAGCAATGGCAACCTACTGCGGGATAACCTTCTGCCCAGTCAGTCATGTCTCTTTCGAGACATGATTGCCCAAGCGTGTATCACGTATGGCACTTAACTGACTGATCTCATTTTTGTCATGAAATATTCACTTTTCTCATCCCACAATTTATTCATTTATCTTTCTAAATACCACATTTGCATAGTGAATATGCTGCTACAGATTTTTACTTTTTATTAAAATGTCATCTAAGTCGGTACTACTCAAAGTACCGTTCCAGAAAAGAAAGAAATAATAGTAAAACTCTATGCCACGAGAGACTGCCAGGATATTTGAGTCGTTTTCGTTTTTTGTTACATTTTCATTTTAGTTTTATATTATTATGGCAACATTGTTCATTTATTCACTCATGTTAAAAGTTATTGCTATCCAACGAACGAATGCGATATAATGAACAGCAAAACAGTGAACTGAATATGCATCAGACTTTGTTCCATTCATATATCCATGATATATACATATGATATATTTTAAATACGTCTTAAATTAGTTAAACTTAATATTTTGTTTTACTGTTTGTCTATTTTTTAGAAGATAAATGCCTTTTATTAAATTCAAATTGCTTACGAAGTATTAATATTAACTTTAAATATTTTTTATGGATTTTTAAAAATATATACCCTTGAAACCAGTGGCCATAACTAATATAACACAAATATGGTACCAGTTAATGGCACGCAGGGAAGACTTATTATGTCAATGATGACTGCCCTTAGAATGAAAAAGATATCACGTCCTCATGTTTATTACAGATAGTCTCAAAATGTCCCTGAAATAGTACATATCTCAAAAATAAAATTCCAAGGTATTGTTATTATTTACACTGTTTACATTGTTCGGGCTGTTGTCCTCATCTTTGTTGCCATATTCACCTTCAATATCTGTCTATATTTCTGAGATGAGGTATTGTAATTATTTACACTACTTACATTGTTTGGACTGTTGTCCTCATCTTTGATGCCATATTCACCTTCAATATCTGTCTATATTTCTGAGATGAGGTATTGTAATTATTTACACTATTTACATTGTTTGGACTGTTTTCCTCATCTTTGTTGCCATATTCACCTTCAATATCTGTCTATATTTCTGAGATGAGGTATTGTAATTATTTACACTATTTACATTGTTCGGACTGTTGTCCTCATCTTTGTTGTCATATTCATCTTCAATATCTGTCTATATTTCTGAGATGAGGTATTGTAATTATTTACACTATTTACATTGTTTGGACTGTTGTCCTCATCTTTATTGCCATATTCACCTTCAATATCTGTCTATATTTCTGAGATGAGGTATTGTAATTATTTACACTATTTACATTGTTTGGACTGTTGTCCTCATCTTTGTTGTCATATTCACCTTCAATATCTGTCTATATTTCTGAGATGAGGTATTGTAATTATTTACACTATTTACATTGTTCGGACTGTTGTCCTCATCTTTGTTGTCATATTCACCTTCAATATCTGTTTATATTTCTGAGATGAGGTATTGTAATTATTTACACTATTTACATTGTTTGGACTGTTGTCCTCATCTTTGTTGCCATATTCACCTTCAATATCTGTCTATATTTCTGAGATGAGGTATTGTAATTATTTACACTATTGACATTGTTTGGACTGTTGTCCTCATCTTTGTTGCCATATTCACCTTCAATATCTGTCTATATTTCTGAGATGAGGTATTGTAATTATTTACACTATTTACATTGTTCGGACTGTTGTCCTCATCTTTGTTGCCATATTCACCTTCAATATCTGTCTATATTTCTGAGATGAGGTATTGTAATAATTATTTACTATTTACATTGTTTGGACTGTTTTCCTCATCTTTGTTGCCATATTCACCTTCAATATCTGTCTATATTTCTGAGATGAGGTATTGTAATTATTTACACTATTTACATTGTTCGGACTGTTGTCCTCATCTTTGTTGTCATATTCATCTTCAATATCTGTCTATATTTCTGAGATGAGGTATTGTAATTATTTACACTATTTACATTGTTTGGACTGTTGTCCTCATCTTTATTGCCATATTCACCTTCAATATCTGTCTATATTTCTGAGATGAGGTATTGTAATTATTTACACTATTTACATTGTTTGGACTGTTGTCCTCATCTTTGTTGTCATATTCACCTTCAATATCTGTTTATATTTCTGAGATGAGGTATTGTAATTATTTACACTATTTACATTGTTTGGACTGTTGTCCTCATCTTTGTTGCCATATTCACCTTCAATATCTGTCTATATTTCTGAGATGAGGTATTGTAATTATTTACACTATTGACATTGTTTGGACTGTTGTCCTCATCTTTGTTGCCATATTCACCTTCAATATCTGTCTATATTTCTGAGATGAGGTATTGTAATTATTTACACTATTTACATTGTTCGGACTGTTGTCCTCATCTTTGTTGCCATATTCACCTTCAATATCTGTCTATATTTCTGAGATGAGGTATTGTAATTATTTACACTATTTACATTGTTCGGACTGTTGTCCTCATCTTTGTTGTCATATTCACCTTCAATATCTGTTTATATTTCTGAGATGAGGTATTGTAATTATTTACACTATTTACATTGTTTGGATTGTTGTCCTCATCTTTGTTGCCATATTCACCTTCAATATCTGTTTATATTTCTGAGATGAGGTATTGTAATTATTTACACTATTTACATTGTTTGGACTGTTGTCCTCGTCTTAGTTGCCATATTCACCTTCAATATCTGTCTATATTTCTGAGATGAGGTATTGTAATTATTTACACTATTTACATTGTGTGGACTGTTGTCCTCATCTTTGTTGCCATATTCACCTTCAATATCTGTCTATATTTCTGAGATGAGGTATTGTAATTATTTACACTATTTACATTGTTCGGACTGTTGTCCTCATCTTTGTTGCCATATTCACCTTCAATATCTGTTTATATTTCTGAGATGAGGTATTGTAATTATTTACACTATTTACATTGTTTGGACTGTTGTCCTCGTCTTAGTTGCCATATTCACCTTCAATATCTGTCTATATTTCTGAGATGAGGTATTGTAATTATTTACACTATTTACATTGTGTGGACTGTTGTCCTCATCTTTGTTGTCATATTCACCTTCAAAAGCTGTCTATATTTCTGAGATGAGGTATTGTAATTATTTACACTATTTACATTGTTCGGACTGTTGTCCTCATCTTTGTTGCCATATTCACCTTCAATATCTGTTTATATTTCTGAGATGAGGTATTGTAACTATTTACATTGATCAGACAGTTGTTTTCATCTTTATTGTCATATTAACGTTTTGACCATGTACGCTCTGGTCTTCTTCTGTAGTTCAGTTAAAAATTCCAACATATATCACCTGAAGACGGCCAGAGCCCACGACAACTAAGATATCGTGAATACAACAATAAAGATGAGGATAACAGTCCAAACAATGTGAATAGTGTAAATAAACAGTAAAATATCTTCCACATTTATTTTGACTAGTATCCTCATTTTTATTGTCTGCATCCTATCATTTTAGCAAATGAATTCTTTGACCTCCCACAAAGTTCACACAGTTCAGTTTTCTTTATTTTATTAATGACTCTTGATTTGGACACCAAAAATTCTTTGAGATGAAAAAAGGCGCACCCACTGTTCATCTCAGTGTTCTTGACAGGCTCCAAAGGAGAATCAGTAATGTGATAAGTACCGACTTGGCTGCTAGACTCCAGCCACTTTCTCACCGACAGGATGTGGCTTCCCTCTGTCTGTTCTATGAATATTTTCATGGCTTCTGCTCCAACGAGCTTAAGTCACTGGTGCCCCTGCAACAGGTGTTTACTTGTGCAACCAGACTGGCAACTGGGTCTCACCCATTCACAGTTCGATCAACCAAATGCAAATGACAATTCTACTCCTGCTGCTTCTTTTCTCGCACTTCCCACCTGTGGAACTCGCTTCCATATTCTTGCTTTCCTGACGGCTACAACCTCCAGGAATTTAAATGCAATGTCAATACTCATCTCTTAACCCCTTGACTCTAGTTCTTTCTTTACCACCCTGTATATCCTTTCCTTTCTCTTTACCTTTGCAATTGTCAACACACCTGTATTCCCATCCTTAACGGATTCGTCTTTCTCTTTACTCTCCTCCTAATTTTTTACTCTTGTGTAGCCCCCTGCACATCAGTGGCATTACCATCTTGCTCAAAGAGATACGATTAAAAGAAAAAAATCTAAAAGGTCAGTCTGAAAAATTTCTAAGATTTGCTTAACACCATACAACACCCATCAGGGATGCCAATTTTCACTCAAATAAACATGAAATTTGAAAATGGCATTTTTCAGCTATGGAAGGCTCAAACATTTTCTTTTTATTATAGTTGCTTTTGTCATTGTAAGTTTTTTCGCTATGAAAGGGCTTCGTATTTTTATTCTTTTTTACAATTACTTTTTGCAGATTATCTACCAAACATATTTACACGTATCTAAATTCTATCTTTCCATCGGAGCATTCCTTCCGCGGCCTATCAATGTAGTTTCCTCACCATATACAGTTGGTTTTTTATTATTTAACTTAATTTCAAAGAGAGTAATTGGGTTCCGTTACTTCCCACATATGTTCTACTATGCCTGACTTCATGGCTTCTCTTTAAGTATGGCTTTTTCATGTTTTGCACAGTTTAAGTTTTAAAGGTTGGTCAGTTTCTCATAGCACTTAATGTACAAATTTATAGGGTAAAGAGAAAGAACAAAACAAAAATTACACACCATGTTTAGCTGCTTCCAAGAAATTTTTAACAGTCACATTGCCACCAGCTGCATCTGAAAATAGAAACAAAATCATCAAACTAATAAGACAATTCCCATCACTAATAAAGCCACAATGAATTCAATCCTACTATCGTCCCATCACACTCCGAAAGCTGAATAAATTTCCTGACACAATTTGCTCCTCTAATTTCAATTCCTGGAAAGAGGGTTGGTAAGCCACAATAAATTCAATCCTACTATCGTCCCATCACACTCCGAAAGCTGAATAAATTTCCTGACACAATTTGCTCCTCTAATTTCAATTTCTGGAAAGGAGGTTGGTAAGCCACAATAAATTCAATCCTACTATCGTCCCATCACACTCCGAAAGCTGAATAAATTTCCTGACACAATTTGCTCCTCTAATTTCAATTCCTGGAAAGGAGGTTGGTAAGCCACAATAAATTCAATCCTACTATCGTCCCATCACACTCCAAAAGCTGAATAAATTTCCTGACACAATTTGCTCCTCTAATTTCAATTTCTGGAAAGGAGGTTGGTAAGCCACAATAAATTCAATCCTACTATCGTCCCATCACACTCCGAAAGCTGAATAAATTTCCTGACACAATTTGCTCCTCTAATTTCAATTCCTGGAAAGAGGGTTGGTAAGCCACAATAAATTCAATCCTACTATCGTCCCATCACACTCCGAAAGCTGAATAAATTTCCTGACACAATTTGCTCCTCTAATTTCAATTCCTGGAAAGAGGGTTGGTAAGCCACAATAAATTCAATCCTACTATCGTCCCATCACACTCCGAAAGCTGAATAAATTTCCTGACACAATTTGCTCCTCTAATTTCAATTCCTGGAAAGAGGGTTGGTAAGCCACAATAAATTCAATCCTACTATCGTCCCATCACACTCCAAAAGCTGAATAAATTTCCTGACACAATTTGCTCCTCTAATTTCAATTCCTGGAAAGAGGGTTGGTAAGCCACAATAAATTCAATCCTACTATCGTCCCATCACACTCCAAAAGCTGAATAAATTTCCTGACACAATTTGCTCCTCTAATTTCAATTTCTGGAAAGGAGGTTGGTAAGCCACAATAAATTCAATCCTACTATCGTCCCATCACACTCCGAAAGCTGAATAAATTTCCTGACACAATTTGCTCCTCTAATTTCAATTTCTGGAAAGGAGGTTGGTAAGCCACAATGAATTCAATCCTACTATCGTCCCATCACACTCCGAAAGCTGAATAAATTTCCTGACACAATTTGCTCCTCTAATTTCAATTCCTGGAAACAGGGTTGGTAAGCCACAATAAATTCAATCCTACTATCGTCCCATCACACTCCAAAAGCTGAATAAATTTCCTGACACAATTTGCTCCTCTAATTTCAATTCCTGGGAAGGAGGTTGGTCAGAAGGCAGTCCACAAGCTATATTCCAGTGGTGGGGGACGAAATCCAAAATAAGTCTATGGATGGAAGTACATTTTTTTGCATTCAGATTAGACCGCATCACAGTCACAGATGGTGGAAAGCAAACACTGGCAGAAGTGGGTTTTGGAAAATTTCTCGCAGGCCTGGCCCGAAGTTACAGATGGGAGTGACGTAATATTGAGTACAATTTATACACCGGATTGAGTGCTTTTTATTTATCAAAATGAACACGCATATGAAAACGTAAAATGTAAATACACACAATCATCAAAGTTAAGCCATGCTGATACTGGTCAGTACGGAGATGGGTGACAACTTGGGAATTCTAGGTGCTGTAAGCTTGGATTATTAAAATCTAGAAATATTTTCTGGCTTTCAATAAACTTCAAAAAGGTTCATAAGCTGTAGAAAATTGACAAATCAATCAAAATGTAGACGAAAATGCAATTTCTTTTTTTTAACTATATTTAGACTTACCAGTTAAGTGCCATGCGTGATACACGCTTGGGCGATCATGTCTCGAAAGAGCCATGACTGACTGGGCAGAACATTATCCCGCAGTAGGTTGCCATAGCTTTCTGTATTAGACTGGTGGCCAACCAAAGGCTATAGAACCCAATCTGTCCTGTTATTTAACTCATAGCTAGATGGGGAAGAGATGTATTATATAATTAAGTAATAATTAGTGGAGGATCAGTTTATTACTTCATAACAATACAAAACTGATCCCCCACTTTATGCCCAGTAGGAGCCTTAATCATGTTTTTAACTATTATTTTCAATCAGTCAGTTAAATTGCATAGATGATAAATGCTTGGGCGATCATGTCTCGAAAGAGACATGACTGACTGAGCAGAACATTAACCCGCAGTAGGTTGCCATTGCTTTCTGCGGTAGGCTGGTTGCCAGCCAAGGCAAAAGAACCCAATCTGTTCTATTATTTGACTCATAGTTAGAGGGGGAAAAGATGTATTATACTTCTTTTATGTGCCATGTCCTTACAGGACATAGGCGACCATCGCTCTCCACATCTCCCTATCCCTGGTGGCTCTTAGCATGTTTTCTCCTGTTGCACCATGCAACTCTCGTTCCGTCATCCACCTGATCAGGTCCTTCAAATATGTTATCTACTGCTTTCTGCTGTCTTTTTTTCCCCTCTATCTCGCCTGTTAATATCAAGTTCTTCAAGCCTTCCTTCCTCATTGCATGACCCAGGAACTTCAGTTGTCTCTTCCTGATGCTCAGTATTAATTTCCTTTTCGTTTCCATCCTTTCCAAAATGTCATCATTGCTCACATGCTTGGTCCATGATATTTGCAGCATCCTTCTATAGAACCAAATTTCTGCTGCTTCAAGTTTTTCCTTCATCTTCAAATATATTATCCACTGCTTTACTCTGTCTCTTTTACCTTCTATCTGGCTTGTCAGTATCAGGTTCTTCAAGCCTTCCTTTCTCATTGCATGTCCCAGAAACTTTAGTTGTCTCTTCCTGATGCTCAGTATTAATTTCCTTTTCGTTTCCATCCTTTCCAAAACCTTGTCATTGCTCACATGCTCAGTCCATGATATCCACAGCATCCTTCTGTAGAACCACATTTCAACAGCTTCAAATTTTTCTTCATCTTTGTTGATATTGTCCAACATTCACTGCCATATTGAAGAACCGACATCACATAGCAATCCAGTACTCTCTACTTTGTTTCTAGTGAAATTGTCCTGTTTTTTAATATTTTACTCAACTTCTGGAATGCCTCTTTCGCCATGCCAATTCACCTTTGGATCTCTGTGTTGCACTTTCCGTCTTCTGTTAGAACGCTTCCCAGGTATTTAAACTTTTTTCTTTGTACCTGCTTGATTTCAGTGTCCCACACCTGTATTTGGCATTTTGGGCTGCCCTTTTTGCTGATGACCACGCATTCAGTTTTCTTGAAGTTTGTCGTCCTTTCTTGTCACTCTCTTCAGCTACCTTCTGTAGGAGGTCTTGTAGTTTCCTTTCTGTGTCTGCTATCAGCACTGTATCATCTGTGTACCATGTATAGTTTAAATTGTGGCCTCTGATGACAAATCCTGGCATAACATCTAGGGTCCTTAGAATAGTCTCGCTGTACAAGTTGAATAGATTCGGTGAAAAGACACATCCTTGTCTCATGCCCCTTTCAAACTTTGTATATCTGCTGAATTCGTAACCTGTCCGTATGCAGGCAGTTTGCTGCCAGTAGAGATTCTTGATTACTCTTAGGTCTTTCCCAAATATGTCGGGGCTGACAAACATCTCCATCAATTCTTTTCGGCATATTTTGTCAAACGCCTTTGCATAGTCAATAAAACATAGGTACAAGTCCTTCTTCATTTGTATTGCCCTTTCAGAGAGTATCCTCATCATAAACATGGCATTTAATTAGTTGGGAATCAGTTTATTACTTCATAATATAAAACTCATCCTCCACTTTATGCCCAGTAGAAGCCTTAATCATGTTTTCAACTATTATATTCAGTCAGTCAGTTAAGTGCCATAAATGATATATGCTTGGGCAATCATGTCTCAAAAGAGCCATGACTGACTGGGCAGAAGATTATCCTGCAGTAGGTTGCCATTGCTTTCTGCGGTAGACTGGTTGCTAACCAAGGCTATAGAACCCAATCTGTCCTGTTATTTAACCCATAACTGGAAGGAATAGACGGATTAATACCTTTCCCAAGGGTATTTGCATGTAAGTGAATGCAATGAATTCAGCTGGAATTCGAACTCGGCTCCCCGATTTCTCGTTTCGAGCTGATATCCAATGCACCACAACGCACATAGTACTGTGCTTAAATTCATAAAGTCTCTTACAATAGCAGAAAGTTCATCAGAACAATGACTATGAAAGTATTTATAGAGAAGACATAGCAAAGCTAAATTATGGTGACAAGCAATTGACTTAAGCTGAGATGTCAGATCCAAACCAATAACATTGCAGAGTTTTCTTGAGATATTATCAAGAAACTCTAAATATATAAATATCAATATGTCTGATCCAAAACAGGGCAACATTTACCTTCTGTTCTCTTTTACAGCATAAGGCGGAAGATACTGGCCATAAAAACAGTTCTCCTCATATCAGTTCCTTGTTCTAAATGTACCAGTAAATGTGAAACAAAAAAAAACTTACCAATCAATTTTGAATCCACACCACGATCATAGAAATAAGAAAATGCCATTATTTGATGATCTTTCAATTCCTGGACCACCTGTACATTTTTTTTAATGAATTCTTGTGCAATTGAATAACACGAATCAAATCCGTTCTGGTTTGGACGAGCACTAAGCAAGTAAAAAATAAAATCAAAAAAAGGAATAAGAAAGTTAAATGATACAGTGATTTTTTTTATTTCATTTTATTATTTACTTTAACAGTACAAAAAAAAATCTATTTTTAACCAACAAAATAATTTGCCACGACATGAGAAAAGATCTGAACCCAGCCATGTTTTGTATCGGCTAAACAAACAAAATCCCTTCACTAAAACATTACAAACCAAGTTCTTACATTTAATATACAGATTATAAGAACCTAAGTATATAGTAGCTACTTAAGCATCTACGCATCACTCATACAGAAACAAATTAGAACACCCTTAGCTACTGGTGTATTTTATATAACACGCTAAAACTACCTCCTTCTACCGAACACCCATAGCTCAGAGGTAGAATCACCGACTGATGTCAATTTAGTCAGGTTTCAATCCTGGCTAAAAGTAATCAGATGTCTAACTCTAGTTATGAGCTGTGATACAGCAAAACAGATCTGTCTGCGGATGACTATATATATTACATATAAAAAAATTCAAATTTTCTTAAATCAGACAGCAATTTCCACAGGTAAATTTAACACCTATCTCATCAGAAAGAGCAAAACATTATGGGAAAATAAATTTATTTGTGTGTGTGTGTGTGTAAAAAACAGAGGTAAGAGTTTTTTTTTTTTTTTTTTAATCATCTCACCCCAAGCAAGGCATTCCACTGCCACTATTGCGCATGGGGCTACATAGGGGAAGGTAAAGAGAAGGAGTGGATAGACATAGGGAATGTCAGGAGAAAGGTGATAGATGAGTAAGGATAGCGAGGATGAGTGTCGGGCAGATGGGAAGAGTGTTTGATAGAATGGGAGCAGGTTAGTGTGTTAGGAGGTGTCTATTGACCTTACATTTAAACTCCTGGAGATTGTAGCCGTTGGGGAAGCAATCGTTTGGAAGAGAATTCCACAGTCGGGAAGTGCGAGGAAAGAAACTGTTGGAGTAGAAGTTACGGCTGCATTTTATCGATTTCACTGTAAAAGGGTGGGATCTAGTTGCTAATCTAGTATCTCGTGCAAATTCGTATTTAGGGGGCACCAGTGATCTAAGTTCATCGGAGCAGAAGCCGTGAAAGTATTTATAGAAGAGACACAGCGAAGCCACGTCTCGCCGGTGGGAGAGAGAGTGCAGGCGGTCTGCCAAGTCGGTATCTATCACATTACAGACCCTCCTCTGAACCTTATCGAGAAGCCCGAGGAGAACAGCAGGGGCACCCGACCAGATATGGCAGCAGTATTCAATGCACGGGCGGATGGTAGATTTGTAAATGTGCAGGATAGATTTAGACAGAAAAAACTTCCAGGCCCTACACAGAGAACCGACTTTCATAGCAGCGGATTTAGCAATGGATTCGATATAGTCATTCCATTTGAGGTCCGCTGAAATTGTGAGACCAAGGAGGCGTAGTGTTTTACTCTCTGGGAGGCAAGCCTGGTCCATGCTAATGGGAGGTAGGTGAGATTGTCGATGATGGTTAATTGACAGTAGCTTCGTTTTAGAAGCATTAAAATTTACTAGCCATTTCTTACCCCAGTCCAATATGGATTGGAGGTCTTTTTCAATCTCGGCTGCAAGTTTAGCTTTGACGCCTACACCAGATTTTTGTTGGAGGCGAGAGTAAACTGTGGTGTCATCGGCGTACAAACCTATTTGGGTTCTTATGGAATCAGGGAGATCATTAATATATATCAGGAAGAGTGTAGGACCTAAGATGGAGCCTTGGGGGACACCTGCGTTTGTATGGTAGTTCTGAGAGGCATGTCCGTTTAATACCACTTTCATTGTGCGGTTAGAGAGGAATGACTGGATTAGTTCAAACAAATGTCCAGTTATACCATAGCTCCGCAGTTTACATAGAAGGCCAGCATGCCAAACTCTGTCGAACGCCTTAGATATATCCAATGCAACGGTTCGAGCTTCGCCATTCCTGTCAAGTGCCTGGTATATGTACTCGGTGATGGTCGTTAGCATATCAGCAGTAGACCTGGTGAAGCGGAAACCATATTGCTTGTCCGAGAGGAGCCTGTGTGCTGTGAGATGCTGAACCACCTCGGCGTTGATAATGGCTTCGAACACTTTGCCAAAGATCGGAAGAAGGCTGATAGGGCGGTAATTTGCAGGGTCAGAGGGTTCTCCAGTGTTTTTAAATATAGGAACTATAGAGGAAGATTTCCAACAGGCAGGAAAGCAGGAAGCAGATAGGCAGAGGTTGTAGAGCTTAGAAAGGATAGAGGAGAGTTCAGGAGCACATTTCTTTAAGACTATGGTTGGGATTCCGTCACCACCGCTCGCTTTGTGAGGGTCAAGTTTTAAGATTATCTTAGAGACAAGCGAAGGTGTAATGTGGACATCATTCAGTTGTGCCTCGGTTCTAGGTGAGAAGTCGGGTGTAAAAACTCCAGACGAGTCCAGACTCGAATTGTTCGAGAATCTGCGGGCAAAACATTCAGCCTTATCTGCTGGGGAAGTGAGGACCTCAAATTTGTTGATTAGCGGAGGTATTGTGGACTTGCTCTTGTGAAGTACTCTTTTACAGAGTCGCCAGTAGTCTTTAGAACCGAATTTAGAGCATGCTATGTGTTGCTTCATTCTGGCAGCAAACAACATCTTAGCTTCGTTAAGTACCCTTTTACACTTATTACGAGCTGAAGTGAAAAGGCGCCTGTTTTGTTCCGACGCATAGTTACGATAAAGTCGGAAGAAATGATTCCGGTGGGCAATGGCAGCCGAACAAGCGGGTGAGAACCATAAAGTGAGTAACAGTGAAATCAAAACATTAAGGGAAAAGTGAGATTATATAAATATATATATATATATATATATATATATATATATATTAAAAAAGGATTAATTCAAAGATGTTGAATGGCCATTTCGATATGAAGATCCCCACGGGGGACGACACATCACCTCAGCAACAGAAAAAACCTTTCAGAAACTGGAGAAAAATTAGTCTACTTTTCCTTTTTAAATAGATTGCAAAGAAATTAAAAAATAAATAATAAAATAAAATAAAAATAAAAATAAAGGGAAAGAAAAAGAAAAAGAAAAAGATAGAATAAAATCAAATAAATAAGAAAAGAAAAAAAATTGACATCGTCTGGGTTCGCAAAAAAAAAAGGGAGAATGTAACTAAAAATTAACAGACAGCCGTGTTAAATCGACGTAAGTTTAAGCAACACGGAAAAAAGTTGGTAAGAGAGATAAAAGAAGGAAGGGAGGGAAAAAGAAAGAAACTAAAGAAAAAATTTTTTTAAATATTACAGACGCTGGACAAATTCAAAAACCTAATTTCTCCAAAACGTTGAAGTATTAGAAAAAGGCCTTTACTTAAAAAGGCATAATTATTAATAAAAGGGAATAAAAAGATATAGGATTTAAAATAAAATTATTTTTAAAAAAATTAGGTCATTTAAAATTAAACTAAATAAAGACAACACTAGGTAAAAAAAAAAAAAAAAAAAAAATTAATTACAATTATTATATACATACCTATAGAAGTACACACATACATACATATATATACACACACAATTCTACGAATAAGAATACATATATACATACACACACATACATTCAATTTATTACACACTTATATACATATACATGCGCATACACACATATATATGTGTGTACACACCTATATACAAAAAATTCATATACACATAATATACATGTGTACACATACATGCACACATATACACACACACACACACGCACACACACATTTATATATATATATATATATATATATATATATATACATATTCCATATGCACTCACACACATACATATTAATGAATATTATGAAAAGGAGCATTTAAATAGCTAAAAAATTTTTTTCAAAATTACATATAGCCCACATACATAAATACATATATATATACAAATATGCACATCCACACACAAACATACACATATACATAAAAAAAAAAAAAAAATTAAAATTAAAAATTTTTTTTTAAATATTAAAAAAATTATAGAAAAATTTAGAATTTAAAAAATAAAAATTAGAAGTTAAATTTTCAAATCCGCCCTATGGCAGCACTTGTTTATAAATTCCCTCCTACAGTTCAAAAGTAAGTCCTGATGAGGATACTTCAAAATATATATATATATATATACACACCAGAATCTAAGCTGTACTGATGAGCTGTAATACAGCGAAACAGATCCGTCTGCAAATGACTATAGTATATATATATATATATATATATATATATATATAACTTCATTAAAACATGTGCATATATATATATATATATATATATATATATATATATATATATAATTATTCTATTAAAATATGTGCAAACTCCAAACTACTACAAAATTGTACATTTTGTTTCGACATTAAAAGAACAATGTTTCATCAGGTAGTTAACAATGATGGTACAATCACTGCTAACTACCTGATGAGACATTTACAATTTTGTAGTAGTTGACACAGACTCTAAAGTAATAATAATTTATAAACAGATATTCATTGCTCGATATTTATAATGAGCACTGATTTAAATTAAAGTTTTGAACATTGCAATTATTTTCTTTATTCTTATTCATTCGGAGATAGATATATATATATAGTAATATTTTTATTACAAGTGTTTATAAATAAAAACAAAGCTTACTGCAATATGAACTGCTGTGTTTCATTACTAGTTTATTAGCCCCTCATCAGGCAAACAGTCTAACAAGGTGCTAAATTATATATATCTATAGTCATCCGCATCAATCGAGGTATATACTAATATTATATATATTATTAATATTTTTTACAAAATGTGTATGTAAGTATATGAACTTATATATACAGGTTGTATCAAAAATACTTTTACAAATTTTGAAGCGAGGTTTGTTAGACCAAAACAAGGACAAAAGTCTATATAAATGTATGTCTGCAAATCCTTCACTTTTGAATTATCAAATTTAAAGAAAGTTTACGGTAGATGGTGCTGTGTTCCCATGTAGACTAGGTTACATTTGTCATTCACACACATTTGTGGCTTGTCTGTCTTCAGCATTTATCATGCATAGTACCGAGTTAATGATGGCAGAATATCGTGTGTAGGCAGATAAAATTTTTACATACAGTCGCGCAAATGGTAATGGTCACAAGGCTGCGTGGCTGTATCAGATTGTGTTTCCAGATGAAAGGCAGCCAAGTCATACAAACTGCTGTTTATCGTCATGCTGCTTAAAAACGACTCATAACACAACAAACTATGGATCAAGCAAGATTGGCCATGAATAACACATTCTCCAGGTTGACGAATATGATCCACATGTCAGCACACGTCAAGTGGCCTTAACATGTCGTACATCTCATAGTACCACACAAAGAGCAGCTCCTGTATACATATCATTTGCAACAGGGTCTTTTGCCCTCTGATCACTCACTATGGGAGAACTTTTGCCGGTGGTTTATTACATAGCAGTGTCACCCTATGCTAAACATAAACTCCACACATTTGAAAGTTCAGCAGGTTGAACCATAATTGAAAGATAAAAATATCACTCTTTTTCATAATAATAATGATGATGTCATTTATTGATTAGTTTGTTACATCAAGTTACATAGTCAACAGAAGGTATATATATATATATATATATATATATATATATATATATATATATATAGTGTATCGAGGCAGCAAGAAATTTTCTAAACATATACTGTTAAATATAAGAGACAATGAATAAAATCGTCAGTGATGGTGGATGTTATAATATTTCAGTTTAAACAACCTCTCTGAAGATGGCTCATGTGAGCTGAAAGCTTAGAAGAAAATCAATAAATAATTATCCAAATGTTGGAGAATTTTTGTCTTTATTTTCAACTGAAATTAAAGCAAAAATACGACGTTTAGAACGGCTCATGATTAAACATAATAGACATTCATTGTCTCTTATATTTAACAGCATATATATATATATAATATTATAACATATCAGTGTTATAATTTATTAATAAATATTATTATTATTATATATATATATTAAATATTTATTTTATTTTATATATAAAACAAAATAAATTTTCAATATTCAAAACTGTTGAATGATCATTTCAACATGAAATCCCTAAGAGAGATTTCACAGCTCATCAGCAACAGTACATATTTTCAAAATGAAAATAAAAATAAAAAAGAGAAATAAAAAATTAAATAAAAAAGAAATAAAAAAATGACGATTAAGATTTGAGAAATTTACGTCACAAAAAATTCGGAAGCAAATAATGTCTATATTTAGAATTTAATTTTAGATAGAGTTCCATATTTTAATTAAAATATAGCATAATGATGATCCACGTATACTGTCTTAATATGTATAGGAAAAACTATTAAAAAGTTGTAAGTTTAAAAATGTATTTTTTTCACAGTATTTATTTATTTATATTATTATTATATATATATATATATATTTGATATTTCAGACCGGCCTTGGCCTTTCATCAGAAATAAATTATTTTAAAATTTAAACTAGAAGCATTCGTCCGCTTATTAATATATATATATATATATATATATATATACACACACACATACACACAAAGACAGAAAATCTAAGCAAGAGCCAACAACTTTGGCTCTTGCTTCGATTTTCTGTCTTTGTTTGCTCTACTTTGGTATTGAGCGCTTTAGTGTTAGGGTTTTCGTCTTGGGTTTTTTTCTTTCTTAGAGGTGCTTGACTTTTTGTTCATGTAATTCATTTGTTTCTTGTTTTGCTTCCCCTTATTTTCCCTTCGAGTTTGTTCTCGGTGGGTTATTCAAGACAATTTAAATTATAGCTTGATTAATACTAGTTTTACTATTGGTATTGTTGTTGCTACAGGTAATATTATTATTATTATTATTATAATATATATATATATATATATATATATATATATATTAATATATATATTTCTAATTCCAAGTGAAGAGGACTCAAGATTTTTTTTTCATATTTTGAGTGCTCTGGCATTTATTTTATTATAAACAGTGCTCAATATAATGAGTATTATAGAGCTTAATATAATATAATTATATGGCTATGTCAATTTTACATTGCGACATGGAAATTTCTATGTTTCGAGATTAATTCTCATCATCAGGCAATGCTGGTGTGGTTGTGCAGACGATTTACATTTAAACCTTAAATGTAAATCTTAAATGTAAATTGTCTGCACAATGAACCTTAAATGTAAATCGTCTGCACAACCACACAAACATTGCCTGATGATGAGAATTGATCTCGAAACATAGAAATTTCCATGTCGCAATGTAAAATTGACATAACCATATAATTATATTATATTATATATATATATATATATATATATATATAAAAATATTAATAAAAATATATTTTATATATATATATATATATATATATATATATATAGATAAAATGTAATAAAGTTTTTCCTCGCTGGTAGCACAACTCTCAGTTTCATGTCCAACACAATCTTCAGTTGCTGAATTAAGGCTAAGCATAATATACTTCACATACTATAAAATCTTTACAATTGCTGTAGTTTCATGCCTTTGATTTAGTAATACTAGCAGGATTGTAAGGTTAATCATTTAATATGTTTACAATTTATTGGATCATTTATTGTATGTGACTGACAGTAGTGTTGACTCTGCAAATGATAGTTTAGAGCTTTTACATGAATCCAGCAGTGACGAGTTTTTTAGGATTTGAAGATGAATAAAATTTCTTTGGTGCATATTTCTAAAATATTTAATTCGTTTTCATGAAAATAAACTACCCTTGGACAATAAAAATTGTATAGTATATTTACTGACCACCAACTAGTATGCCATTGCCATACAAACAAAATCAGTCACATGATTAACCCTGGAACACAATCGTGATCAATGAAACTAAGATCGTCGGTATCAGAGACCCGACAACCATGTTACAACCAATTTTGCCCAGAGCTTATCAAGTTTTTATTTCTGGGATTTTCTTAATCGTGAACTAAAAGATGAAATGAGAATTGAGAGAGAATTGCAAGGAAAACTAGAGCCCAATCACACTCAGACCCAAAAGGCATTCTTTCTGTTTACAGAGAAAAGGCCTTCGGGATCTGATTAATGTAAACAATACATGACACTAGTATGTGGGAGACACATGGTAAATGTGTCATCGTATGAAAATGACTTTTTTCTTAGAAATTTCTTTCCAGTGTTAGGGTGCATCATCTTAGCAGCAGTATCTCTCATAAGCCAGAAAATAGTGTAATATCAAATATATGTTCAGATAAGTTTTTCGTATCGGTTAATAAGTTTCCATATCTTACTCAAAAAACTTTCCACCATGTGTCTGTTCTTGAAATTCTGAGCTTTCAACTGGATTCAGTTATAATCAAAAAGAAAAGAAATTAAATCAAGTTTAAAGTCTGTGCTGTAGCTTACATCTTTAAAATGATTGGGAATTTTCAATATTAAATTAAAATTTAATAGGTTTGTTTTGGATATGATGTCATGTGACCATGGCAATATGGAGTCTGAAAAATTAAATACATTTTAGAATGCCTATTATAGACTCTTAAGTGATTTTCATTAATTGTTAGTTGCTTTTAAGTTATATCTATTTACAATTCGTTCTGTTGAATATTATTTTTCATGAAGTATTGTCATTCTAATTCTTGTTTGCAAATATTTGTTACTGTATAGCACTTTGATCAAAATTATGACATGTTAGTCTATCAGAAAGTGTTATAGTTGCATATCCTCTCTCACTCTCTTAGTCTCATGCATCATAGTAAGAAAATTAAAACTTAATTTCTTGCCCAAGGACACATAGTGCCATGGATAAAAGCACTGGTTGGATACAGTCTCAACCCAAAAAGCTTTGAGTTCAATTCCTGGCTACAGCAGAGGTAAAGAGTTGAGTTCAAAGGAAGATAACCAATATTAAGACATCTGAAAGTAACATGACTCATGGAACTAGAACAATCTAACCCAATGAATGAAATAAAGGATTCAATTTGAATTTCCAGTAACCTGAAGAAGGTAGGAACGTACAACAGCTGAAACGTCATGAATATGGCAACAAGGATGAGGACAACAGTTCAAACAATGTAAATAGTGTAAATATACATTATATATATATATATATATATATATATATGTTTTTGGTTAATTGCCAGAATATATTAATATTCTTTATATAGAAAATGAATGCACAGAGCACAAGTCTTAAATTAAATTGTTAAAGTACAATAAAAAGTACAATGAAAATTAATTAAAGTGGATTTGTTATTAAAATAAAGTTGTGATTTTTATATATAAAAAAAATTGTAAAAATTAAAAATTTTTTTGTTCAAATTTGTTTTTATATTTATTCATTTTTAATTAACTTTATAAATTTTTCTTCTGCCCTTTAGTTTTTACATTAAAAACAAAAATCTCAAAATAGTGACTGATAGGCACTGGGACCAGAGTTTAAAAATTGAATGGATGAAATTAAATATTTATTTTGTAAATATTTTAATGGTGACTTTATTCTGCTATTAGCAACTTGAAAGAACGTGAAAGAAGCACAGGTTTCTAAGAAGAAGAGTCCAAGTCCAAGTTTGAAGCAAAATTTAGTGCAGGGGTCGGCAACCTTTTAGAGACTGAGAGCCAAAAAGAAGAGGGACAAACAGCTATGGCTCCAGTATTACGGAAAAGAACCATGTTATTAAATGCGTGAATAAATTTTCTCTGTGTTTGAGAAAACAAGGATTCGATATAATTTAATATTTGACGGAAATCTTGTTAAAAAAATATTACATCTTAAAAATAAATGTTTCATAAATCAGTATTGAAAAAAAATTTCATTAAAATCAGTCGAAAACACTATTTCATATTCATTTAAAAGTGCCCGCTCACGAAAGTAATTTCAAAGAAAAAGTGAAAGTTAGGTCGTACACTAATTTTGAAGATCCATACAAATAAAAAATAAAAGCAAAACACAATCTCCAGGTAAAAAGAAATAATTTTTTTAATTTCGATGCAATATATTCAGACTATCAACTGTCACTTTGGTTTGGTTTACCTATATTTATATTGTGTACAGAATAAGGTAGCAGACCGGACAAGATTCACTCAAGGGCCGGATGTGGTCCATGGGCCGGTGTTTGCCGACCGCTGATTTAGAGCATAGTGGTTATGACAGAATGGTGTCTCATTATCAACTGAGTAACCCCACAGGAGAGTATCTGTTCATATGTGAAAGAAGATCTTTTCTACCTGGTTGCAAAGTTATATCAAAGTGGCACAGACAGTTATTGAGGCGTACAAAAATAACTGAATACTTTCTGGACAGATAAAAGTTTGCCATTATGGTGAAAAAAAAAAACAAAAAAAAAAAAACACTTGAAAATTAATGGTAAAAGTACTTCAACTTGGAATTTCAAAGACTTCAGTTATTTCAAAGATCATAAAAAGGTATATTCAACATGTGAAGACAGGTAAAAAAAAAATACTATTTTAATGCCACTAAAAAAATATAAACACATTAAAAAACAAAACTTAAAAATGCCAAACCTGACAGTGTAATTTCTTCCTTCTCTTGATAAGGTTTCTGTGATGCCAGGCGAGAAACAAGGTGTAGTCAACTTGAGAGTATCACCTGGAAGAAGAAAAATTACTATTTCATTTATCTTGACAGGCTCCAAAGGAGAATCAGTAATATGATAGGTACCAACTTGGCGGCTCGACTCCAGCCACTTTCCCACCGACGAGATGTGGCTTCCCTTTGTCTGTTCTATTATAGTAGCAATAGAAAGCTGAAAGAGAATTAATGCTTAGGAATTTGGGAGCGTGTAAGTAAGGAATGTCTTTGATGTATTCGCTCCTTAGGTCAGTAAGTAGTTTTTGAGGCAGGGAAAAAGGAAAGAGGTAAGGGAGGTGAGCGTAATAAGCCGCTTGCCTTAGGTCAAGGGAGATACTAATTATTTTCTTGCTCAGAACGAGAAATCGGGGAGCCGAGTTCAAATTCTATTTGAATTCCTTGCATTCCCTTACGCGCAAATACCCTTGGGTTAGGTATCAATCCATCTATTCCTTCCAGTTATTTAACCCATAACAGGACAGATTGGGTTCTATAGCCTTGGTCGGCAGCCAGTATACCGCAGAAAGCAATGGCAACCTACTGCGGGATAATCTTCTGCCCAGTCAGTCATGTCACTTTCGAGACATGATCACCCAAGCGAGTATCACATGTCTCGAAAGAGCCATGACTGACTGGGCAGAAGATTATCCCGCAGTAGGTTGCCATTGCTTTCTGCGGTATACTGGCTGCCGACCAAGGCTATAGAACCCAATCTGTCCTGTTATTTAACCCATAACTGGAGGGAAGAGACGGATTAATACCTTTCCCAAGGGTATTTGCGCATAAGTGAATGCAAGGAATTGAACTGGAATTCAAACTCGGCTCCCCGATTTCTCGTTCCAAACTGATATCCACTGCACCACAACACACATCCATGTTATATATATGGAAAAGACAAAAATATTTGTCATTAAAGTGTTTTCAATTTAACTAATTCCACATATTTGAAAGTGTTGTGGTCCTGTTTAAGGGATCACAATTATAAGGTGAAAGAGTCCTGTGTTCACTATGAGCAGTTAAACTACAAGTGTACTCCTCTGCTTGAAGGTAGAAATGTCTGGTATTATATAAACCAGACAAATCCATATTGTCTATGGATATAGGGGTGTTAACTACCCCAGAACAGAAAGTCTACCAACATCTTCAACTAAAGTTAAGACAGAAATCTTATGCCAGAAAATAATTGTTTTATTTTAATTCATTAATTAAAGTTTTCTTTTTATTTCTTGTAACTTTTTTATGTACTCTCCACGATTTACACACCTGATAAAACTAAAATTAAACATGTCCCTCATAGAAATTTGAGATAATTATCTCCCTTTAATAAATTTGAGATAGTTATGTCCCTTTAATAAATTTGAGATAGTTATCTCCCTTTAATAAACCCAGGAAAGTGCAAGTGACTTACCATCAATTTTGTCTATCATCTGGAAACGGGCAGACATCAAACCTAGGCCCAGGTAACTGCGAAAATGGCGAAACAAAATAAAAAGAATTAAGATGTTAGACACAAAGTCACAATATACCACACACGCACATATGCATTATCAATGTGTTCAGGTGAAAACACAGGAAGGGCATGCATCAACAACCCAAATCCAGAGGTACAGCCATAACACTACCCTTCATCATGGCATTCAGAGGCCCAATTGGAGACTACTGCACAATCCAGAATGCATTCACAAAAAATCTGACTTTGTAATTTACCCCTGAAAATGATTTTGGAAAATATCAAAGGTAATTCAGTCAGTTAAGTGCCATACGTGATACACACTTGGGTGATCATGTCTCGAAAGAGACATGACTGAATGGGTAGAAGATTATCCCACAGTAGGTTGTCATTGAATTCTGTGGTAGACTATCTGGCTAGTAATTAGTGGGGGGTCAGTTTATTACTTCATAACAACAGAAAACAGATCCCCCACTTTATGCCCAGTAGAAGTTTTAATTGTTTTCAACTATTATAGTCAGTCAGTCAGTCAGTTAACTACCATACGTGATACACGCTTGGGCGATCATGTCTCGAAAGAGACATGACTGACTGGGCAGAAGATTATCCCACAGTAGGTTGCCATTGCTTTCTGCGGTAGACTGGTTGCCGACCAAGGCTATAGAACTCAATCTGTCCTATTATTTAACCCATAACTGGAGGGAAGAGACGGATTAATACCTTTCCCAATGGTACTTGCGCGTAAGTGAATGCAAGGACTACAACTGGAATTCGAACTCGGCTCCCCGGTTTCTCGTTCCGAGCAAATATCCACTGCACCACAACGAAAAAAAAAAAAACTATGGCATCTTCCTCAATGAAATTTCATCTCAACCCCGAGAAATTGATTGGACAACAAAGATCAGTATGAAAATTAAGACACAATATGTTTACATTATTCAACAATGAAACATATTTGAATGAAGATATGTGGCCTATATATATATTTATTTTTCTAAACATACAATGTTAAATATAAGAGACAATAAATGTCTATTATGTTTAATCATGAGCTGTTCTAAACATCCTATTTTGGCTTTAATTTCAGGTGAAAATAAAGACAAAAATTCTCCAACACTTGGATAATTTTTTAGTAAGTTGGTTCTAAGCTTTCGGCTCACATGAGCCATCTGCAGAGAGCTTACAAGAACGTTAACATAAAAACATCCACCATCAGTGACGATTTTATCTTGTGTTGACATAAAACTTTGCTAAGCAACAATAGCTACCACAAATAGCAAACGCAGTTCATAAATTTGTAATGCGGTTCTATGACATCACACCGCGTGAGAGCTCGAAATGATAACAGAACCATATATTTAAATGCAATGTAATGTGTTATGACTATATTTAAATGTGATTTTATTAAGTGTGATTGTTTGGATTTAATGTAGATGGCCTCCAATATCTGAAGGTTCTTTTTATTGTGTGTATGAGTGAGGATTATTATATTGTTTACTAAAATCTGTATGATATTACCTACATGGCAAACTGCGTTTGCTATTTGGTAACTGTTATTGTTGCTTAGCAAAGTTTTATGTCAACACAAGATAAAATTGTCGCTGATGGTGGATGTTTTTATGTTAACATCCATGTAACCTCTCTGAAGATGGCTCATGTGAGCTGAAAGCTTAGAACCAACTTAATAAAAAATTATCCAAATGTTGGAGAATTTTTGTCTTTATTTTTACCTGAAATTAAAGCCAAAATACGATGTTTAGAACGGTTCATGAGTAAACATAATAGACATTCATTGTCTCTTATATTTAACAAGATTATATATATATATATATATATATTATATACACACACACACACACACATATATATATATATATATATATATAAATCTAGGTAAAGAGGACCCAAGGTTTTATGATTTTGAGTTCTCTGGCATTTACTTTTTTATAAAAAGGGCTCGATACAATAAATATTGTAGACCATAATATAAAAATTTCTTGTATTTAAATGTAAATCATTTTCATAACTAACATCTAACATTGCCTGAAGATGAGATAGAAATCTCGGAACATAGAAATTTCTGTGTTGCAATGTATTTTTAATTCATAATTATATGATTATAAATAATATATACACACACACATATATATATATATACACACTGGTGATGTCAATCGATATCATCATCATCATCTTCTGTCACCTTTATACCTGTTCTTTTATTGTCCTCTCATTAATGCTTGTTTCTTAAATATTTTCACACTCAGTAACCAGTTGTTTCTTGGTGGCTTTAACACCTTGCTTAAAGTTAAATGATTAAAAATAAAATATATGGTGCCATGAGGCTATCCTAAGAAAAAGAACAAACTTTCAACTTACCTGTGGGTATAAAGATTGTAATCTGTTCCCAACAAAGTAATAGTTTTCTTGAAATCTTCTGAAGCATTCACTAATATTTCCTTTTAAAAAAAAAAAAAAAAAAAAAAAAAAGGGAGAAAGAAAGGTAATAACTACAATGAATTTGCCAAAATAAAAAAAATAAAAATAAATGATAAAATGTGAATATGAAGAGGACACCTAAAGAAAGAAACTGAACCCTTATTAATGGCAGCCCAAATTGCCATAGGTACTAATTATATGAAAGGCGAGATGAAAACAAAAAATAGCAAATGTAGATGGTTCAGATATAGAAATGAGTCTGCGAGGGACTCAGAAAATATATAAAAGTAGATATGACGGGTTTGTTTGGAACTGATGGTATCACTTTCTTCAGTCTGTGGGACACGCTGATCAATTTATTCTGCAACAAAATTAATATCAAAATCACAAATAATACAACAAAGAGACGCAAAATAGAATTATAAAGGAAATTCCCAGAAGATTTTTCTGAAGGTCTTGGATTATTTACGAAAGCAAAACCAAAATTTAAAATAAAAGAGAATGCAATACCAGCATTCAGCCAAAAAGAAGTGTACCCTTTGCGGCATTAGACCCAATCAACGACAAATTGGAAAGATTAGAAAAATTAGGGGTCATATCTAAATTAGAATATTTTGAGTCAGTATCACCTATTGTATAAGTTAAGAAAAAGAACAATATTATTCTGGTTTGCCCAGATTTCTCTAGAGGGTTGAATGAAAATTTGCAAAACTACAATTATCCGCTTCCAAGTTCAGAAGAAAATGGTGGAAATTTTTTTTCCAAGTTGGACTTATCAGATGCATACTTACAAACACCTGTTGAAGAAGGATGTTCTAAACTACTGACCATAAACACTTATAAGGACCTTTATAAGTTCAACAGGCTTCCTTTCAAAATTAAAGTAGCACTGAGTATTTTCCAGCAAGTAATGGACGCAATGCTCGTGGGATTGGATTTCTTACAAGTTTACATCAATACAACAACAAATGGAACATATTGAAATAGTGTTCGGAAGATAAAGGAATATGGTTTTAAAATAAGCAAAACTAAATGTGAATTATTCGTGACTAGAATAAAGTACCTGTGGCAAATGGTAAATTTTTTATTTGTTCCCCAAAGGCCTTTACCCCCTCAAATCTTTCCAAAACATCTTTATTTCCATGTAAATGAAAATACTGAACTCAAATCGATAACTGTTTATTGACGAAACCTACCTTTTTTCAAATTAAAGACCAGAAAAAAATCGAACTTCTTTTCGCTGTTTATCTCACCCCGTAACCATGCTTCAAAAAATGTTATTCACTGCAGAATGACTTCACGCGTAGTTTGCCGATTTTTCAACCAATTTACTTCCTTTTTGCAATTAATACACGGAAATGAGTTCCGAAACCAAACAAATCGCGGAGTATTTGCTCAAAGGAAGTAAACAAGCTGAAATAAGTATCCTACGCCTCAAGTCATTCAGTGGTGAATCAGATATGAGAATGATGGTAGGGAATGAGATATAGTCCGATTTTTTTCTGGTCGATAACAGGAAAAAAGGTACGTTTCTTCAATAAACAATTATTGATTTGAGTTCAGCATATACATTTGCACGTAATTAAGGAAGTTTAGGAAAGATTTGATGGGGGTAATGGCCTTTGGGGAACAAATAAAAAATTTACCGGGCAAATAATATATGATAAAGGTAAACAACCAGATCCTGCATGAGCAAGTGCAATTAAGGACATACCCACCCCGACTAACAACAAAATTGCAAGCATTCCTAAGATTTCCAAACTACGATCACAAATACATGAAAAATATGCATGAATTAACAGCACCGTTAAATGCTTTCCTGAAAAAAAATATGCAAAGTGGGACAAAACAGAAAAGTGTCAAGATATCTTTGAAAAAAATTAAGTACTAATGTCCACTTTATTGTTTACACATTTTGATCCAAAAGTGAAAATTATTGTAGCATCTGATGCAAGCGATTTTGGAATAAGAGCCGCTATTCTACACAAGCATGATGATGGATTTATATATAAATAAAATATCTTTGATGACCAAAGAGAAACAGGCATTGCTACCGACGTTATAATAATAAAAAAAAGATCCTTTCAAAAATTACTGTTTTCTACAAGCAGTAGTTTATGTATAATATCTTTAATGACCAAAGAGAAATAGGCGTTGCTACCGACGTTAAAGAAGAAAAAAAAAATTTTCAAAAAATTACTGTTTTCTACAAGCAGTAGTTCATGTATGAATTTCAACTGGTTTGCACCCTTCAGCAACCAAAAACTTGATAACTGACCTCTGTTCAATCCTGGAGCATGCTTCTTGGTCAGTCATCTTTGTTAATCTCCAAAACTCTCAAAGTTTTTTTTTCAATCTACAAAAAAATTTAATCCCTTTGAAAAAGAAGTAAAGGAAAAAAATTTAAAAAATAGTAAGCTTCTATCTGTATTAGAAGTCATTATACCAAAAAAATTCACCTTATTTATTGAATGACCCTCGTACTAATCCACGAGTAACTGAAGTAATATACCAAGACCCAAGACAATGCAAACATGTGACACCACAACACATCAGTAACCGTTTAGGTCACAACAATAACCAACAAGGTCACAACAATAACCAACAAGGTCACAACAATAACCAGCAAGGTCACAACAATAACCAGCAAGGTCACAACAATAACCAACAAGGTCACAACAATAACCAACAAGGTCACAACAATAACCAACAAGGTCACAACAATAACCAACAAGGTTTCAACAATAATATAAAGCAAGTAAACAATATATGAAAGGCAAATTAACAGTAATATGGCAAAAAGTCCACAAAACTAAAACTTGGAGTTAATACCCAAGAGCAAATTTGGATAAGCAAACATAGTATTCTGACTTCAAGGCAAAACAGATGGGGAATGAGTCATATGAAACCAAGAATTGGCCTATTTTATTGGCTAGAAAAGAAAATCCCGACATGCATTTGTGGGCTTCTGCCTACAAATTAGAGGGTGGAGGAGTATTTTGCAATAATTCCAAATAGTATTGGAGCCAAAATAGCAGACAAACAGGGAATCAAAGAAAGAGTCTGTGCCATATTAACAATGGGACTGACAAGAGTGCTGAGATCTGCTGGCACACAATATCTGGTGTAAACCACCAGGTACAATGGGTGCAAACAATCAACAAGTAAATAAATAACAAGTAAAAACTTAGTTACGAAAACTGCAAAATTTTATAAGTTCAGACTTGAAACTTATGATACTAGTACCAAGTAGGTGAGGTTTGTTATTATTCAATTTAAACAGTTCAATTACACAAATAATGGTAACGGCTTAAGTCTCTAAGCAGAAATTGGTAGAGATACTTACTGGATTGAAAGGAACAAAAGTGAGCTGGGTTGAACCTCCACCAAGATCCAAAGCAACAACTGTCTGCTGTTTATTCGAAAGCAAATCTGCAAAGATTTATTTTTTCAGAATTTAATTTAATATGCAACTTCCCTCTGTCTTTTCTACAAATATTTTCATGGCAACTGCTTTGATGAGTTTTTTTTACCTCTGGTGCCCCATCCACATGAATTTAAATGTGCTACTAGATTGGCATCTAGGTCCCACCGTTTTACAGACAAAATATTATGTTGTCCCAAAAGTTCGCAAACACTTGCAAAAAAATTGAAATTGTACTCACAAAAACAACAAAAATTATTGCTCAAAATAAAGACCATCATTTTCCAAGACTTTCTGCCATCGATCTGCAAGCTTTTGGATCTGGTCAAAGTACCATTCAGCCGGCTTCGAATCAAAGAATTCTTGACACGCTTCCTCAACTTCATCAAACGAGTCAAATCAGCGCCCCTTCAGAAAGTGTTGCATTGAGTGGAAAAGGCCGTAATCTGATGGAGCACAGCCAGGACTGTAGGCTGGATGTGGCAGAACCTCAACGACGTCCAGCTCTTCAAACTTGTCTTTGGTCTTCCTGGCAGTGTGTGGCTTGGCATTGTCCTGCTGCATCAAAGCATGCTTTCGGTTGATCAGAGCCGAGTACTTTTGCTTCAACTTTTCGTAGACCCACTCAAGTTGCTGACAGTAAAGTTTATCACTGATGGCACAACCATTCAGAACCAACTCAAAATGCACGATTCCTTCAAAGTTCCACCAAACGCACAACATGACTTTCTTGCCGAATCGATCTTGTTTTGGAACCGATGGTGTCTCTTGCCTTTTCTGAACCCATCGTTTGTCTCGATTGTGCTGGACCAGATAGACCCATTTCGTAAGTGTTTATGAACTTTTGGGAAAACCTAATAGTTAAATGCAAATTGCAGTTGAGTTTATTACGCTATATTGAAATAACCTTAAGAAATCTGTAGTGATTCATAAATAAAAAGCAGGAGTTGTATTGCCTGAATTGTTAGGTTACAATAAATGAAAAGAAAGACTTCACATAAGGCACTAGAACAGTGGTTCCCAAAATTTTTTTCTGTCATTTCCCCCTATACCCAATTCAACCATCCAGATTTCCCCCTTCATGTGTACGAGAGAAACAGCAGTTTAAACACACTGAGACTATTTACTAATTTATTTTTTCAAATGTCCAAATATACTGATAAACTTATAGTTACAGAGTAAAGTGGATAGAGAGCAGTTAGTAACAACAATGCATAGTCATAGAGAGCGGTTAGTAACAAATAAAAGGACTTTTGTTTGCTCTTCTACTTCAGGAATAAATTAGTGAGAAGGGTGATGCTGCTTCTTGTGCACCAGTGTATCAATATCAGGGTTAGTTCTGGCAAGAGCGCAAAATATGTCACATTCCACCTCCAGTCAGTTTTGTGCTTTTGGGCTTGATTGTGAGTAAAGTAGAAAAAACAACCCTTCAGGGCTCATGTTAGAACGTGAACCAACTGGTAGATACGGCGCCGCCCATCTACAGCGTGCGTGCGTGCTCTCTCTCTCTCTCTCTCTCTCTCTCTCAGACATGAGAAAATCCATCTTAGATTTTTTTTTATTTAGTAGGCAGTGTAATTATTTCCCCACTGGTAGCTTCAAATTTCCCCCCAGAGGTAAGTTTCCCCCAGTTTGGGAATCGATGGTCTAGACGATAAGGCGTATTGAGTACCAATAGCATCAATATTAATTGGTTTAAATTGAATGAATTGATGTGTATGAGAGAAAGGGCAGTTAAAATACACTGAGATTATTTACTTATTTATTTTTCAAATATACAAAAATACTAATAAACTTATATTCCAGAGTAAAGTCGATAGAGAGCAGTTAGTAACAACAATGCATAGCCATAGAGAGCGGTTAGTAACAAAAAAAAGGACTTCTGTTTGCTCTTCTACTTCAGGAATAAATTAGTGAGAAGGGTGATGCTGCTTCTTGTGCACCAGTGTATCAATATCAGGGTTAGTTTTCCCTTCAGAGCTCATGTTTGAACGTGAACCGACTGATATTTACGGTGCCGCCCATCTACAACTGGCACTCTCTCAGACATGAGAAAATCCATCTGAGATTTTTTTTATTTAGTAGGTAGTGTAATTATTTCAACCCTGGTAGCTTCAAATTTCCCAGCCAGGGGGAAATTTCCCCCAGTTTGGAAATCACTGCACTAGAAAGACAGTTTTGGCAAAAAAGTACAAACACACTCCCTTTCTTCTTGCCAATGGACCAGAAAAATGTTTTTTGTTAAACGAGTTGACAATAAAGATGTCTCTTCTTACAGACAAGTCTAAGATTATTTCTTTCTTTATATTTCATCTCTTCTTGTTGCATATGTCAGTTTCTCTGTGTGGGACAAGTGTAAATATCTATCTATACTTTTGTATATGATTAGTTGGTTGTTTTGTTTTTATGCAAATCAACCCCGGCAAGTCATTTATTGCCAACTAAACTTTATTTATTGCTGGTAATACCTTTTTCTTTCAACAATTTATTGTTGTTTTTCTATAAGTTTTGTGTCTAGTAATACTTTTTTCTTTTTTAGTATCAAGATTCATTGGGGTTTGTTTTTTCTTTTTTTTTTTTAAAGGGCAGGGTCCCCAAGTCCTACCCTTGTTATTTAACGAATAACTGGAGAGTAGGGCCAGATTAATACCTTTCCCAAGGGTACCAGTGCTTAAGCGAATGCAAGGTATTCAACTGGAATTCAAACTCGGCTCACCGATTTCTCTTTCCAAGCTGATATCCACTGCACTGCAATGCACATCCGTCACTAAACGCTTACAGCACCTGGTATTCCCAAGCAGTCAACCATCTAAGTACTGACCAGGCTCAACATTGCTTAACTTTGGTGATTGAGCAAAAACTGGTGTATTCAACGTGATATGTCCGTAAGCACGCACATCCATCACTAAAAGCTTACAACTAATCCAATCATTCCTCTCTAACCGCACAATGAAGGTGGTATTAAACGGACATGCTTCCCAGAACTACCATACAAATGCAGGTGTCCCCCAAGGCTCCATCTTAGGTCCTACACTCTTCCTGATATACATTAATGATCTCCCTGATTCCATAAGATCCCAAGTAGGTTTGTACGCCGATGACACCACAGTTTACTCTCGCCTCGACCAAAAATCTGGTGTAGACGTCAAAGCTAACCTCGCAGCCAAGATTGAAAAGACCTCCAATCCATAGTGGACTGGGGTAAGAAATGGCTAGTAAATTTTAATGCTTCTAAAACGAAGCTACTCTCAATTAACCATCGACAATCGCACCTACCTCCCATTAGCATGGACCAGGCTTGCCTCCCAGAAAGTAAAACACTACACCTCCTTGGTCTCACACTTTCAGCGGACCTCAAATGGAATGACTATATCGAATCCATTGCTAAATCCGCTGCTATGAAAGTTGGTTATCTGTGTAGGGCCCGGAAGTTTTTTCCGTCTAAATCTATCCTGCACATATATAAATCTACCATCCGCCCGTGCATTAAATACTGCTGCCATATCTGGTCGGGTGCCCCTGCTATTCTCCTCGGGCTTCTCGATAAGGTACAGAGGAGGGTCTGTAATGTGATAGATACCGACTTGACAGACCGCCTGCAGTCTCTCTCCCACAGGTGCGACGTGGCTTCCCTGTGTCTCTTCTATAAATACTTTTACGGCTTCTGCTCCAATGAACTTAGATCACTGGTGCCCCCTAGATATGAATTTGCATGAGATACTAGATTAGCAACTAGATCCCACCCTTTTACAGTGAAACTGATAAAATGCAACCGCAACTTCTACTCCAACAGTTTCTTTCCTCACACTTCCCAAATGTGGAATTCCCTTCCACACGATTGCTTCCCCGACGACTACAATCTCCAGGAGTTTAAATGTAAGGTCAATAGACACCTCCTAACACACTAACCTGCTCCCATTCTATCAAGCACTCTTCCCATCTGCCCAACCCTCATCCTCGCTATCCTTACTCATCTGTCACCTTCCTCCTGACATTCCCTATGTCTAACCACTCCTTCTCTTTACCTTCCCTATGTAGCCCCATGCACAATAGTGGCAGTGGAATGCCTTGCTTGGAGTGAAATGATTAAAAGAAAAAAAAAGCACCTAGTATTTCCAAGCGGTCACCTATCTAAGTACTGACCTGGCTCAACGTTGCTTAACTTCGGTGATCGAGCAAGAACCGGTGTATTCAACATGATATGGCCGTAAGGACGCACATCCGTCACTAAACGCTTACAGCACCTGGTATTCCCAAGTGGTCACCCATTCAAAGACTGACCAGGCTCAACGTTGCTTAACTCTGAGAACAAAGTTTGTTTGCCATTTCTTTTCTTTCAGCTATTTTCCTTTCTATCTGTGAAATCAGGTGTTACTAGCATCATCACCCGGCGTTGCCCGTGCAACTCAGAATATTTTAGTAGTAGGACTCGGTTATATAAAAAAATAATTATATAAAAAATTGTTGTTTCAAAATTGTTCAAAAATTCCATTAAAAAAATCTATTTTCTTTTGTTTTGCATAAACGTGTGTTGATGTTTTGTGTGACACTGTAAACAACATTGCTTTGTTTTTGTTAGATATTTTGTTGACTAAATGAATTTAACATAAAAATAAAAATTATTTATTTTGTTTTACTGAAATTAGAAATAGAAAAACTATTACACTTTTAGTTCAAAAATTTTCAAAGAACATTTAAAAATGTAGACATTTAATTTTAGAGAAAAAAAATTAAATACAAAGGCTAATTTTCTTTTTAATAAAAAAATATTTTAGTCGCGTTTGACACATGTGATTTGATTTCTGTGATGTAATCTAGCAACCATCTTAGATGTTTTACGGAGCAAATGTAAACAAATTGGCTCTATTGGCCAAAAAGTGCGAAAGGGAAAATTGCTGAGCATAAACTCAAAAAGTATGTGTCAACCTGGCTTCCCTGTAGATATGTGTCCCTAGAAAGTTTGAATGGCATAGCTTAAAAAATGTAGGCATGCATAGAGAACAGTCACATGCAGACACACAGATTGCCTTTTATATGTATAGATTACATCATGGACATAATAATGCCCATAATAGGGGAAATGCCAATGATGAATATTACTTTCAGAATGTAATATTAACATGACATTAATGTAAAACAATAGAACTAGAATAAAAAATAACAAAGAAAAATGTGCCTCATTCATAGTGATAGATACCGACTTGGCAGACCGCCTGCAGTCTCTCTCCCACCGGCGCGACGTGGCTTCCCTGTGTCTCTTCTATAAATACTTTCACGGCTTCTGCTCCGATGAACTTAGATCACTAGTGCCCCCCAGATACGAATTTGAACGAGATACTAGATTAGCAACTAGATCCCACCCTTTTACAGTGAAACCGATAAAATGCAGCCGTAACTTCTACTCCAACAGTTTCTTTCCTCGCACTTCCCGACTGTGGAATTCTCTTCCGAACGATTGCTTCCCCGACGGATACAATCTCCAGGAGTTTAAATGTAAGGTCAATAGACACCTCCTAACACACTAACCTGCTCTCATTCTATCAAGCACTCTTCCCAATCTGCCCAACCCTCATCCTCGCTATCCTTACTCATCTCTCACCTTCCTCCTAACATTCTCTATGTCTAACCACTCCTTCTCTTTACCTTCCCCTATGTAGCCCCATGCGCAATAGTGGCAGTGGAATGCCTTGCTTGGGGTGAGATGATTAAAAAAAAAAAAAAATTCAGAAGAATGCACATCCAAAATTTCTCTTTTGTAATTTTTCTTTTTTGAGGAAATATAAAAATAAACATGAAAACAATTCTGATTAAGAATCAATTCAAGAAAGAATTTAGCAAGAAGCAAAGCCAAAATGGAAGAAAATCACTCACCAAGCATATAATTGACAGTGATCCAACTGAAGACACCTACAAGACAAATATTTAAAAGATAAAACTTTTGCATTATGAGCCATAAATTTTTATTTAAAGCAAAGCGTTCATGCGAGCAGATCAATTCAGGGATGGAGACAGACTTGTCTCATTGCAAACAACTGTCTACACACAAACATACAAGGCATGTTTATCATTTAGCTTCAAGTAATTCAGAAAGGTGCGTAGGTGGTGCAATGGGTATCGACTCGGAACGACAAATCAGAGAGCCGAGCTCAAATTCTATCTGAATTCCTTGCATTCACTTATGCACAAATACTCTTGGGAAAGGAATTAATCTGTCTCTTCCCTCCAGTTACGGGTTAAATAATAGGACAGATTGGGTTTTATAGCCTTGGCTGGCAACCAGTCTACTGCAGAAAGCAATGGCAACCTGCTACGGGATAATCTACTGCCCAGTCAGTCATGTCTCTTTTGAGACATGATCGCCCAAAGCGTGTATCACGAATGGCACTTAACTGACGGAATATAATAGTTGAAAACATGATTAAAGCTCTGAGCATAAAGTGGGGGATCAGTTTTATATTGTTATGAAGTAATAAACTGATCCCCCATTAATTACTACTTAATAATATAATACATCTCTTCTCCCTCTAGCTATGAGTCAAATAACAGGACAGATTGGGTTCTATAGCCTTAACTGGCAACCAGTCTAACACAGAAAGCAATAACAACCTACTGTGAGATAATCTTCTGCCTAGTCAGTCATGTCTCTTTCGTGACATGATCGCCCAAGCATGTATCACATATGGCACTTAACTGACTAGATTAGCAATAAGGTCTCATCTTTTTGCAGTTGAAATAGCTAGATGTATCTAATTTTCTTTGGTAACAGTTTTTTTTCCCCTCAACACTTCTCACTTGAGGAACTTTCTTCCAGCTTCTAGCTTTCCAGGTAACTTTGCTTTTCAAAAATATAAATGCAATGTCTATCGTTATCTTCTGTCTTGTATGTTTCGGTCTTGAAGGCTATCACAATGTGTTTAGTAAAATAAAGGAAGGTAAACAAGTTGTTAAGTATTAACTATTTATTATCTAAATCTAAATCTAATCTAATCTAATCTAAATCTAATCTAATCTAAATCTAAATCTAATCTAATCTAAATCTAAATCTAATCTAATCTAAATCTAAATCTAATCTAATCTCATCTAAATCTAATCTAATCTCATCTAAATCTAATCTAATCTAAATCTAAATCTAATCTAAATCTAATCTAATCTAAATCTAAATCTAATCTAATCTAAATCTAATCTAATCTAATCTAATCTAATCTAAATCTAATCTAATCTAAATCTAATCTAATCTAAATCTAATCTAATCTAAATCTAATCTAATCTAATCTAAATCTAATCTAAATCTAAATCTAATCTAAATCTAATCTAAATCTAAATCTAATCTAATCTAATCTAAATCTAATCTAATCTAAATCTAAATCTAATCTAATCTAATCTAAATCTAAATCTAAATCTAATCTAATCTAATCTAAATCTAAATCTAATCTAAATCTAAATCTAATCTAAATCTAATCTAATCTAAATCTAATCTAATCTAATCTAAATCTAAATCTAAATCTAATCTAATCTAAATCTAAATCTAATCTAAATCTAATCTAAATTTAATCTAAATCTATCTAAATGTATTTATAAATAAGTTATCTGTGTGTGTGTGTGTGTGTGTCTCCGTTACCTATAGACTCCAAAACGGCTGAACCGATTTTCTTGAAAATTTACACAGTTGTACTATAAGCGTCTGCAAGTGTTCTTAGCTAGGTTTTGTGTTGAGGTACCCCCGATAAATATCGAAAAAGGATATTAAAAAAAAAATCAGGTTATAGAAGGAGTGGTCTGATTTTAATCAAATTTGATACTCTCATAAACAAAGACATAAGAAACAATATGCAGAAGTTTTAAGGTTGCAGTAATTAATTGTAATTCTTAGTCTCAGCCATGATACCATTTACTGAGAGGACTTATTTAGCCTTCAAAATTCAGTTTACGACGAAAAAAACTTATTTGATATCGATACCAGGAAATCAAAATTTGACTTACATCCATTCATTTTTCTTTTAGTCTACAGTTTCGCTTTAACTGGAAACAACTATTATTTTTTAGTCTTTCATGCTAACATCCAAAGAGTCTGAGCTCCCGGACCATGGATTAGTTTTCATTACACCCGAGCAACGCCGGGCTATACTGCTAGTACATTAATATTTTGAAATCAAAATCCCATCTTCAGAATGGTAGGATAGCTTGCTTTCAAGTTTGTGCCTTTCAACAAATGGTCATTCCTGGCTGCTGCTGCTGTCATTAACTATAGTGAGTGCGTGTAAGTGTGTTAGAGCATATATGTGTGTGTGTGTTTATGGTATATATATATATATATAGTCATCCGCAGACAGATCTGTTTCGCTGTATCACAGCTCATCAGTACGGTTAGTCATCCGATTGCTTTTAACCCAGGATTGAAACAGGACCGAATTGACACCAGTCAGTGATTCTACCTCTGAGCTATTGATGCTCAGTTGAAGGAGACAGAATTTTAGCATGTGATGTATCATACACCAGTAGCTGAATGAGCGATGCGTAGATGCTAGAGTAGCTACTGTTTTTCAAAGCCTACCATTCTTCCAGAATGCTCAATCAGAAAGTGAGAGCGCAATATATATATATATATATATATATATATATATATATATGCGTGATTGATAGTTGGGGCTTTTTTACAGTCTAATGATATCAGTCTGCTTTAATATGTGGTTTATCTAAGTATGCGTTGACCTGACCATTAGTTTGACTTTTGCCAAAGTGGAAAAGGGCTTTGCTTTATGACTGGCGCTATATCTATCTGCTTTGTTTGCCGTGATTATTGATACTTCTTTTTCTTTTTTTGCTATCCTATATTTGTTTTCATGCGTGCGTGTGTGTGAGTGTGTCATGTGTGCCTGTTTATGTGCGAATACTTCTTGTATTTTTTTAATTATTTTTTTTTTCTTTTCTTTTTTTTTTTTTCCTCTGTGATCATTTTATATGTATATACCTACATACCTTTTATGGTATCATGTGTCCGTGTACGTGTGTGCATATAAATACATGTGTGTGTATGTATTCCAGTGTATAGTGTGTTGTAGTATATATGTATATGTGTGTGTGTGTGTTCAGTGTATAGTATGTTGGAGTGTGTGTGTAAATATATATATATATATATATGTGTGTGTGTGTGTGTGTGTGTGTGTGTGTATGTGTTCTAGTATAAAGTGTGTTGGGGTATGGGGGAAGTGTGTGTGCATTAAACTGTGATAGCGTGTTTGTGTGTATATACCTTACTGTTGTGGCCAGTGTGTGTCAGGTGTTGATAGCATTAATTATTGTTATGTAATCTAGGTTGAGCTCCTGTCTATTGTTGATCTGTGGGTGAAGTTTAGCTATTATTAAGGACTCTTTTATATGTAAGTTTCCTTGGTTCCACTCTCTAGCTTCAATATTGACAATTATGTTTTTGTCTGTGTTTTTGCATTTTTTTTAGGTGTTTGTGAAAAGATGACACTTGTGCATGTAGGTGTTCTTCGATCTTCTGTTTTATTGATTCCTCTTTTATTCTTTTTGCTACCTAATAATATTTTACTTTTACTTATTCTTTCACACTCAGTAACCTTTTATGTCTTAGTGGCTTTATTGCCTTGCTTATGATGAAATGATTAAATAGAATTCAAAATAAACATACCTTCATCTATGCCACTCATAATTTCTATGTTATTACCAACCATCCTAAATGGATAAGTATTGAAGAGCTCACGAACCTGCAAAAAAAAATAAAATAAAAATATCAATTCTAATATATCTAGTCCCATTGATAGTCATCCAACTTTTTACTTGCATGCAAAAGAGTAAGATTGCTATTAATAGTAGGAAACTAATTATTGTCTCAGTGGACAATAATTAGTTTCCTACTGACATTAATATGTCAGTGTCTTCTATATCTATTGGCAGTTGCGACAAATTTTAGCTATTCCATGATGTTTCTAACTACAGTAATCAGTAATTAAAATAGTGTTATGTCGCCAAGTATAAATGAATAACTCAACAACAGAATCAGAATATAAGTTGTATTCCGCGGAAAGACGGTTAGTATGTACAGAAGTGATTAGTAATATTTACAATAGAAAGATACAAGAGTCCAATCCGTCATAAGACGTGTGTATACGTGATTACTTCCGGTACGCCACCGGAAGTGTGATTAACTCTTCACTGACTCGCACTGACTCTTCAGTAACTCATTAGAGACTCTCAAGTGACTCTCTACGACTCTCCTGTAGAGAATCCACCATTGCTATATATAGCAATGGGAACAGTCCATTTGTAGTCAAATAGGAGTGGCGCCCTAACAAATAGCATGATTGTTATTGGCCTAGAAAATTGGAATCAGTGAGAAACCTTCAAATTCCAACCTTGTCTTTTACCTTCCCTTTTGCACTAATGCGTCTCTTCTCATGCTAGCTATGAGTTAAATAACCAGATAAATTAGGTTCTCTAATCTCGGGTGGCAGCAAATCTAACAAAATGCAATAGCAAAACACCCCACTATCTTTCCTAAGAAGTTATGGCTGTTCCCAGCTAATAGAAAAAAAAAAAAATTTGCATATATGGAGAGCTATGATCACCTCCCATTCAAAGGGAAATGGCATTGGAAAAAAAAATATCCAAGGTTAGTAAGTAATAAGCATTTTGTATGTTGTGTGTATAAAAACAAAGCAAAGATTTTTATAAGATAAAGCAGAGGAAAATAATTTTCTACAGAGCAGCAAATTTTTTATTGTTAATTCAGTAATAGGGAACTTTAATTTCAACTTTAGGAAAATAGGAAAGATTTATGCAAGACGACTTAAAAACGCTTTTTCTCCCTTAAATGCAACAATTTGATTGAATATAATATCCTTCACCATGTTATAATCTTAAATCAAGATTTTCTTTTTCTTGTTTTTTAGGACAAGGGATTCAACTGGAGATATGAGTTACCTTCCTTTACTGACACATCATGGAGAAAAATGAGATTGAAACTGGCCAAGAAGCCTATCGAGACATTTGTCGAGGAGGTGCCACACCTTTACAACTTTTAATGCACGATAGCGAACAATTGTTTTTTAGGACAAGGGATTCAACTGGAGATATGAGTTACCTTCCTTTACTGACACATCACGGAGAAAAATGAGATTGAAACTGGCCAAGAAGCCTATCGAGACATTTGTCGAGGAGGTGCCACACCTTTACAACTTTTAATGCACGATAGCGAACAATTGTTTTTTAGGACAAGGGATTTAACTGGAGATATGAGTTACCTTCCTTTACTGACACATCATGGAGAAAAATGAGATTGAAACTGGCCAAGAAGCCTATCGAGACATTTGCCGAGGAGGTGCCACACCTTTACAACTTTTAATGCATGATAGCGAATAATTTATTATAAATATCAACTTGAACATATATAAAATGACACCTGTATATCCTAATTGGATACTGCTTTGTAATTACAACTTTTCGTTTATCAATTACAAATTGGGACGCACAATAACCATGGTTACCCTTTTTTACGCCAGTAGACGTGTCTATTTGTTATTATTTTTCTTTATATCATTTCACCTCTAGCAAGGGGATAATGTCACTAAGATGCCAAGTGTTGCTGCGAGTGAAAGAACACAAGAAGACTTCAGTGAGGAGAAAGCACACTAAAAAACAGGGTTCAGGAGGAAGATAGAAGAGCATTCAACCATCTAATAGAATTTTTTTTTAAATCATTTCACTCCAAGTAAGGCAGGGCAGCCAGTAGTGCGCAAGGGGTTACATTGAGAAAAAAGACTGGGTACAAGGGCTATTGAAGAAAGGATAAAAAATGAATGGGATTCAAGAAGATAGAAGATAGTAAACGAAATTGCATTTAAATTTTTGGAGATTGTAGCTATCAGTAAAGCATGTAAATGGAAGGGAGTTCCACAGGCAGGAAGTGAGAGAAAAGAAACTCTTGGAGTAGAAGTGGAAGTTACATTTAACTATTTCAATAGTAAAAGGATAGGAACTAGATGTCAATCTAGTATTCATTTATTCAGAGCACCATGGAAAAAAGTTTGACAGAGCAGTTGCCATAAAAATACTTGTAGAAAAGATGGAGAGAAGCCACATAACATTGGTGAGAAAGTGAGTGCAGGTGGTCTGCCAAGTCAGAATTGATTATATTGCAGGTCCTTCTTTAGATTTTGTCAAGAACCTCAAGACAAATAGCAGAAGCATCTGACCAGATATGGAAACAGTATTCAATACATGGATGAATGATAGATTTATAAATGTGCAAGATGGATTCTGATGAGAACCTCAAGATGAATAGCAGGAATACCCAACCAGATATGGCAACAGTATTCAATGCACAGACGAATGGTAGATTTATAAATATACAAGATGGATTCTGATGAGAACCTCAAGATGAATAGCAGGAGTGCCCAACCAGATATGGCAACAGTATTCAATGCACGGACGAATGGTAGATTTATAAATATACAAGATGGATTCTGATGAGAACCTCAAGATGAATAGCAGGAGGGCCCAACCAGATATGGCAACAGTATTCAATGCACAGACGAATGGTAGATTTATAAATATACAAGATGGATTCTGATGAGAACCTCAAGATGAATAGCAGGAATACCCAACCAGATATGGCAACAGTATTCAATGCACAGACGAATGGTAGATTTATAAATATACAAGATGGATTCTGATAAGAACCTCAAGATGAATAGCAGGAGTGCCCAACCAGATATGGCAACAGTATTCAATGCACGGACGAATGGTAGATTTATAAATATACAAGATGGATTCTGATGAGAACCTCAAGATGAATAGCAGGAGTGCCCAACCAGATATGGCAACAGTATTCAATGCACAGACGAATGGTAGATTTATAAATATACAAGATGGATTCTGATGAGAACCTCAAGATGAATAGCAGGAGTGCCCAACCAGATATGGCAACAGTATTCAATGCACGGACGAATGGTAGATTTATAAATATACAAGATGGATTCTGATGAGAACCTCAAGATGAATAGCAGGAGTGCCCAACCAGATATGGCAACAGTATTCAATGCACAGACGAATGGTAGATTTATAAATATACAAGATGGATTCTGATGAGAACCTCAAGATGAATAGCAGGAGTGCCCAACTAGATATGGCAACAGTATTCAATGCACGGACGAATGGTAGATTTATAAATATACAAGATGGATTCTGATGAGAACCTCAAGATGAATAGCAGGAGTGCCCAACTAGATATGGCAACAGTATTCAATGCACAGACGAATGGTAGATTTATAAATATACAAGATGGATTCTGATGAGAACCTCAAGATGAATAGCAGGTGTACCTGACCAGATATGGCAACAGTATTCAATGTATAGACAATGGTAGATTTATAAATATGCAAGATGAATTCTGTCTAGAACCTCAAGATGAATAGCAAGAGCATCTGACTAGATATGGCAACAGTATTCAATACATGGATGAATGATAGATTTATAAATGTGCAAGATGGATTCTGATGAGAACCTCAAGATGAATAGCAGGATTACCTGACCAGATATGGCAACAGTATCCAACCTAGTAGCATGTGTAAATACATGTGGTCAGGGGGCCAGGGAAAAAAGATTGTCAGAGCAGTTGCCATGAAAATACTTGTAGAAAAGACAGAAGGAAGCCACATCCTGCCGGTGAGAAAGTGACTGAAGGCAGGCTGTCAAGTCAAGAGCGATTATATTGCAGGTCCTTCTTTGGATTTTGTCAAAAATCTCAAGATGAACAGCAGGAGCACCCGACTAGATATGGAAACAGTATTCAATGGTAGATTTGTTAATGTGCAAGATGGATTCTGATGAAATAAATATTTCTGACCTGACACAGGGACCCAAACTTCCTAACAGTAGATGAAGTGAAAGATTTGCTATATTCATTCCACTCTAGGTTGGTTGAAAGAGCAAGGCCAAGTCTCAAATCTTTATGATAAATCCTTTGTCAAGCAGGACCCACTTTGCTTTGTGCAAGATTGATCCAAATCCTGCCTCAGCAAATGAAAAAAAAAAAAATATGGCTATGTCAGTGGCAATTATATGCCCCTCCCCACCTGCAATTTTAGCTGGCCTCTTGGTTGGCACCTCCTCACCAACTTTTATAAGCTTCAAAAATTTAGGAAACTGATTTGCATAAGATTTGGTCTTCAGCACGTTTCGCCCTGTGTTTTCTTTTTCATTTAGCTTTTTAAGGACACATACAGAGACGAGTATGAAAGAAAAACAAACAAAATAAAACAACCAAAAACAGACATTTGATTTTGTTTAGAAATTAATCTCTCGTGTTCCAACAATTTGAGAGTGGTAAAGATGGCAAGAATAGATTAGAACTCCACTACTATGAATGAAAAGTTATTCCGTTTAATTTAGTGAAGTAACATACTTACACTCAAATTCATTCCTAAGTTGTTTATACGATAGGGGGGTGTAGTATGAAAATGAAGACACTGCTTGAGTTTGCCCTCCTCCTCCTCCTCAGGAAAGTCTCAGCCCCTAAGTGGCCCCACACTTTCATAATTCCATAATTGCCACTGAATACAGTGGTCAATAGTTTTAATGAAAAAGTTATTCTCCTCTTTCAGTTTTGCTAAATTTCAGAAAAATGAATTCCAAGAATATTTCCAGCAATGGCACTATCATCTTACGAATTGTATAGCTTCACAAGGGGAGCACTTTGAAGTTGACAGCCAGTGGCAATTCTATGGGGAGGCAGAAAGGGCCAAGGCTCTCAAAGAATTTTTGCTGGCTTCTCAGTCTTCAAAAATTTATAAAACTGATCAGTTTCTAATTTTGATAAGATTTGATCTTCGGCACTTTTCACTCTGTGTTTTCTTTTTCATTTTTTCAAAAAATCAGAGCAGACAAATCACACTGTTCTGCTATTATTAATGTTAGTATAAACCCTTTGATTTTGTTTAGAAATTGATCTTTCTTGTGTTCCAACAATTTGAGAGTGGTAATGATGGCAAGAATAGATTAGAACTCCACTACTATGAATGAAAAGTTATTCCGTTTAATTTAGTGAAGTAACATACTTACACTCAAACTCATTCCTAAGTTGTGTATACGATCGTGGTGTAGTATAAAAACGAAGATGCTGCTTCAGTTTGCCCCCCTGATCCTTAGAAAATTCTCGGCTCCTAAGTGACCCTCCCATTTTCAGAGTTCCACAATCACCACTGGACTATGTACGGCTTTGCATATTTTTTTGTTCATTCTCATCTAACAGAATGGTCAGTGCTAAGAGATGCCAAAATATCAGTCTCACACAGTAACATGTGTGACAAGGTAGTTCTATCATTGTAAATACACATTTATATCAAAGTAAACGAATACAGGAAACAGCAGAAGTACATCTTGTATAATGCTAAGACAATAAGATGTATTTCTGAGAAGTATGTGTGTGAGGTATTCCTCTCGCACCTTGTATAAAAACACTCTAAATTCAAAAGGACAGTTTTCTTGTTGATTATACAACTGAGACTCATCATGGAAATTTATTTACAAGATTATAAAAATCTTCTGCTTACTTGCTTCCCCGACAGCTACAATCTCCAAGAATTTAAATGTAAAGTCAATAATCATCTCCTATCTCACTAACCTGCATCCTCTCTCTCATGCTCCTTTCTCCGTCCACTCCACTCTCATCAGTATTCTCATCCTTCTCTTACCCACTTCCTGACACTCCCTATAACCTGTCACTCTTTCTCATAACTTTCTCTCATGCTCCTTTCTCCGTCCACTCCACTCTCATCAGTATTCTCATCCTTCTCTTACCCACTTCCTGACACTCCCTATAACCTGTCACTCTTTCTCATAACTTTCTCTCATGCTCCTTTCTCCGTCCACTCCACTCTCATCAGTATTCTCATCCTTCTCTTACCCACTTCCTGACACTCCCTATAACCTGTCACTCTTTCTCATAACTTTCTCTCATGCTCCTTTCTCCGTCCACTTCACTCTCATCAGTATTCTCATCCTTCTCTTACCCACTTCCTGACACTCCCTATAACCTGTCACTCTTTCTCATAACTTTCTCTCATGCTCCTTTCTCCGTCCACTCCACTCTCATCAGTATTCTCATCCTTCTCTTACCCACTTCCTGACACTCCCTATAACCTGTCACTCTTTCTCATAACTTTCTCTCATGCTCCTTTCTCCGTCCACTCCACTCTCATCAGTATTCTCATCCTTCTCTTACCCACTTCCTGACACTCCCTATAACCTGTCACTCTTTCTCATAACTTTCTCTCATGCTCCTTTCTCCGTCCACTCCACTCTCATCAGTATTCTCATCCTTCTCTTACCCACTTCCTGACACTCCCTATAACCTGTCACTCTTTCTCATAATTTTCTCTCGTGCTCCTTTCTCCGTCCACTCCACTCTCATCAGTATTCTCATCCTTCTCTTACCCACTTCCTGACACTCCCTATAACCTGTCACTCTTTCTCATAACTTTTCTCCTATGTAACCCCCTGCAAAACAGTGGCAGTAAAATGCCTTCCTTGGGGCGATATGATTATTAAAAAAAAATTTTTTTAAAAATGCAAACCAACTTCAATAAAATATTTATGATCTACCATTTTTATAAATAAGCATGAAAATAAGTTTTTCTTAATCATAATTTCATAAAAAATATCAATGAACAAGAAAATTTTGATAAACATATTTTTTCCCAACATTATATATTATCTTTTTTTAATCATATCACCCCGAGCAAGGCGGTAATGCCACTGATGTGCAGGGGGCTACGTAAGAGTGAAAAGATTGGAAAAGAGAAAACCAGAAACCACATCCTAAACAGAGAACAAGAGATGAGCCTCTTAACCTGTCCAATAGACGTGGGTGGAGTGTGAACCGGGTGATAGTTTAGTCTATCTACTCAAATTGAAAAAAAAAAAAATGCAATATTCTATTAGGCATTATTAATATTAATACAGTGTAACCTTGATATAAGAGAGTTGTCGGGACCGGATAAAAGTTCTCTTATATCCGGGTTTGGTCTATTTTAGATACATTACCACAGGCTCTAATATGGGTCCAGAGAAAATATCTCTTATATCAGGGTTTCTCTTATACCAGGGTTATATTGTAATAACAATAATGATAATTATTATATTTGATACTGATCCATTTATCCAATTGCCTTTGGTACTAAATCATAGATGTTCTGAGAGATGGTAAGTACGGCAGGTGTTGATTGGTTGTAAGCTAAATCTCCACATTAGACTGAGCTACTTGCAGTATATTTAGGACAGTGGTAACAAGGCATTGCTGGGCAGATGGTTTTCAAGACTAAAGTCAACAGCCAGGCCAGAGGCTTCCTCCAAAGGAATCAACAACCACATGTGTGTGGTCAAAGCCACCATTCAAGTCAGAGGACATCAATTGTGGTCTATTTGGCCAAAACATGCTATGCATGAATAAATATCTCCCCACCTTTCAACCCCAATATTGGCATGCAACTGAGACATGCTGCTCAGGTCCACAACTGTTCAGTGACCCTATGACCATGACCTTGGATGAGATAACTGATATACATCCATAGTTTTCTTCTGGCATTTCTCCTAGCGACCACCCAAGTGTAAAAAAGTCATTCTACTCTGCTATTTATAGATATACTAGCAGTACAGCCCGGCGTTGCTCGGGTGTAATGAAAGCTTTAAAACTAATCCATGATCCTGTAGCTCAAACTCTTTCAGACAAAAGACTAAAAAGCAATAGTTGTTATTTTTTTTTTTTTTAATCATATCACCCCGAGCAAGGCGGTAATGCCACTGATGTGCAGGGGGCTACGTAAGAGTGAAAAGATTGGAAAAGAGAAAGCCAGAAACCACATCCTAAACAGGAAACAAGGGATGAGCCTCTTAACCTGTCCAATAGACGTGGGTGGAGTGTGAACCGGGCGATAGTTTAGTCTATCTACTCCAACTGAAAAAAAAAAAAAAACAACAACAAAGTGAGAAGATTGGAAAAGAGAAAGCTGGAAACCAATTCACAAAATATTTTATATCTCGGATTAATTTTTGTTTTAATTTCCTAATTTGGTTTCATAACCATGATCTCAGATCAAGGATGCATAATCAACAGAAATCTAAAACTCCAAAAATTAAAGATTATCCCACCACTTCTATACTCTTTTTTTTAGAAAAACAATTTTAAAAATATTTTTTAAACCACAGAACATTTTTCTAAAACTGCCTAGAAAATTTGCCATGAGATTATTGTCAGCCAAATATTGACTGATGAGGAAATCTTAGATGATTGGTTAGTTGGTTGTTTAGTTTTATGGCATATCAACCTCGGCAGGTCATTTATTGCCAACTAAATTTTTATTTATTTATTGCTGGTAATACCTATTTCTTTCAAAAATTTATTGTTGTTTTTATATAAGTTTTTGTGTCTAGTAATACTTTTTTCTTTTCGAGTATCAAGATTCATTGGAATCTGTTTTTAAGGGCAGAGTCCCCAAGTCCTACCCTGTTATTTAACCCATAACTGGAGGGAAGAGACAGATTAATACCTTTCCCAAGGTTACCAGTGTTTAAGTGAATGCAGGGTATTCAACTGGAATTCAAACTCGGCTCACCGATTTCTCTTTCCAAGCTGATATCCACTGCACCACAACGCACATCCATCACTAAATGCTTACAGCACCTGGTATTCCCAAGCAGTCACTCATCTAAGTACTGACCAGGCTCAACATTGCTTAACTTCGGTGATTGAGCGAGAACCGGTGTATTCAACGTGATATGGCCATAAGCATGCACATCCGTCACTAAACACTTGCAGCGCCTGGTATTCCCAAGCGGTCACCCATCTAAGTACTGACCAGCCTCAACGTTGCTTAATTTCGGTCATCAAGCAAGAACCGGTGTATTCAACGTGTTATGGCCGTAAGCATACACATCCTTCACTAAACGTTTACAGCACCTGGTATTCCTAAGCGGTCACCCATCTAAGTACTGACCAGGCTCAACTTTGCTTAACTTCGGCGATCAAGCGTGAACCGGTATATTCAACGTGATATGGCCGTAAGCCAAATATTGGATGAACAGTGAATACTAAGTACGTTGTCTAAAGCAATTGGGAGTAATGTTCTTTGGAATGGTAGGCAAAACAATTCAATCTTTACAAAACAGTAAACAATAAAGGCTTCCTTATAAATAAACAATCAAACAGTGTTTAATATTTTGGTTGTCAATTCTCAATAACAAAGAAAAGGTATAAATTCACTTTCATATGTTTGGATCTTATTAAAATTCTATTCATATCTTTTTTAAAAACAAACATTGTCATGGATGTGAAAGGGAGTTCATAAAAATCGCAGTGTCAAGGAATAAAATGTCCTTTTGATACATTTTACTGTTTTTGTTTTAGATGCAAAGTTTAAACTTCTTTTACACTGTTCAAACTGTTGTCCTTGTCTTTATTGCCATGTTTACGACATTTTGGCAGTTATACACACAGGCCTTCTTCAGGTGCAAGAAATTTCAAATCGAACCCTTTATTTCGATTACTAGAGTATATCATTCTCATTCCATGTGCAATGCCACTTCCGGATGCCATGTAGTTATCTCCCTTTAACTCAACTCTCTAAGGACAAATGGTCCGGTGGATATAGGTGTTGGTTAGTTCCAATGACTTGACCCAAAGAGTTGTGAGTTCAATACCTGGCTACAGCAGTAGTGAACAAATAACTTAGAGAGTCGAGTTAAAGGGAGATAACTGCATAGCAACCAGAAGTGGAATGAGAATGACAACCTTCCTTGATTTAAATAAAGCGTTTGATCTGAAATTCCTTGCGCCTAAAGAAGGCCAGAGCATACAACAGCCAAAACATTGTAAACATGGCAACAGTCCAAACAGTGTAAATAATGTAAATACTACTTCATCTCGGAAGTATAATAGACAAAGCATACAACAGCTGAAACATCGTAAACATGGCAATAAAATTGAGGACAACAGTTCAAACAGTGTAAATAATGTAAATACTACCACATCTCAGAGGTAGAGACAAATACAAAAGTTAAAATTTGCCAAAATTTATCTGAAAGTTACTTTCACAAATAAATGATCAGTAAAAATTAATGACCTTGCTCAAGAGATTTGTTACCTTGTTCAAAATATTATTTGCAGTTGCCGCCCCTAATAAACGCAAACCAGCAGTGGCTTTTAAAGCAATAGGGCATGAGTGCCTCAGGTGAGGAGGAACGACCGACTTTGCTTCATCTAGCATTCCAACCAGACTTTCTGCTGCCTGTAGGTTAAAAATAAATATCAATCATTATTGATCATCAATGGAAACAAAATATTCTTAAATATCAATATTTGTCTATATTTCCTCAAGAACATATGGCCTAGTGGATATAGACATTGGTTAGTTCCAGTGACTTGATCCAAAGAGTTGTGAGTTCAATACTAGGCTACAGCAGTGGTGAACAAGTAACTTAGAGTCAGTTTAGAGGGAGATAACTCATGACAACCAAAAGAGGCTTTATACAATCAATAAGAATGATACATTTAGCAGTATTCAATGCACAGAAAGTTCTGAAAGAGTGTTCATTAGAGCATCGTTGGAGTTAGTCGAGACAATATTATAACTGTTAGTAATGAGTTATAACAGAATCCAGTTTAACATATCAAATGACAAAGAGTTTAGTGTTTCTAGCATTCTTAAAAGAGGAAGTATTTTAATATGAAAATAATTCGTGAATTGCTCTTCTGTTAATTTGGAGTGCATCAAGCTTCCTTTTAGGGTGCACTAGCAGGATAGCCTGGCGTTGCTCGGGTGTAATGAAAGCTTTAAAACTAATCCATGGTTGTGGAGCTCAGATTCTTTGGACGTTGGCACAAAAGACTAAAAAGCAGTAGTTGTTTCCAGTTAAAGCAAAACCGTAGACTGAAAGAAAAATGAATGGATGTAAGTCAAATTTTGATTTCCTGGTATCGATATCAAATAAGTTTTTTCATCGTAAACTGAATTTTGAAGGCTAAACAAGCCCTTTGAGTAAATGGTATCATGGCTGAGACTAAGAACTACAATTATACCTACTTAGAGCCAAACCCAAAGCAAAAACTAAAATAAAAGGGCTGAAAAATATACAGACATACAGGCAGATAAACAGACACTCACACAAACATCTTGCCTTTTATATATATATATTATCGATTTTCTGCACTATTGTAAGAACTGCAACCTTGAAACTTCTGAATATCGTTTCTTATGTCTTTGTCTAGCAGTGTATCAAATTTGATTAAAATCAGACCACTTCTTCTATAACCCAATTTTTTCGATTATCGATATTTATCTGGGGTACCTCGACACAAAACCTAGCTAAAGAACACTCGCAGACCCTTATAGTACAAGTGTGTAAATTTTCAAGAAAATCGGTTCAGCCGTTTCGGAGTCTATAGGTAACAGACACAACACACACACACACAGACAAAGTTCCATTTATAAATAACTTTAGATAGATTAGATTTAGATGATGACAATCGGTAAATGAACTGAATCTATACCAGCAAAGACTAGTTTATAGTTTACCATCAAGAAAAGAAGACGTGAATACAATGTTAAGTTCCGACTTGGATTCGAACTCCTATTCAGCTCAGCAGTGTCACCAAATCATAAATCTGTCTCTCAGGGCCAGCCGTGTACAAAAGTAATTGAGCTAAATGCGGTGAAATTTGACAAAGCAATGGGAAAGAAAAAGGGCAATGTTAAAAGACAAAGTATAAATCAAAATGATAGAATATTAATTCACATAGATCTGTCATGTGGAACCGAGATTTATGGTCGTATCAACCATTTGTGGCTTTGTCCCTAGATCATCTAAATTGTTAATGAATGTAAATAATTTGACCAAATTTTGAACAACCTCTTTGTCTTTTGAAGAGAAAATATTTTATTTAAATATATTAGATTAACTTTTCTGTTGTTTTTAAGATCAACTGGTATGATCAGGAAGCCTAATCTAAACTTATTTATAAATGGAACTTTGTGTGTGTCCGTTACCTATAGACCCCGAAATGGCTGAACCAATTTTCTTGAAAATTTACACAGTTGTACTATAAGCGTCTGCGAGTGCTCTTAGCTAGGTTTTGTGTCGAGGCCCCCACGATAAATATCGAGAATCGATAATCAAAAAAATTGGGTCAGAGAAGCAGTGGTCCGATTTTAATCAAATTTGATACACTCATAGACAAAGACATAAGAAACAATATTCAGAAGTTTCAAGGTTGCAGTTCTTACAATAGTGCAGAAAATTTGATATCAATACCAGGAAATCAAAATTTGACTTACATCCATTCATTTTTCTTTCAGTCTACGGTTTCGCTTTACACACTCCACCCACATCTATTGAAAAGGTGTCGAGACTCATCCCTTGTTCCCTGTTTAGGATGTGGTTTCCGGCTTTCTCTCTTCTAATCTTTTCACTCTTACGTAGCTCCCTGCACATCAGTGGTATTACCACCTTGCTCAGGGTGATATGATTAAAAAAAAAACAAAAACAACTATTGCTTTTTAGTCTGAAAGAGTCTGAGCTACAGGATCATGGATTAGTTTTAAAGCTTTCATTATACCCGAGCAACGCCGGGCTGTACTGCTAGTATATCTATAAATAGCAGAGTAGAATGACTTTTTTACACTTGGGTGGTCGCTAGGAGAAATGCCAGAAGAAAACTATGGATGTATATCAGTTATCTCATCCAAGGTCATGGTCATAGGGTCACTGAACAGTTGTGGACCTGAGCAGCATGTCTCAGTTGCATGCCAATATTGGGGTTGAAAGGTGGGGAGATATTTATTCATGCATAGCATGTTTTGGCCAAATAGACCACAATTGATGTCCTCTGACTTGAATGGTGGCTTTGACCACACACATGTGGTTGTTGATTCCTTTGGAGGAAGCCTCTGGCCTGGCTGTTGACTTTAGTCTTGAAAACCATCTGCCCAGCAATGCCTTGTCACCACTGTCCTAAATATACTGCAAGTAGCTCAGTCTAATGTGGAGATTTAGCTTACAACCAATCAACATCTGCCGTACTTACCATCTCTCAGAACATCTATGATTTAGTACCAAAGGCAATTGGATAAATGGATCAGTATCAAATATAATAATTATCATTATTGTTATTACAATATAACCCTGATATAAGAGATACCCTGATATAAAAGATATTTTCTCTGGTCCCAAATTAGAGCCTGTGGTAATGTATCTAAAATAGACAAAACCCGGATATAAGAGAACTTTTATCCGGTCCCGACAACTCTCTTATATCAAGGTTACACTGTGTTAATATTAATAATGACTAATAGAATATTCCATTTTAAATATGGGTATATAGTACCCAGCGCAAATGATGCCATTTTTATTACAATTTAATTAAATTTTCAGTACCTGATTTTCTTACCTAAATAATATGTTTTACAGTTTCTGTTAATGTTAACTCAAAATACAAATTTTGAAGTGTCTGCATGTAAAATATTTCAAAGAATGATTTATATTTAATATTTTTTTGATATTTTCCAAATCGGGTATGATATACCCATGGTTAGTTGTGGTTTAACGTTAATTGATGTTCCAGGGTTAAAGAGACTAAAAGAAAAACAAAATACACGCACTAAAAATGTCCTCTTACTCACCTTATCAATATGTTTAGCATATGCAGACAAACCCGGTTTGACTTCTCTAAACGTGTCTTTCACTAATGTCATTTGTTTACCTAACAAAAATGAAAATAAAAACGTCAGTAGATTATCTGAAAAAAATTTGGATGATCTTTTTTCATAATTAAAGATTTATATTTGATAAACTGATAATATCTAATAAATATATTGTAAGGAGATCATTTTTATGGCAGACAACAATTAATATGCAACACTGTATACGTACCACAAGTTTACAAAGAGATTTGTTGGAATAATGTTGGAGAAGTTACTGACTTTTCTTAAATTTTTAAACAAGAAAAATACCAATTTTTTATTAAATTTTTTCTTTATAATCATTTTACCCCAGGAATGCAAAAGGTACACAGGGAATTACAGTCTGAAAAAAAAACAATGTATAGGAGATGTCAAACAAAGGATAAGAGATGGATAGAAATCAGGTAGATAGAAGATGGCAATTAGTGTTGCATTTAAAGTTTTGGCGATTGTAGCTATCAGAGAAGTAAGTAAACGGAAGGGAGTTCCAGAAACAGGAAGTGTGAGAAAAGAAACTGTTAGAATAGAAGAGACGGTTACATTTAACTATTTTAATGGCAAAAGGGTGAGACCTTGATACCAATCTAGTAGCACATGTAAATACATGAGGTCGAGGTACCAGGGAAAAAAGCTCGTCAGAGAAATTGCCATGAAAATACTTGTAGAAAAGACAGAGGGAAGCCAAATCATGTTGGTGAGAAAGTGAGTGAAGACGGGCTGCCAAGTCAGGATTGATTAAATTGCAGATCCCCATTTGGATTTTGTCAAGAACCTCAAGATGTATAGCAGGAGCACCCTGAACAACAAATATGTCGTTAAAGAATTTCAGTTCAAGCAAGGATAGGGAAAGAAATATTGCAGGAGATGATAAAAAATAAAAAAATTAAAAATTAAAAAAACCCAGATTTTTGTGATTAAAAACATTGAAACATTTCATTTAAGTACTTGGGAAGTATTCTAACAGAAGAAGGAAAGTGCGACACTAAGATTCGAAGACAAATTTGCATGGCAAAAGACGCATTCCAAAAGCTGAACAGAATATTAAAAGACAGAAAAATTTTGCTAGAAACAAAGAAGAGATGACTGGATTGTTATGTGATGTCTGTCCTTCAATATGGCAGCGAATGCTGGACAATTTCATCAAAGACGAAGGAAAGATTTGAACCAACTGAAATGTGGTTCTACAGCAGTACATTGGATATAAAGTGGGGGATCAATTCCGTATTACAATAAATATATAAACTGACCCCTCAATTTGTGGTCACAGCAGTTTCTATACATTTGTATTCCTGAGATCCAAAAGCACAAGAATGCATTCCAGAAGCTGAGTAGAGTATTAAGAAACAGGAAAATTTCGCTAGAAACAAAGAAGAGAGTACTGGATTGTTATGTGATGTCTGTCCTTTAATATGGCAGCGAATACTGAACAATATCATCGAAGATAAAGGAAAAACTTGAAGCAAATGAAATGTGGTTCTACAGAAGAATGCTGCGGATATGATGGACCGAGCATGTGAGCAATGATGAGGTTTTGGAAAGGATGGAGACGAAAAGGAAATTAATACTGAGAATCAGGAAAAGACAACTGAAGTTCTTGAGACGTGATGAGGAAGGAAGGCTTGAAGAATCTGATACTTACAGGTCAGACAGAGGGAAAAAGAAACAGGGAAAGCAGCAGATAACATATTTGACGGGTGGATGGCAGAACGGGATTTGGGTGGGTTAACAGAAAAAAGCGTGCTAAGACCCACCAGGGAGAAGGAGATGTGGAAGGCCATGATTGCCTACATCCTGAACGTACAAGGCACATAGACGAAGAAGAGTTCATTTGGAAATAGAGAAGAAAAAAAAAAGGGAAATAAATCCAATTTGCTATCCAAACAGTTACTTCCCTTGAACTAAAAGTATGTCGTTATTTTTTAGATTGAAATTTTAGTCAGTTAGTTCGCAGTAGGTTGCCATTACCTTCTGCGGTAGACTGGTTGCCAACCAAGGCTACAGAATCCAATCTGTCCTGCGGTTTAACCCATGGCAGGAAGGAGAAGCGAGAACTTTCCCAAAGGGTATTTGCTCGTAAAAGGAATTCAACTGGAATTCGAACTTAGATCTCCAATTTCTTGTTCCAAGACAATATCCGCTGTACCACAACGCATATCGTTGATTTAAATCATTAAAGCTGAGATCGAAGATAGACATTAAACAATAAACAAAAATAAAATGGTTAAGAAGCCAAGAGGAAAACTTTCGCCGACGCATACATAAAAGAAAAAGTCCATCACATTTACAAAATACGTAAGCGAGGAAAATATAATTTTCCTCTTCTTTGTTACCAAACTGTTCTTAATTCCTTGCATTCACTTACGCACAAATACCCTTTGGAAAGGTATTAATCTCTTAATCTCTTCCCTCCACTTATGGGTTAAATAACAGGACAGATTGGATTCTATAGCCTTGGCTGGCAGCCAGTCTACCGCAGAAAGTAATGGCAACCTACTCTGGAATAATCTTCTGCCCAGTCAGTCGTGCCCCTTTCGAAACATGATAGCCTAAAGTGTTTCTCATGCATGGCACTTAACTAACGGAATATCATAGTTGGAATCTTGATTAAGACTTCTACTGGGCATAAAGTGGGGGATCGATTTTCTCTTGTTATGAAGTAATAAACTGATCCCCCACTAATTGCTAAGTAATAATATAATACATCTCTTCTCCCTCTAGCTATGAGTCAAATAACCAGACAGATTGGGTTCTATAGCCTTGGCTGGCAACCAGTCCACCGCAGAAAGTAATAGCAATCTACTACGGAATATTACTGCAACCTATTACGGAATTTCGAGATCATGTCTCGAAAAAGACATGACTGGGCAGTCAGTCATGTCTCTTTCGAGACATGATTGCCCAAGCGTGTATCACATATGGCACTTGACTGACTGACCATCTAAAACTAATGCATGCACTTCTGGGAACACCATCTGTTGAAAAACAGTGAGAACTTATTCAAAGTCTTAATAGATTTTTCTAAAAATTAGTGCAGTCCAAAATTATTTGCCCTCTTCCCTGACCCTTATGAAAATTATGAAATAATCGGAGTATTGCTTTATGGCAATTTTAATGTTTTTTTTTTACTTAATTTGAGGCTTACCAGTTCTCTCTCAATCACCGAAGTTAAGCAATGTTGAGCCTGGTTAGTACTTAGATGGGTGACTGCTTGGGAATACCAGATGCTGTAAGCGTTTGGTGACAGATGTGCATTGTGGTGCAGTGGATATCGGCTCAGAAAGAGAAATCGGTGAGCCGAGTTCGAATTCCAGTTGAATACCCTACATTCACTTTAGCACTGGTACCCTTGGGAAGGTTTTAATCCGTCCCTTCCCTCCAGTTAGGGGTTAAATAACAAGGGTAGGACTTGGGGACACTGCTCTTAAAAACAAATCCCAATGAATCTTGATACTCGAAAAGAAAAATGTAAAAATAAAAAAAATAACCTTACCCAAAACATCATGACCTTAAATGATCCCATAAGGATTGATAGGTTGTTAAACCTCGAAACAAACAAACAAACATCTTAATTTGACATTTAATACAAACACTTTTTGAAAATGAAATAGTATTGGCCCAATTCTATGACATTTTAAAAGTTAATGAAGATAATAGCTTCACCTGAAGATAGTTGATGTGTACAAACAAGGTGATGGATATACAACACTCTCCAGGCATTTAAATGTTCCTAGATCGACAATTCACAGCATTATCAAGTACAATGAGACCCACTGTGTTGATAATAAATTAAAGACTGGAATAAAACGATTCATTTCTCAGAGAACATAAAAAAAAAATGTTAAAGATGTCTCAAAAAATCCTCACTTAACGACAAAAGGACATTGTCCATGATGTAAAGACATTGAGATTGAATATATTGACGAGGACTGTCTTCATCAAGCAGAACTTTGAGCTTGTCACTCAAGGAAACACCCTTCTTTAAGACTAAATACCTAAAACACTGATCAACTTCTGCTAGAAGCCATCTAATATATGGAAGCAAATATTAAACTTTGTTTTATTGTCAAACTAGCAGTACAGCCCGGCGTTGCTCGGGTTTAATGAAAGCTTTAAAACTAATCCATGGTCCTGGAGCTCAGACTCTTTGGACATTGGCGCTAAAGACTAAAAAGCAATAGTTGTTTCCAATTAAAGCGAAACCATAGACTGAAAGAAAAATGAATGGATGTAAATCAAATTTTGATTTCCTGGTATCGATATCAAATAAGTTTTTCTCGTCGTAAACTGAATTTTGAAAGCTAAATAAGTCCTCTGAGTAAATGGTATCATGGCCGAGGCTAAGAACTACAGTTATACCTACTTAGAGCCAAACCCAAAGCAAAAACTAAAATAAAAAAGCTGAAAAAATACAGACATACAGGCAGATAAACAGACACATACACAAACATCTTGCCTTTTATATATATATATATATATATATATATATTATCAATTTTCTGCACTATTGTAAGAACTGCAACCTTGAAACTTCTGAATATCGTTTCTTATGTCTTTATCTATGTGTGTATCAAATTTTATTAAAATCGGACCCCTCCTTCTATAACCTGATTTTTTTGATTATCGATTTACGATATTTATCAAGGGTACCTTGACACAAAACTTAGCTAAGAACACTTGCAGACGCTTATAGTACAACTGTGTAAATTTTCAAGAAAATTGGTTCAGCCGTTTTGGAGTCTATAGGTAACGGACATCGGCAAGAGAGTCAATAATTTTGTCCTATGTTAAATGTTTTATTGGGTCTTTTTTTTCTATTATCGTTGACATTAAAATAAATTTGTTGTGGAACTCACTGCACATTCTTTCAATTCCTTTAAAATTTTATCATTTTTTGAAAAATGCACATGAAGCTTCCATAAAAATTTGAGTTTTTTGTTTTTTTTTAATAATCATATCGCCCCAAGCAAGACGTTTTACTGCCACTGTTTTGCAGGGGATTACATAGGAGGAAAGTTATGAGAAAGAGTGACAGGTTATAGGGGATATCAGGAAGTGGGTAATAGAAGAATTACTGTGTCCATAAAGTGAGGGATCAATTTATATATTGTTTGTAATATAAAATTGATCCCCCACTTTATATTTACATAATAATTTCTTGTCTGTTGATAAGCTGTAGAAAACGAATAAATTTCCACGGAAGGATAATTATGATTTCCTGGAAAAATTTTACTTTGTCATACTACAAATGATAGTAACATCTTCAAACATCAAGGTATTGGATACTAAAATAACGATAGCACAAAGTGTAATTTTATTTTAATCTTATATTAAGCGGCGTATGCACAGACCATAACCAAAATACTGTACGCTATTTTGTGAGAGATTTTGAAAGAGAAAATGTTTTTTTTTATTACTGAAAAATCATGGCTCCTGTGTCCATTGTAAACAGAAAAGACCAACTGAGTAATAGCCAAGGGTGTAGAGGCCAGAAATTTTGTTATTAGATTGCGGGATACGACAACAAACCTACCCATTTTTACTATATTGTACAGTACACACACATATACACACACACACAATTATTGTTACAACCACCAGTTTAAGCTGCTACTGATAAGGTAATGCTATAGGCTCTCTCCTCCTACTCTCTCACTCTTTACTACCCTTCTGTTTAGAAAAGGTGAGGGAAAAGCTGAGGAGAGTATCGTTTATAGATTATAAAAAGATAGAAGGGAAGGAAAAGCTCGTGTAGAGAGTAAATGTGTTATCTTTCTTCAGTGGCATAATGAACGGAGGAACGAAGTAACTAACTAAGGAACAAGCAGAATTATTATATGATGGTGTCTATTTTCTTTAAATGATTGTAGCATTTTTTTTTATTTTAATATATATATATATATATATATATATATATATATATAAGGGTTTATATTTTTGAAAAAAGATTGACTTCTTTCAAGTAGTTAAATATGACTTTTTCATCTATTTTTTTTCGAAAAGTTCTCTTATATTCTTTGAGTTATAGTATTTTGGTTGGGTGGAGGCTAAGGCAGGGTAGTCTTTTAAAAAATGTCTTACTGTGTATGCCTTTTGACATGTTATACACTCAGGAGGGTCTTCTCCCTTTAGTAGAAATGAGTGGGCGATGTTTGTGTGGCCAATCTTGGATAGATTGTTCTCATTCCATGAGCCATGCCACTTCTGAATGTCTTAGATATCTCCCTTTAACTCAACTATCCAAGTTTTTTGTTCACCACTGTTCTAGCTCCCAACATTTTGAATCAAATCGCTGGATCTAACCAACGTTTTATCCACTGGGTCATGTGTCCTTGAAGAAAAAGTTAGTTGATTCCTAAATTTCTGGAACGCATCCAGATTCTTTATTAAAGCAAAGTGATGATTATATTTTTGTCAACCAGTGGACACAGATGCACGAGATCATTTCCTTCTCCCTCTCACTATGGCTACTCATAAAATGTCCCTCATAAAATAAATGGAGATAAATGAAAGAAAATTGTCCGTTGATGTAGTCTATCATGTATTATTGTGAAATCTGGAAAATTTAAGCCAGATACTACACGAAACAACGCTCTGACACCTTTAAAACAATTATTTACATTGTTTGGATTTTTGGATATTTGTATTGCCATATTCATGCTGTTTCGGACATTGTACACTTTGACCTAATTCAGGTGGTTAGAATTTTTAACTGTATCCTTAATTTTGATCACTTGGATATATTGTTCTCATTCCAAGAGTTATGCCAATTCCATATGTTTTAGTTATCTCCCTTTAACTCAACTATCCAAGTTTTTGTTCACCACTGTTCTAGCTCACAAAATTTTGGAACAAATCGCTGGATCTAACCAACGTTTTATCCACTGGGTCATGTCTCCTTGAAGAAAAAGTTAGTTGATTCCTAAATTTTTGGAACGCATCCAGATTCCTTATTAAAGCAAAGTGACGATTATATTTTTGTCAACCAGTGGACACAGATGCATGAGATCATTTCCTTCGCCCTCTCACTATGGCTACTCATAAAATTTTAGTTGGTTGGTTGTTTTTATTTTATGACATATCAAACTCGGCAAGTCATTTATTACCAAATAAATTTTATTTATTTGTTGCTGGTAATACCTTTTTCTTTCAACAATTTATTGTTGTTTTTATGTAAATTTTGTGTCTAATATTACTTTTTTTCTTTTCGAGTATCAAGATTCTTTGGGATTTGTTTTTAAGGGTAGAGTCTCCAAGTCCTACCCTTGTTATTTAACCCATAACTGGAGGGAAGGGACGGATTAATAGTTCTCCCAAGGGTACCAATGCGTAAGTGAATGCAGGGTATTCAACAAATTCAAACTCGGCTCACCAATTTCTCTTTCCAAGCCGATATCCACTGCTCCACAATGCACATTAGTCACTAAACGCTTACAGCACCTGGTATTCCCAAGTGGTCACCCATCTAAGTACTGACCAGGCTCAACGTTGCTTAACTTCGAGTGATCAAGCAAGAACCAGTGTATTCAACATGATATAGCCATAAGCCCTCATAAAATGTCCCTCATAAAATAAATGGAGATAAATAAAAGAAAATTGTCCATTGATGCAGTCGATCATGCTCTACTGTGGAGTCTGGAAAATTTAAACCAGATACTACACGAAGCACAACACACTGGCACCTTTAAAAACAATTATTTATATTGCCATATTCATGCTGTTTCAGGCACTGTACACTTTGACCTAATTCAGGTGATCAGAATTTTGAACTAAACCCTTTATTTTGATCACTGGGATAGATTGTTCTTGTTCCGTAAGTCATGTTACTTCCTGATGTTTTAGTTATTTCCCTTTAACTCAACTCTCTAAGTTTTTACTTTCCACTGCTGTAGCCAGGTACTGAACTGGATCTAACCAACACTTTTAAAGTAGATAAAAGCTTTGCTAGATCCAGTGACTTGACCCAGAGAGTTGCAAGTTCAATATCTGGCTATAAAAAAATTAAAGAGTTGAGTTAAAGGGAGATAACTAAAATAGCTAGAAGTGGCATGACTTATGGAACAAGAACAATATACTCCAGCAATGGAAATAGAGGGTTCAGTTTGAAATTCCAATCACCTGAAAAAGGTCAGAGTGTACAACAGCTGAAATGTCATGAATATGGCAAAACAGATGGGGGCAAATCTGAAAAATGTAAATAATGTAAATCAATACCCACGTCTATTCAACAGGTGAAGAGGCTCATCCCTTGTTCCCTGTTTAGGATGTGGTTTCTGGATTTCTCTTTTCCAATCTTTTCACTTTTCTTTTTTGCTTATTTTTTTTCTTTTTCAATTGGAGTAGATAGACTAAACTATTGCCCGGTTCACACTCCACCCACGTCTATTGAACAGGTGTAGAGGCTCATCCCTTGTTCCCTGTTTAGGATGTGGTTTCCGGCTTTCTCTTTTCCAATATTTTCACCTTTCTTTTTTGTTTATTTTTTTCAATTGGAGTAGATAGACTGAACTATCGCCCGGTTCACACTCCACCCACGTCTATTCAACAGGTGAAGAGGCTCATCCCTTGTTCCCTGTTTAGGATGTGGTCTCCGGCTTACTCTTTTCCAATCTATTCACTCTTACGTAGCCCCCTGCACACCAGTGGCGTTACTGCCTTGCTCGGGTTGATAAGATTAAAAAAAAAAAAAATGCACTTTAATTATGAAAAAAGAAAAAAATTTGCATTTTTGGTAGAAAGACAGAGAGATAAATGTTTTGAACATCAACTGGGAATCAAGCTCTTCTAGTGGAAGTCATACATACAAACCATCACTAAAGATGCTGGAAAAATGGTTCAGTTCCTTATTTAGTCCCAGTAACTAGGACAAATCGGTGGAGCCAAGTTCAAATTCCAGTAGAATTCTTTGTATTCACTTACGCGCAAATACCCTTGGGAAAGGTATTAATCCGTCACTTCCCTCCAGTTATGGGTTAAATAACTGGATAGATTAAGTTCTTTAGCCTTGGATGGCAACCAGTCTACCGCAGAAAGCAATGGCAACCTAATGTAGGATAATCTTCTGCCCAGTCAGTCATGTCTCTCTCGAGACATGATCGCTCAAAGTGTGTATCACGTATGGCAATTAACTGACTGAACTCAGATGAATCCAGTCAAATTCATTGCATTCACTTATGCACAAATACTCTGGGAAAAGGTATTAATCCATCTTCTTTTTCTCCAGATATGGGTTAAATAGCAGGACAGATTGAGTTCTATAGCTTTGGTTGGCAACCATTCTACTACAGAAAATAATGGCAACCTACTATAGGAAAATATACTGCTCAGTCAGTAATGCCTCTTTCAAGACATGATCACCCAAGCGTGTATCACGTATGGAACATAACTGACTTATCTGAAGTTGGTCAAAAACTCATTTTTATTTTGAGCTCCTGTAATTTATAAACATGGAGCACACTTATACACAATATACATATATGTTATTTGAGACAATCATATTATTGACTAGCAGTATAGCCTGGCGTTGCTCGGGTGTAATGAAAGCTTTAAAACTAATCCATGGTCCTGGAGCTCAGACTTAGCCAAAAGAATATTTGTATGAACTTTGGTGAGAATCGGATAAAAATTGTGGATTTGTATAAAGGACATGCAGATAAACAGACACACACACAAACATCTTGCCTTTTATATATATATGTATATTATCGATTTTATGCACTACTGTAAGAACTGCAACCTTGAAACTTCTGAATATCATTTCATATGTCTTTGTCTATGAGTTTATCAAATTTAATTAAAATCTGACCACTCCTTCTATAACCCGATTTTTTCAATTATCGATATTTATCAGGGGTACATCGACACAAAACCTAGCTAAGAACACTTGCAAACGCTTATAGTACAACTGTAAATTTTCAAGAAAATCAGTTCAGCCATTTCAGAGTCTATAGGTAACGGAGACACACACACACACACACACACAGACAAAGTTCCATTTATAAATAAGTTTAGATCTGTGTTGTGGTGCAGTTTGAATTCCAGTTGAATCCCTCGCATTCACTTACGCACAAATACCCTTGGGAAAGTTATTAATCAGTCTCTTCCCTCCAGTTATGGATTAAATAACAAAACAGATTGGGTTCTATAGCCTTGCCTGGCAATCAATCTACCACATAAAGCAATGGCAACCTACTGCGAGATAATCATCTGCCCAGTCAGTCATGTCTCGAAAAAGACATGATCGCCCAAAGAGTGTGTCACATATGTTACTTAACTGACTGACTGAATATAATAGTTGAAAATATGATTATGGCTTCTACTGGGCATAAAGTGGGAGACCGTTTTTCTATTGTTATGAAGTAATACACTGATCCCCCACCAATTACTACTTAATAATATAATACATCTCTTACCCCTCTAGCTATGAGTTAAATAACAGGACAGATTGGGTTCTATAGCGTTGACTGGCAACCTGTCTACCGCAGAAAGTAATGGAAACCTTCTGCGAGATAATCTTCTGCCCAGTCAGTCATGTCTCAAAAGAGACATGATCACCCAAAGTGTGTATTATGTATGGCACTTACTGTTGTGGTGCAATGGATCTTGGCTAGGAATGCAAAACTGAAGAGCCAAGTTCAAATTCCATTTAAATTCATTGCATTCACTTATGCACAAATACCCTTGGGAAAGTCATGAATCCATCTCTTCTTCCTCCAGTTATGGGTTAAATAATAGGACAGATTGGGTTTTATAGCCTTCGATACCAACCAGTTTACTGCAGAAAATAATGGCAACATACTGCAGGAAAGTCTTCTGCCCAGTCAGTCATGTCTTTTGCAAGACATGAACACCAAAGCACTTAACTACTGGACACCTGTCATGCATTATCATTACAAGAGTCAGGCCATACCAAAATGGAATACTGCAGCCATACTTGGGATGGAACTACCTTGTCAATACTTTCCAAACTAGTCAGTCAGTTGTGTGCTATAAGTGATACATGTCTCGAAAGAGACATGACTGACTGGGCAGAAGATTATCTCGAAATTGGGTTGCCATTGCTTTCTGCCATAGACTGGTTGCCAGCCAAGGCTATAGAACCCAATCTGTCCTATTACTTAACCCATAACTAGAGGGAAGAGATGGATTAATACCCAAGGGTATTTGTGCTTAAGTGAATGCTATGAATTCAACTGGAATTCAAACTTGGCTCCCCTATTTGTCATACCACAGAGCAAACTAGAAAGCATCTATGCAACCTTGCGGTTGATGAATTACCATATTTGACAGTGTATAAGTTTCACCCCAATTTCACCAGGCTAAATCAAGAAAATATAAGTAATTAGTAAAATTCGTAAAATCATTAGTAAATGGTATGGTCGAGGCTCTATTTATTACGCGTGATTTTGGTTAAAGAAACCATGATTACAATTCAAAGAAAAATAATAGGAAAAAAAAACGAACATGATCCTATAAAAACTTTATTATATCCAAAGGTAAGAAAACAAAAAAAACAAAAAAAAAATCAAGTAATTATTATAATTGTGCAAAACAGTATAATTACCATTAAAATTTTATTCATCTTCAAAAAACTTTGATACTCCTTTTTAATACTACTATCATCTTTGATACTCCTTTTTAATACTACTATCATCTTTGATACTCCTTTTTAATACTACTATCATCTTTGATACTCCTTTTTAATACTACTATCATCTTTGATACTCCTTTTTAATACTACTATCATCTTTGATACTCCTTTTTAATACTACTATCATCTTTGATACTCCTTTTTAATACTACTATCATCTTTGATACTCCTTTTTAATACTACTATCATCTTTGATACTCCTTTTTAATACTACTATCATCTTTGATACTCCTTTTTAATACTACTATCATCTTTGATACTCCTTTTTAATACTACTATCATCTTTGATACTCCTTTTTAATACTACTATCATCTAAGTTACTCTAAAGTCTGAGCTATTTTTTTTTTTAATTGTATCACCCCAAGCAAGGCGGTAACACCACTGATGTGCAGGGGGCTACATAAGAGTAAAAAAAAAATTAGATAAGAGGAGAGTAAAGAGAAAGACGAATCAGTTAAAGATGAGAATACAGGTGTGATGACAATTGCAAAGGCGGAGAGAAAGGAAAGGATATACAAGGTGGAGTAGAAGGAAATAGAGTCAAGTGGTTAAGAGATGGGAATTGACATTGCATTTAAATTCCTGGAGGTTGTAGCTGTCAGGAAAGCAAGAATATGGAAGCGAGTTTCACAGGTGGAAAGTGCGAGAAAAGAAGCTGGAGGAGTAGAATTGTTTGCATTTGGTTGATCAAACTGTGAATGGGTGGGACCCAGTTGCCAGTATGGTTGCATGAGTAAACACATGTGGCAGGGGCACCAGTGACTTAAGTTCGTCACAACAGAAGCCATGAAAATAGTTATAGAACAGACAGAGAGAACCACATTCTGTCGGTTGGAAAGTGGCTGGAGTCGAGCCACCAAATTGGTACCTATCACATTACTGATTTGGAGCCTGTCAAAAACACTGAGATGAACAGCAGGTGTGCAATTGTTTAGGTAGCTAATATGAACTTACATATGGCTTCTAAGATGCAGGGGAATTTTTAAAAATATTTTTAGTAAAAAAAAAAAAAAGTGTCTTATCTACCATCAAATACGATAGATTCCATTCTACAACTCCTTTCCCCACAGATGAAAAGTCATGAGGCTCTCACTGTCCTATTGCTATTTCCATGACAACTGTTCTGACAGAATACATTCACATTCTGTTTATATTTCATTAATAAGGAGGAAGTTCCATTCATCAAACTTCTTCCCTTAAACTACTACTTTAGAGATCAGATGCCCGAGTAGCCGCTTCCCACGACTGCTACGACTCTAACCTCTTGAAGTCAAGGGTCAATCATTATCTATCCTAGATATCCTTGTAATTTGCACTTCTTAACTCCTATTACCTTGCAATCAAAGAAATTCATTCAGTAATCCTCTACTTTGAGTGGCTCTTGTCATTGTATTGAGTTATTAATTATTAAAACAGTGAAAAACTCACCTGGTCCGAGGCTTACAAAATGAAATATATGAATCCTCGACCCCGTGCTTCCTGCATCAAAGATGATTCCGTAGACGTCTTTCGTTTTGTCCATTTGTTGTCCAGGAAAAGACAGCGGATCAATACTTAAAGGAATTGACCAGTTATATGCAGAGGCAAAGATGACAAACAGCATGGCTAAGATCACAAGGATGACAGCCCACATTTTGCCTTGGATATCAAATGGACTAATCCGCATTATTTGTCTTACAACGTTACCAGATCTCCGAACTTCTGTGTTTCGATTCGACGTCTTTTCCATTTATCTTAAAAGAAAGAAGAGAAAAAAATGTCCAATCAACATTAAAGTGCATAAAAACAAAGACATGTTACAAATATGTTTGCTAAAAAAAAAAAATTATATTCTCATCAGCTGTTTCCACTACAATTTTTTTTTTTTTTACCCCCTAATTCAAGGAGTTTCTACAGGAGGATGCTGCGGATAACACGGATCAAACATGTGAGCAATAAAGAGGTTTTGGAAAGGACGGAAATGAAAAGGAAATTAATACTGAGCCTCAAGAAAAGACAACTGAAGTTTCTGAGAGATGTGATAAGGAAAGAAGACTTGGAGAATCTGATACTCACAGGTCAGACAGAGGAAAAGAAAGACAGGGGAAAGTAGCAGATAACATATTTGAAGGGCCTGAGCAGGTGGAGGACAGAACTGGGGTTGCGTGGTGTAACAGGAGAAAGTGTGCTAAAAGCCACTCGGGATAGGGAAACGTGGAAGGCCATGATCACCTATGTCTTGAAGGGCCAGGGCACATAGAAGAAGAAGAATTCAAGGTGTAAGAGCCACACAAGTCAGAGTTTTTTGGGGTTTTTTTTATCATTTCACCCCAAGCAAGGCATTCCACTGCCACTATTGCGCTTGGGGCTACATAGGGGAAGGTAAATAGAAAAAGTGGTTAGATATAGGAAATGTCAGAAGGAGGGTGATAGATAGTTAGGAGGATGGGAAGAGTGCTTGAAAGAATGGAAGCAAGTTATTGTGTTAGGAGGTGTCTATTGACCTTACATTTAAACTCCAGGAGATTGTAGCCGTCAGGGAAGCAGTCATGTGGAAGGGAATTCCAGAGTCGGGAAGTACGAGAAAAGAAACTGTTGGAGTAGAAGTTGTTGATTTTTTTTTTTTTAATCATTTCACCTCAAGCAAGGCATTCCACTGCCACTATTGTGCATGGGGCTACATAGGGGAAGGTAAAGAGAGAGAGTGGTTAGATATAGGAAATGTCAAAAGGAGGGTGATAGATGGGTAAGGATATGGAGGCTGGGTAGATGGGAAGAGTGTTTGAAAGAATGGAGGCGAGTTAGTGTGTTAGGAGGTGTCTATTGACCTTACATTTAAACTCCTGGAGATTGTAGTAGTCGGGGAAGCAATCATGTGGCAGGGAATTCCACAGTCGGGAAGTGCGAGAAAAGAAACTGTTGGAGTAGAAGTTGTTGATTTTTTTTTTTTTTAAATCAGATTTTTTATTTAAACCAATTTTTTTTTTCATTTTTGTAATTTTTAAGATCACAGGACCTGTAGTTTTATTAAAGGAAGAAAAAATGGAATATCTCTTACCACATGATGGGTGAGAAGAGGAATGGGCAACAGTTAGTGATTTCTTTTATCGAAGGACATTATAAGGATGATATTATAGGAAGGAAAAAAAGCGATAAAGCTCGGCTGAGAAAGAAAGAGAGAGATCCTGGGAGAAACTTCTATTTTTATTTTTGAACCATGGTATTAATCAAAACTAGATGAAATAAGTAATTGAAATGAAGATGAAAGAAATTCTCGTCAAAATGCTTCACAACGCTCCATCTAAATCAAAATTCAAATTATTGTATACAGAAATGTTAAATCAAATATGGTGGTCTGAATTGATGATTGTTGATTGGTTGTTTTGTTTTTATGGCATATCAACCTCGGCGAGTCATTTATTGCCAACTAAACTTTATTTATTGCTGGTAATACCTTTTTCTTTCAACAATTTATTGTTGTTTTTATAAGTTTTTGTGTCTAGTAATACAATTTTCTTTTCGAATATCAAGATTCATTGGGATTTGTTTTTAAGGGCAGGGTCCCCAAGTCCTACCCTTGTTATTTAACCCCTAACTGGAGGGAAGGGACAGATTAATACCTTTCCCAAGGGTACCAGTGCTTAAGTGAATGCAGGGTATTCAACTGGAATTCGAACACAGCTCACCAATTTCTCTTTCCGAGCCGATATCCACTGTACCACAACACACATCTGTCACTAAATGCTTACAGCACCTGGTATTCCCAAGCGGTCACCCATCTAAGTACTGACCAGGCTCAACGTTGCTTAACCAGTGATTGAGCGAGAACCAGTATATTCAATGTTACAGGCTGTAAGCCCTGAATTAATGAATTTATGGAATTAGATTTGATTATGACTTCAGATCTTATTTCTGATCTATGCTGCTGTTTTACCCATAGCTGGAAAGACAAAAATTTGAACATGGCTCTCCAATTTCTCATTTTGGATGCACTGCCCTTGTGATTGAACAAAGAGTTCAATTCGAAATTCTTAGAAAGTTACCTGGATTGATAATCACCTGAAGAAGATCCACTGACAACAACGCCTGAAACGTTTATAATAAAAAGAAAAAAAGAGGACAGTCGTTACAATTATTAATTCCAGAAATTCACACAGAAAATAACAAAGGAAAGTTAACGAGGCGACCTCCCTACTACTCGTGATTGAAAAAAGATTTCAGTTCGAAATTCTTTGAAGGTTACCTGAATTGATACTCCTCTGAAGAAGATCTAATTACAACACCTGAAATGTTCGTAATAAGAACAAAAAAGAGGACAGTCATCATAATTATTAATTCCAGAAATTCAGACAGAAAATAACAAAGGAAAGTTAATGAGACAACCTCCCTACTACCCTTGTGATTGAAAAAAGATTTCAGTTCGAAATTCTTTGAAGGTTACCTGAATTGATACTCCTTTGAAGAAGATCTAATTACAACACCTGAAATGTTCGTAATAAGAACAAAAAGAGGACAGTCATCATAATTATTAATTCCAGAAATTCAGACAGAAAATAACAAAGGAAAGTTAATGAGACGACCTCCCTACTACCCTTGTGATTGAAAAAAGATTTCAGTTCGAAATTCTTTGAAGGTTACCTGAATTGATACTCCTCTGAAGAAGATCTAATTACAACACCTGAAATGTTCGTAATAAGAACAAAAAAGAGGACAGTCATCATAATTATTAATTCCAGAAATTCAGACAGAAAATAACAAAGCAAAGTTATTACAGAATAAATTTCAAAATTTATTTGTAGATTTTGATCTTTAAAAAATATAAACGTTAAATCAATTAAATATAATTTAAATTATTTTTATTCTCCCACTAAAGAAACAGGAAAATAAATATAAGAAATTAAAATTTTGACGCTGCTTTAATCATTTGCATTTTTTTTTTTGGTAACCTTGCTTGCGTTAACAAAATCACGCAGTCCGTTCCCTTTGGAACCTCATTAGGTTCAATGAAACTCAACGTTAGTTTTATAACTTCTACTTTAGTAAAGTCAAAGATACAAGAATAATTCCAGCTTCGGACAATAGTGCGTCAGGCACTTATTCTTCTCCGACTCTACCCTCTCTAATCACTCATGCACGCACACACACAACAAATTCAAAATATCACCAAAGTAATAAAAACAACCAACTGACCATGAAGAGACTTGTAGATAGGGAAGGCACCTAGAAGATAATTTTAACATACTAATGACAGAAACCCAAACCAAAATCATTTCAAATTAGGGTAAGCACTTGATTCATTCATCTGTTTATCCATTTATACATGTGCTGATGTGAGAAAACACAGACAATTCAACCCACCAACATTTGATTTATTTTATTTTATCTTATTTTATTTTATTTTATTGATTTGATTTTTTTTTTTATTTTTATACTTACTTATTTATAAACAACAACTTGGCCCTCAGAAACAAAAGGAACGAGATATGTAAAGCCACAAATTTATTCGCCTGAAGAGAGTCAATTTTAGACTCTAAACACATGTAGCATAACAAATACCATTATGGACACTTTAAGTATCATAACATGTATAATAACAACAACAATGAATATGCATTTTAAACAAAACGTTCACGGCCTCTCACACTTTATTATTATATATATATATATATATATATATATATATATATATATATATATATATATTGTACATGTCATGTGATCCCAGCAGCACACTACCACTAATTAATTGAGAATGAGGTTGACTGTGTTTACTCCCCAGTGATCGGTATTCGAACACAAATGTTGGCAGTCACACATAATTCATGTATGACAATTAATCTCATGGAAAATTTCATTTCATTCCACTCCCACCCGACCCAAGAAACCCAGACCAGTAGAATATCCTACTGCTACCAAAGGGCAGACTGGGATTCGTTCCGAGACTTCCTCTGTGACGTCCCATGGAACAATGTTTTTAGTCTTCCCATCGAAGAATGTGCAACTGAGGTCTCCTCCTGGGTTAAGGCTGGCATCGATGCCTTCATCCCAGCCAGGAAATTTCAGCTTAAATCTCATTCGTCTCCATGGTTCTCGCCCACCATCGCCCACCGGAAACACTTCTTCCGACTATCATAGCTATGCATCGGACCAAAGCAGGCGCCTTTTCACTTCAGCTCGTAATAACTGCAAAAGGATACTTAACGAAGCTAAGATATTGTTTGCTGCCAGAATGAAGCAACGCATAGCATCCTCTAAGTTCGGTGCCAAAGACTACTGGCAACTCTGGAAAAGAGTACTTAACAAGAGCAAGTCCTCAATACCCCCACCTCCTCAGCAGACAAGGCTGAATGCTTTGCCTGCAGATTCTCGACCGATTCGAGACTGGATTCATCTGGAGTTTCTACACCCGACTTCTCACCTAGAACTGAGGCTCAACTGAATGACGTCCACATTACACCCTTGCTGGTCTCTAAGATAATCTCAAAACTTGACTCTCACAAAGCAAGTGGAGGGGATGGAATCCCAATCATAGTCTTAAAGAAATGTGCCCCTGAACTCTCCTCTGTCCTTTCTAAGCTCTACAACTTCTGCCTATCTGCTTCCTGCTTTCCTGCCTGTTGGAAATCTTCCTCTGTAGTTCCTATATTTAAAAACACTGGAGAACCCTCGGACCCCGTAAATTACCGCCCTATCAGCCTTCTTCCAATCTTTGGCAAAGTGTTCAAAGCCATTATCAACGCCGAGGTGGTTCAGCATCTCACAGCACACAGGCTCCTCTCGGACAAGCAGTATGGTTTCCGCTTCACCAGGTCTACTGCTGATATGCTAATGACCATCACCGAGTATATGTACCAGGCACTCAACAAGAATGGCAAAGCCCGAACCATTGCCTTGGATATCTCTAAAGCGTTTGACAGAGTTTGGCATGCTGGCCTTCTATGCAAATTGTGAAGCTATGGTATAACTGGACATTTGTTTGAACTAATCCAGTCATTCCTCTCTAACCGCACATTGAAGGTGGTATTATATGGACATGCCTCCCAGAACTACCACACGAACGCGGGTATCCCTCAAGGCTCTATCCTAGATCCTATGCTCTTTCTGATCTAAATTAATGATCTCCCTGATACCATAAGATCCCAAGTAGGTTTGTACGCCGATGACGCCACAGTTTACTCTAACCTCGATCAAAAATCTGATGTGGGCGACAAAGCTAACCTTGCAGCCAAGCTTGATAAGGACCTCCAATCCATAGTGGACTGGGGTAAGAAATGTCTGGTAAATTTTAATGCCTCTAAAACAAAGCTGCTATCAATTAACCATCACAGACAATCACACCTACCTCCCATTAGCATGGACCAGGCTCACCTCCCAGAGAGTAAAACAGTACACCTCCTTGGTCTCACACTCTCAGCGGACCTCAAATGGAATGACTATATCGAATCCATTGCCAAATCCGCTGCTAAGAAAGTCAGTTCTCTGTGGAGGGCCCAGAAGTTTTTTTCCATCTGAATCTATCCTGCACATATATAAGTCTACCATACACCCGTGCATTGAATACTGCTGCCATATCTGGTGCCCCTGCTATTCTCCTCGGGCTTCTCGACAAAGTACAACGGAAAGTCTGTAATGTAATTGATACCGACTTGGCAGATCGCCTGCAGCCTCTCTCTCACCAGCGCACCATGGCTTCCCTGTGTCTCTTCTATAAATACTTTCACGGCTTCTGCTTCGATGAACTTAGATCACTGGTGCCCCCTAGGTACGAATTTGCACGAGATAGCAACTAGATCCCACCCTTTTACTGTGAAACCAATGAAATGCAACCGCAATTTCTACTCCAACAGTTTCTTTTCTCGCGCTTCCCGACTGTGGAATTCCCTGCCACATGATTGCTTCCCCGACGGCTACAATCTCCAGGAGTTTAAATGTAAGGTCAATAGACACCTCCTAACACACTAACTCACCTCCATTCTTTCAAGCACTCTTCCCATCCTCCCAACTACCTATCACCCTCCTTTTGACATTTCCTATATCTAACCACTCTTTCTCTTTACTTTCTCCTATGTAGCCCCATGCGCAATAGTGTCAATGGAATGCCTTGCTTGGGGTGAAATGATTAAAAAAATAAAATAAAATAAAAAAATAAGAAGGTCGGTTCTCTGTGTAGCGCCAGGAAGTTTTCCAGTCTGAAACCATACTGCACATATATAAATCTACCATCCGCCCGTGCATTGAATACTGCTGCGATATCTGGACGGGTGCCCCTGCTATCTACCGGAGAATCTGTAATGTGATCAATCCCGACTTAACAGCTCAGATACAGTCACTTTCTCACCGGTGTAATGTGGCTTCCCTGTGTCTCTTCTACAAATACTTTCACGGCTTCTGCTCCAATGAACTTAGCTCACTGGTGCCTCCTATATATAAATTTACTCAAGCCACAAGATTAGCAACTAGGTCCCACCCTTTTACTGTGAAACCAATAAAATGTAAAAATCCAACTTCTACTCTAAAAGCTTCTTTTCTCGCACTTCCAGCCTGTAGAATTCCCTTCTGTTTACTTGCTTCTCCGACAGCTACAATCTCCAAAAATTTAAATGTAAAGTCAATGGTCATCTCCTATCTCACATACTTGCCTCCTCTCTCTCATGCTCTTTTCTCTGTCCACTCCACTCTCATCAGTATTCTCATCCTTCTCTTACCCACTTCCTGACACCTCCTATAACCTGTCCCTCTTTCTCATAACGTTCCTCCTATGTAACCCTAATCTTCTAAGTTTGGTCTCGTTGCATTCACTTATGCGTAAATACTCTTGGGACTGTTGACTGTTTACTAATGGCTATAAAATGAGGGTCTGATGTTGCAAATGAAATTAAGATACGAGAAATACTCGTCAAAATTTATCATGGCTGAAAATAAATGCTTCAATAGAATTTCACAGTAATATTAATATTTCTTTGCTAATGCCATAAGATAAATGTTTGCAATGAAAAGCAAAGGAAACTTCTACCATCCGCCCATGTATTGAATACTGCTGCCACATCTGGCCGGGCGCCCCTGCTACTCTCCTCGGGCTTCTTGACAAAATACAACGGAGAATCTGTAACGTGATCGATCCTGTCTTGGCGGACCAGTTGCAACCACTCTCTCACTGGTGTGACGTGGCTTCCCTGTGCCTCTTCTACAAGTACTTTCATGGCTTCTGCTCCGATGAACTAAGGTCATTGGTGCCGCCTAGGTACGAATTTACAAGAGATACTAGATTAGCAACTAGGTCCCACCCTTTCACAGTGAAACAGATAAGATGTAACCGTAATTTCTACTCCAACAGCTTCTTTTCTCGCGCTTCCCGCCTGTGGAATTCCCTTCCGCATACCTGCTTCCCCGACGGCTACAATCTCCAGGAATTTAAATGTAAGGTCAATAGACACCTCCTAACACACTAACTTGCATCTATTCTCTCAAACACTCTCACTATCTAACTAACCTTCATTCTCGGTACCATTACCCATCTATCACCCTTCTTCTGACATTTCCTATATCTAACCATCCTTTTCCCATCACTGCCCCAACCCTATGTAACCCCCTGCGCAACAGTGGCAGTGGAATGCCTTGCTCAGAGTGAAATGCTTAAAAAAAAAACTTAACAAAGAAATTTTTTTTTTTTTCAGACTGAATTTCAATCATCATGCCTTCTGGCTTTTATCAGAGATGTGTTGATTCAGGTAACTTATTTCTGTGGAATAGTTTTCACAGTGAAGGTTACAATCGTGCTATATCGGTTGCTAATCGACTTAACGCACCCAAAATGTTAGGAACTTGGTAATCTTCCACTGTAAGCTGACTCCTTAGTATTCAGCTAACTACTGACTAATATCAACTGCCTAGTAGTTCTACTAAACTCCAATAGAACTCTAAAGAACTCCTAAGAACTTCAAGAACTTCTTCCGCTTACTTCCTGTTAACTCTTATTAATATAGGCGGGAGAGTCCATTATCTGAGGAATAGGTGTGTTTCCCCATAACATCTACATAGTTCAATCCCTGACTTAGACTTAGAGTCATTATAAACAAAGCTGAGCAGTAACTGTGTTATATTTGATACCCTGAAGAAGCCAAATGTTGTATTTGGTGGCCCATTTGGCTTCTTCAAGGTAACAAACATAACACTGATCTGGTCACTGTCACCAGATATAATACAATCCTAGGTTTTTGGTAACCAGCGAACAGAATATAATCAGTTCAACATGACAACAACACAGATGTAGATTTATATATATCTATATCTGGAAGATTTGAAGGAGACTACCACCACCTTTAAATTTGTTGTTTTTCATTTTTTTTTTACTTTTTTCAGTGCAGTCTAATCAATTATTAAATAAAGTTTCCGATTATCAAAAAAAATTTGGAAAAATTTCAGTATTTAAACAATTTTAGGGAGGACTCAGTTTCTTATACAACATTATAATAAATTGATCCTCAATTTTGGAACCATTTGTGTTGGGGTCACTTTGTTTTGTTTTTTTTTTTGGGGACGAGTTGTTGCTCTTGTTTTTGTCTTTTTCACGTTTTCTTCAGTTCTTACAATGACATCTTCCTCGGAAACTCCAAGAATGGCTTTATTCAAAAATTTCGAAGGATTCAGTTGTTAAATATGCACAAGCCAAAAAGTTAATTGCATAGGATTGATTTACTATAAAGTAGTATGAAAAACTGAGCCCCCCCCCCCAACTAAAATTGTTTAAATATTAAAATTTTTAGAAATTTTTTTTGTCAATCAGAATGCTTAGGGTTTAATTGATAAGATTGCACTGAAAAAAGTAAACAGAAAATTGATAATCAACAAATTTACAGGTGGTGGTAATGTCGTACCAGCGAGTGGTTCCAAAATGGAGGATCGATTTACTATAACGGTGTATGAAAAACTGAGCCCCCAACTAAAATTGTTTCACTATTGAAATATTTCTAAATTTTTTTGTCGATCAGAAAGTTTACGGTGCAATCGATAAGATTGCACGGAAAAAATTAAAAAAAAAAAAAAAAAATGAAAACCAACGAATTTAAAAGGTGGTGATAGCCTCCTTCAGGTCTGCCTCATATCCAGTTTATATACATGTTTACAAACAGGTTCAAATTAATCAGTTTTATTTTTTTTTCATTTAGGAATATAAGAATCAGGTATATTTTTATAAGAGTAATACTTTTTTAAAAATATGAAAATAAACTGCATTTTCATCAATTTTATCCTTTTTTTGTTTAGAAATATAAAATCAGTCAGTTTCATTTTTATCAGTAACTACTAGCAGTTTAGCCCAGTTTCACTCAGGTCGTTTAAGGAATAATAAGAAAAAAAAACATATGATGAATTTACATAGCAAATATTTACATAACATCCACCCTCGTCACTTTTATAGATATAGATAATAAACTAAAATGTCTCTATTGGATTAGGGTGGGGCAACATATATAGATATAGATAATATAAAGTGGGATGATCGATTCTATATAATAATCAATACATAAACTGATCCCTGACTTTGTGGGGCGATAATATATATTTTTCTACCCCCAATTTTGGCTTTCTGAAAAATTTCAAGGTGTTGTTAGCATTCTAAAATTTTGATCTACACCTGAGCACAACTGGCATCGAGCTAGACCGCAAAATGTAGACGTTAAGTCGAATCTATTAAACAAATACTTACACATTGTCCACCCTCATCACTGTTTATATATATATATATATATATATATATATATATTGTCATCTGCAGACAGATCTGTTTTGCCGTATCACAGCGCATCAGTATGGTTAGACTCCGATTGCTTTTTTACCCGGGATTGAAACCCGACCGAAATGGCGTCAGTCGGCGACTCTACCCCTGGGCTATGGGCGTTTGGTGGAAGTAGGTAGACTTTTTAGCGCATATCATTATACATGCCCAATAGCTAGAGCACTAATTCATTTCATTGAATGAGCATTGCGTACATGCCAGAGTAGCTACTGTTTATCAAAGTCTACTATTTTTCCAGAGTGCTCAATCAGGGTGTGAGAGCGTAAATATATATCTCAACTTATATTTTTATTCTTTCAAGAATCAATAACAAATTGGAGTTCTCTGTTCTCTCTCTCTCGCTCTGTTCTGACTTATTCTCTTTTTCAACTAGAAAACCCAGACTTATATAACCCAAAATTTCTACACTTCCCACCACCATCCATGACCAAAATATATTTTTGTCAATCAAGGTAATATATAAAATGTAGAATAAATTGCTAAATAAATAAAATAAATTTTATTCTTTGTTATTTAAAAATATGAAAATCATCTTCATTTTCATTAAATGCATCCTTTTTTTTTATTTAGAGACTAGCAGTGTAGCCCAGTGTTGCTCTGGTGTAGTGAAAGCTTTAAAACTAATCCATGGTAATGGAACTCAGACTAAAGAATATTTGTGTGAAGTTTAGTGAGAATCGGACAAAAATTGTGGATTTGTATAAAAGACATACAGACAGATAAACAGACACACACACAAACATCGTATCACCCCAAGCAAGGCGGTAATGCCACTGATGTGCAGGGGGCTAAATAAGAGTAAAAAGATTAAGTAGAAGAGAGTGAAGAGGAAGACAAACCAGTTAGAAAGAAGTAAGAGAAGGATGGGAATTTTTTTTTTTTTTTTTAAATCGTTTCACCCCAAGCAAGGCATTCCACTGCCACTGTTGCGCAGGGGGTTACATAGGGTCGGGGAAGTGATGGGAAAAGGATGGTTAGATATAGGAAATGTCAGAAGGAGGATGATAGACAGGTAAGGATACCAAGAATGAGGGTTGGGTAGATGGTGAGAGTGTTTGAGAGAATAGATGCAAGTTAGTGTGTTAGAAGGTGTCTATTGACCTTACATTTAAACTCCTGGAGATTGTAGCCAGTGGGGAAGCAGGCATGTGGAAGGGAATTCCACAGGTGGGAAGCACGAGAAAAGAAGCTGTTGGAGTAGAAATTACGGTTAGATTTAGATTTTGATGTGAAAATCAGTTAAATTTTAATCAGGTTTATTCTTTGTTATTTAAAAATATAAAAATAAGCTACATTTTCTTCTCTTCTATCCTTTTTATTTAGAAATATTAAAGTCAGCTACATTTTCATCAGTTTTATCTTCTTTTTTTTTTTATTTTAAAATATAAAAATCAGTTGCATTCATAACATGTTTCTGGGTGCACCCAAACCAACCTTTCCTAAACCTCAACCATTCCACCCACATTGTGTTTGATCGATTGATCCCAGACTGGCCAAAGTAAGATTTTTTTTTTTTTTTAATTGTTTCACGCCAAGCAAGGGGGTAATGCCAGTCTTAGAGACAGTCTTAGGGGACTACATAAGAGAAAAAGATTAGATAGAAATAGAGTAAAGAGAAAGACGAACCAGCTACAGGGAGTGTCAGTGAAAGGAGCAAGAGAAAGATGGGAATACAGGAGTGATGTCAGTTGCAAAGGTGGAGAGAAAAGAAAAGATATACAGACTAATATAGAAAGAACTGGAATCAAGTGGTTAAGAGATGGGAATTGACATTGCATTTAAATTCCTAGAGGTTGTAACCATCAGAAAAGCAAGAATATGGAAGAGAGTTCCACAGGCAGAAAGTGCAAGAAAAGAAGCTGCTGAAGTAGAATTATCATCTGTATTTGATTGATCTAACTGTGAATGGGTGGAACCCAGTTGCCAGTCTGGTTGCACAAGTAAACTCATGTGGCAGGGCCACCAGTGATTGCCTGCTATGTCAGTCCAGGTTCATGAGAAAACAGTATATAGTTATTAGCTTCTTTAAGGCCACCAGATATAACACAATCCTTGGTTCCTGGTAAAAAGCAAACGGAATTTATTCAGTTCAACATGACAATGGCATTTGTGTGTGTGTGTGTGTGTCCATTACCTATAGACTCTGAAACGGCTGAACCGATTTTCTTGAAAATTTACACAGTTGTACTATAAGCGTCTGCGAGTGTTCTTAGCTAGGTTTTGTGTCGAGGTCAGTCAGTCAGTTAAAGTGCCATACGTGATAAACGCTTGGGCGATCAAGGTGTAAATATCAACATATATATCTTTATATCGAAGCGTGAATGTCAAGCTATCTATCTATTAAGGTCTGGATATCTATTATTCGCATTAAATAACCCAAACGAGGTTGATATGCCGTAAAAGACAAACAAACGAAACCAAACTTTATCTTTCCTCTCACTGTAGCCCCCTGCACACTGGTGGCAGTGTTGTCCTGCTTGGGATGAAACCATCATAAAGAAAACAAAAATGGATAAAAACATATTTTAAACAAATGCTGATATATTTGACAGTATGAGTAAGCTATCCCTTTTTGCAAAACTGATGTATGTTTGTACAGTTAAGTGCCATACATGATACACGCTTCGGGCAATCATGTCTCGAAAGAGACATGACTGGACAGAAGATTATCCCACAGTAGGTTGCCATTGCTTTCTGCAGTAGATTGGTTGCCAGCCAAAGCTATAGAACCCAATCAGTCCTATTATTTGACTCATAGCTAGAGGGGGAAAGAGGTGTATTATATTATTAAGCACGAAAAATGATGAAAAAAGAAAAAAAAATGGGAGAGTGAATAAAAAAATTAACCACAGCTGATAAAGAAAGAATCGTTACTGACACTGGGAAAGAAACACCACTGACATTTTGTACATCCTCCTGACGTAAAGACAGAAAGAAAAAGGAAAACAAAAAAAAAAAATTATATAATAACGAGTTTCCTGTATTTTGCTTTAATCAAAAGAGAACAGAAAGGTACAAGGGAAAAAAAATGCAAAAATTAATGTTGGAGATTTTAAAAGATTGACAAGTTTAAAAAATAAAAAAATAAAAAAAAAGCGATATATAAACTTTATTTGCAGCAATGGACATAAAATTTTACGGACCCAATTCTAACATCAATGATAATTGTTCCAGATTAAGAAATCTCTTCTCAATTTAGGTCTGAGACAAAGTTAAAATTGTAGAGTACCTATTAACAATCCAACTCACTGTCATGGTCTGTGAGATTAGCATGTCAGCCATATTTAATGGTAATAAAAAGATTTCATCCGTCATATTTACATGGAATGCACAATTTTTTATTCATAAGCAACTCAACTCAAATTTTATGAAGCTGCTTAAAAAAATGTTTTAAGCAATTCCACGACTGACATCAATCAGTCAGTTAAGTGCCATACATGATACATGCTTTGGGCAATCATGTCTCGAAAGAGACATGACTGACTGGACAGAAGATTATCCTGCAGTAGGTTACCATTGCTTTCTGCAGTAGACTGGTTGCCAGCCAAAGCTATAGAACCCAATCAGTCCTATTATTTGACTCATAGCTAGAGGAGGAAAGAGGTGTATTATATTATTAAGTAGTAATTAGTGGGGAATCAGTTTATTAATTCATAACAATATAAAACTGATCCCCCAATTTATGCCCAATAGAGGCCTAAATCATGTTTTCAACAATTATATTCAGTCAGTTAAGTGCCATACATGATACACGCTTTGGGCAATCATGTCTTGAAAGAGACATGACTGACTGGGCAGAAGATCATCCCGCAGTAGGTTGCCATTGTTTTCTGCGGTAAACTGGTTGCCAGCCAAGGCTATAGGACCCAGTCTGTCCTATTATTTAACCTATAACTGCAGGGAAGAGACAGATTAATACCTTTCCCAAGGCTGTGTGTGTGTAAGTGAATGCTGACATCAATGTGGATAAAACAATTTAAAATAAAAGAAAGAATTTGTCTATATTTCTGAGATGAGGTAGTATTTACAATATTTACATTATTCGGACTATTGTCCTCATCTTTGTTGCCATTTGTACGACGTTTCAGCCATTGTATGCTCCAGTCTTCTTCAGGTTCTAGGAATTTTGGACCAAACCCTTTATTACAATCACTGGGGTATATGAACTCTATTCCTTGCGTAGTCGTGCCTCTTTTGGAAGTTACGAGTTATCTCCCTCTAACCCTGTAAGTTACTTGTTCACCACTGCTGTAGCCTGGTATTGAACTCACAAATCTTTGGGTTAAGTCACAGGAACTAACCAACATCTAAATCCACTACATTGAACTCACAACTCTTTGGGCTAAGTCACTTTCTGGATTACTCAACCAACACTTATCCACTAGGCCTTAGATAAAAGTGTTGGATGAGTAATCCAAAAAGTGACTGGACCCAAAATGTTTTGAGTTCACTACTGGCCAAAGCACAAGGAAGAAAAACTTGGCAAAATGAGTTATTAAAAGGGAATCAGCTAGAGCTGAGATCTACAGAAGAGGCATGACACTATGGAACTAGAACAATATACCCTGGTGTACTAAATAAAGGATTAGGTTTAAAATTCCAACATATCTCACCTGAAGAAAAACTTAGCAAATATGACAACAGAGCTGAGGATATCAGTTAGAACAATGTAAATAGTATAAGAGGTGTCCTTTTTGTCTCCATTTTCCTTAAAATCTCATCAGTTGACAATATACTGGATTGTTTTTGTTTGTTTTTTTTTTAAACAAAAAACAAAATTCCAGTATAACATCTTTGTTAAAAATTCTCCATTTGTCATAATTTGTCTCCATTTGTCATAATTTGTCTCCATTTGTCATAAATTTTATATTTAATCCAATCTCTGAAGCTTTAATAAAAATGAAAAATTAGATTGAGACACATTTACTACCTTTTTCTTTATTTTACCATTTTGTCAGATTCTGATTCATATCTTCAACTTGTGTGTGTGTTATTAGTTTCTATAAGAAGCTCATCCATCCCTTGAAAGATCTTGTTTTTTCGTCCTGTGGGGTAACGAGCCATCCTATTCACCAGCAGAAAAACTAGCAAGGGAAGCAGGTCTAGATACCAACCACCTGTCCATGCAGCAGGTTGTACTGGGTTACATGTTACCAGTAGCAGGCTTAAGTCTGCCCTGACAAAGTTCAGAAAAATTGATATATTTATTAAGGTATCTGGTAGACTAATGCTTAACCAGACACCACAGACGACCAGTAAAAGTGCCTAATGTTACTCCATAAGACTAATAGTAAATATAAATTAGGTATCTTATTTTTTTTAATCATTTCACCCCAAGCCAGACAGGACCACCACTAGTGTGCAGGGGAGGGGGGTTACAGTAAAAGAAAAAACTTGGCAGATTTCTTAGTGCATTGTGGCGCAGTGGATATCGGCTCGGAACAAGAAATCGGGGAGCCGAGTTCGAATTCCAGCTGAATTCATTGTCTTCACTTATGCGCAAATACCCTTGGGAAAGGTATTAATCCATCTCTTCCTTCCAGTTATGGGTTAAATAACAGGACAGATTGGGTTCTATAGCCTTGGTCGGCAACCAGTCTACCACAGAAAGCAATGGCAACCTACTGCGGGATAATCTTCTGCCCAGTCAGTCATGTCTCTTTCGAGACATGATCGCCCAAGCGTGTATCACGTATGGCACTTAACTAACTAACTATATATATAGTGGAACCTGTCATATGTGACCACCCCTACTGCCATCAAAAAGTACAGCAGGTGGTCGCTCACTAAAGGCTCATCATCATAACCTATTTACACCAGGGACATATATTCCACTTATCAGAATGTACATATTAGAATTTTACCATGTAATCTGGTTATAAATAAATGAGAACATAAGAAAATGGGCTAACTTTAAAGAAATTTCTATGGCATAATTCATTTTAAAATTTTAAAAAATGTATTTACAGCGATCAACAAGAGACCAAAATATTTATTCACAAAGATATTTATTAAGTGGACTTTAAAAAGAAGTCAGTTATTTACGTGCCTGTACTAGCTATTTCTTATAAAATATGTAGGTTGGAAAAATTTGCAACATATATGGCTTCAGTTTTTTGTTTTTTTTTTTTCTTTAGAAGTGAGTGATAGCAAAAGAGAATCTGTGATGATACATGGAAAAAAACAAAACATACAAAAAACTGACAGCAATCATGGGTGGAGTAAAGAAACAGACAGACAGAGATAGATATACCCAGATAGAAATAGAGTAGATAGATACACAAAAAAATAAAGGAATGAAAGAGATAGACATTTGAGAAAAGGAACATAATTTGTGATTTTCCCAATCCCTGAATTTATCCAAGTGAGCACAGAGGCCTGATAAATCCCTTGAACATGCCAAATGCAATACATGTTGTGCAAAACAGCAGATGTTTGACCTTGAGGTGAACTCAGGCAATGTACATTTAAACCAGAAATAACAGTTTGATACAACACTCAGTCAGTCAGTTAAGTGCCATACGTGATACATGCTTGGGTGATCATGTCTCGAAAGAAACATGATTGACTGGGCAGAAGATTATCCCACAGTAGGTTGCCATTGCTTTCTGCAGTAGACTGGTTGCTGACCAAGGCTATAGAACCCAATCTGTCCTGCTATTTAACCCATAACTGAAAGGAAGAGACAGATTAATACCTTTCCCAACGGTATTTGTGCGTAAGTGAATACAATGGATTCAACTGGAATTCGAACTCGGCTCACCGGTTTCTCGTTCCAAGCCGATATCCACTGTACCACAACGCACATCCACAATGCTACAATAACAAAAAAAAACAAGGAAGTGTTCCTGGCTTTGATCAAGTCAAAATGAAATAGATTACTCATCTAGTTTCTTCTAATTTAGAAGTTGCAGTGTACGACCAAAATGGAATTTTTTTTAAAAGTGATTTTCACTGTTGATGGTAGTTGCTGGTTGCTTTCTAGGGTTGGTTGCTCACTAAGTGTCAATTAACATTAGTAAATCCTTGTGCATAGAAAAACGGTTGTTAACAACAGGTGGTCACTGAAGAAGAGGGTAGCATGAGGCAGGTTCCACTCTGTGTGTGTATATCTCAGAAAGTAGTGGGAGGATTTGAATAATTAAGTAATTCATCGAGCTTTTTTGTTCGACCTCAACAGAATACAGAAAGCACTGGACTGCCGCTTCGTCCTATATTTGGGACTCATCAGCAGTGTGCATCCACTACCAGGAATCAAAACCCAGACAGGTTACTAAGCAAACATCATACCAACCGTACCACAGGCCCTGGTGACAAAGAGATAACGAATTAAACTCGATGACGCGTCACTCAGTCACAAATTCCGTGGTGGAACTCATCCAAGTTCTTTTACCCATAGGACAGTGCCTCCCAGAGTCACAACTACTCTCACCAAGCCACTCATTCCAGAATAACGGTCATGTCACGTTGAATACACCGGTTCCCGCTCGATCACCGAAGTTAAGCAACGTTGAGCCTGGTCAGTACTTACGTGGGTGACCACTTGGGAATACCAGGTGCTGTTAGCGTTCACGGATGTGCGTTGTGGTGCGGTGGATGTCGGCTTGGAGGGGGAAATCGGTGAGCCGAGTTCCAATTTCAGTCGAGCACACTGCACTCACTTGCGCACTAGTACCCTTGGGAAAGGTATTAATCCGTCCGTTCCCTCCAGTTATGGGTTAAATAACGGGGTAGGACTTGGGACCCTGCCCTTAAACAAATCCCAATGAGACTTGCTCCGTCAGGGAGGAAGCCCGCTCAACCCGACTAGGGTGAATGCGGCATACATACATACATACTCATTCCAGAGCATTATAAGCTGGTTAAAGCACAGATATAACAGAAAGTAGTGGGAGGATTTGAATAATTAAGTAATTTATTGAGCTTTTTTATTCGACCTCAAAACCTACAATATATATATATATATATATATATTTGTTGTTGTGTCGTGAAAATACGATACAAACAAATGAGTGGTTAGTCCGAGTGGTAAAGACTAAGGAACACACTATTAAATCAACAATAAGGTTTATTGTACTAAAGGTACAAATATTAAGAGGCCACACAATAGTCACTATGTACAAAAATGGAATGTAGAGTACTTCCGTCCGTTCCTGGTCGTCTTTCCATCATCAGCTCGCTTGTCATCTACTGCATGGTTTATTTATAATGGGTGACAGGCCATTGCTAGGGGGAGACAGGTTCTTCCATTACAACATCTTCCCCTGAGCGAAATTCTTCGTTTGAATTTTGCTAATTTCTTTAGTTCTCTTTCTTTTCCTGTTAACTGTTTTTCTCTTATTAATGGCAGGTTTGGTCTTTCTCAGATCAGTTGTAGGTTATGATGTTACTGCCAACGGCACCTCAGTATTTTTGGAGGTTATATTTTAAATGTGTCGTACAGCAATTCCATTGCAATTTCGTTTCTTTCCACTGTTTCAATATATCGTGGACTTTTATCATATAAGTCATTTTTCCAATCATTTGAGTAACTGTACCATTTTCCCAAAAAGTCTTAACGGCGCCATAGTTTTGAAAGAAAACTTTATCGCCTTCTTTGTAACTTTTAAAATTTTCTTTTGTTCTTTTCGAATAACTTTTCTTTTTTGACAACCTATTAAAAACTGATCGAACCTTACGTCCAAACATCATCGCAGCGGGTGATAATTTTCCAACTATATTAGTATTTGGTGTTATCATGTAATTAGTTAGAAATTTCTGAATACTTTTCTTGTCAGTCACCATTTCTTGATTTTTCCTTAAAGCTCTCTTAAAGGTATCAATGAACCTTTCAGCCTGACCTTGGGCTTTAATTTGGAGTGGTCACATGTTCAATTGCCAATGACTTGCAATATTGTCCAAATTCTTTTCCAGAGAACATTGTACCATTATCTTTTACTATGGTCTCTGGTACACCGAATCCTCTGAATACTTCGTCCAGAGCTTTTATTAAATTTGCCACTGTAGGGTGCTTATGCCACTTTGAGCAGCTATCTACTATTACTAGACAGTAATATCCCTTTAGTGGACCTGCATAATCAATGTGTAGTCGTGTCCATGGAAGATCAGTTTTAAGCCAGGGTTGCGTCTTTACTGGTGGTGCTTTGGCTGCTAATTGACAACCTTTGCAACTTTTAACAACATTCTCAATATCCTGGTCCATCTTAGGCCAATATGCGTAAATTCGCATCAATGCTTTCATCCTAGACATTCCCAGATGACCAAAATGAGTCTTTTACAAATCCTTTTCTGAAAAACCCGAGGAATAACTACTCGGACTGCATACAGTGGTATCTCATCACAAATAGAAAATGGAGACACCCTCACTCATTTTTTTCTTGCGTTCATACTACCAAACTTGTTCTTTCATTTTTACTATGTACTCATCCGTACTTGCTGTTCTCTTAATATCTTCGAGTGTAACCGGTAACTCATTAATGGTATTTACCAGTATTTCTGTTATTTTCTTTTCTTCTTTATGCGTAGCAATCACTGTGTCTTGCAATAATTCTTGGTTCTTTGGTATTAGTCTTGATAACCCATCAGCATGCACAATATTTTTAGATGGCAAATATACTATTTTAAAATCATAGTTCAATAAGATGATACTCCACCTTAGTTGCCTGTTTGTGGTATAAGTCGGTAGTCAATTCTTTGATGCAAAAATTGACGAAAGATGTTTATGATCAGTTTGCAAAATAAACGACATACCGTAAATATACCTATGAAACTTCTTAACTGCAAAAATTATAGCTAAACCCTCTTTTTCAATCTTGCTATAATTTTTCTCTTCCAAAATTAACGCTCTAGAAGCATGCACAATAGGTTTGGTTTAGTTTGGTTTAAGTTTAACGACCCATCAACTATTTTAGTCATTTAAGGGTCAGTCTTTGAATATTGGAATCACTTTTTTTTTTTGATATGGTTCTTTTTCATTCAAAAAAAGTTTTGTTGGCAACATTTTTCATTCAAAGAAGGTTTTGTTGGTAACATGCACAATAGGTTCAGTTGACCCGTCACTTAATTTATGCAAAAGTACTGCACCGATTCTGTTTTTGCTTGTGTCTGCTGCGACAATTACTGCTTTGTTCGGATCAAAGTGGGCTAATGCAAGATCTGATAGCAAATACTTTTTTATTTTTTCAAATGAATCTTGGCATTCATTCGACCAGCACCATTCTTTATTTTTCTGTCATAATTTATTAAATGGCACCCTTAAGTCATATAATTTCGGAATATATACACTGTAGTAATTTACTAATCGAAGAAATGCTTGTAGCTTCATTTTATTCTCTGGCGCAGGCATATTCTTTATTGCTTCACATCTTTTTGGGTTGGGTTTTCTTCCTTCTTTATCTATTACTAGCAGTATAGTCTAGCGTTGCCCGGGTGTAATGAAAGCTTTAAAACAAATCCATGGTCCTGGAGCTCAGACTCATCCTAACAAATATTTGAAATAATAAAATAATTGCGACAATTTACTAATTGCACCTCATATATATATATATATATATATATATATATATATATATATATATATATACTAGCAGTATAGTCTGGCGTTGCTCGGGTGTAATGAAAGCTTTAAAACTAATCCATGGTCTTGGAGCTCAGACTCTTTGGATGTTGGCACGAAAGACTAAAAAGCAATAGTTGTTTCCAGTTAAAGCGAAACCGTAGACTGAAAGAAAAATGAATGGATGTAAGTCAAATTTTGATTTCCTGGTATTGATATCAAATAAGTTTTTTCGTCGTAAACTGAATTTTGAAAGCTAAATAACTCCTCTGAGTAAATGGTATCATGGCTAAGACAAAGAACTACAATTATACCTACTTAGAGCCAAACCCGAAGCAAAAACTAAAATAAAACGGCTGAAAAAAATACAGACGTACAGGCAGATAAACAGACACACACACAAACATCTTGCCTTTTATATATATTATCGATTTTCTGCACTATTGTAAGAACTGCAACCTTGAAACTTCTGAATATCGTTTCTTAAGTCTTTGTCTACGACTGTATTAAATGTGGTTAAAATCGGACCACTCCTTCTATAACACGATTTTTTCAATTATCGATTTTCAATATTTATCAGGAGTACCTCGACACAAAACCTAGCTAAGAACACTCGCAGAGGCTTATAGTAAAACTGTGTAAATTTTCAAGAAAATCAGTTCAGCCATTTCAGAGTCTATAGGTAACAGACACACACAGACACACACAGACAAAGTTCCATTTATTACATAAGTTTAGATTTGACCTTGAAATTTTATTTTATCCAAGCAAAAATCACATTTCTCTAAAAAAAAAAAAAAACCTTAAACCCATATTCTTGTATTCTTCTGAATACTTCCCAAACGTGCTTCTTGTGTTCGGCCATATTTTTACTTTTAATGAGAATAGCATCCAAATATGCCGTTGCAAAATCTAACCCAGCCAACATGGTATCCATTAGTTGTTGGAACAAGCTTAGTGCTACGTTCAAACCAAAAGGTAATCTCTTTAATCTGTATAATCCTTTATGTGTATTTATTGTTAGATTTTTTGTGCATTGTTCGGCAACCTTCACTTGCAAATACGTCTGACAGATCAATTTTTGTGAATATTCTTCCTCCATTTAATTTGGTTGGTTGGTTCATTTAACCAGCATATCAACCTTTATTAGGTCATTTAATGCTGAAAATGTTGGTCACATTTTTCATTAAAAAAAGGTTTTGTTGGTAACATTTTTCGTTCAAAAAAGGTTTGGTTGATAACATTTTTCATTAAAAAAAAAAAGGTTTTGTTGGTAACATTTTTCGTTCAAAAAAGGTAATGTTGGTAACATTTTTCGTTCAAAAAAGGTTTTGTTGGTAACATTTTTCGTTCAAAAAAGGTTTTGTTGGTAACATTTTTCATTAAAAAAAAAAGGTTTTGTTGGTAACATTTTTCGTTCAAAAAAGGTTTTGTTGGTAACATTTTTCGTTCAAAAAAGGTTTTGTTGGTAACATTTTTCCTTCAAAAAAGGTTTTGTTGGTAACATTTTTCCTTCAAAAAAGGTTTTGTTGGTAACATTTTTCGTTCAAAAAAGGTTTTGTTGGTAACATTTTTGTTCAAAAAATTTTGTTGGTTTTTAACATTTTTCATTAAAAAAAAAAAGGTTTTGTTGGTAACAATTTTTCGTTCAAAAAAGGTTTTGTTGGTAACATTTTTCGTTCAAAAAAGGTTTTGTTGGTAACATTTTTCGTTCAAAAAAGGTTTTGTTGGTAACATTTTTCGTTCAAAAAAGGTTTTGTTGGTAACATTTTTCCGTTCAAAAAAGGTTTTGTTGGTAACATTTTTCCGTTCAAAAAAGGTTTTGTTGGTAACATTTTTCCGTTCAAAAAAGGTTTTGTTGGTAACATTTTTCCTTCAAAAAAGGTTTTGTTGGTAACATTTTTCCGTTCAAAAAAGGTTTTGTTGGTAACATTTTTCGTTCAAAAAAAAAGGTTTTGTTGGTAACATTTTTCGTTCAAAAAAGGTTTTGTTGGTAACATTTTTCGTTCAAAAAAAAAGGTTTTGTTGGTAACAATTTTTCGTTCAAAAAAGGTTTTGTTGGTAACATTTTTCGTTCAAAAAAGGTTTTGTTGGTAACAATTTTTCGTTCAAAAAAAAAGGTTTTGTTGGTAACATTTTTCGTTCAAAAAAGGTTTTGTTGGTAACAAAAAATTTTTCGGTTAAAAAAAAAAGGTTTTGTTGGTAACATTTTTAGTTTTTCGGTTTTTCAAAAAAAAAGGTTTTGTTGGTAATATTTTTCGTTCAAAAAAGGTTTTGTTGGTAACATTTATCATTAAAAAAAAAAGGTTTTGTTGGTAACATTTTTCTTAAAAAAAAAAAGGTTTTGTTGGAACTTTTTCCTTCAAAAAAGGTTTTGTTGGTAACAATTTTTGCAAAAAAGGTTTTGTTGGTTTTTAACATTTTTCCTTCAAAAAAAAAAGGTTTTGTTGGTAACATTTTTCCTTCAAAAAAGGTTTTGTTGGTAACATTTTTCCTTCAAAAAAGGTTTTGTTGGTAACATTTTTCCTTCAAAAAAGGTTTTGTTGGTAACATTTTTCCTTCAAAAAAGGTTTTGTTGGTAACATTTTTCCTTCAAAAAAGGTTTTGTTGGTAACATTTTTCCTTCAAAAAAGGTTTTGTTGGTAACATTTTTCCTTCAAAAAAGGTTTTGTTGGTAACATTTTTCCTTCAAAAAAGGTTTTGTTGGTAACATTTTTCCTTCAAAAAAGGTTTTGTTGGTAACATTTTTCCTTCAAAAAAGGTTTTGTTGGTAACATTTTTCCTTCAAAAAAGGTTTTGTTGGTAACATTTTTCCTTCAAAAAAGGTTTTGTTGGTAACATTTTTCCTTCAAAAAAGGTTTTGTTGGTAACATTTTTCCTTCAAAAAAGGTTTTGTTGGTAACATTTTTCCTTCAAAAAAGGTTTTGTTGGTAACATTTTTCCTTCAAAAAAGGTTTTGTTGGTAACATTTTTCCTTCAAAAAAGGTTTTGTTGGTAACATTTTTCCTTCAAAAAAGGTTTTGTTGGTAACATTTTTCCTTCAAAAAAGGTTTTGTTGGTAACATTTTTCCTTCAAAAAAGGTTTTGTTGGTAACATTTTTCCTTCAAAAAAGGTTTTGTTGGTAACATTTTTCCTTCAAAAAAGGTTTTGTTGGTAACATTTTTCCTTCAAAAAAGGTTTTGTTGGTAACATTTTTCCTTCAAAAAAGGTTTTGTTGGTAACATTTTTCCTTCAAAAAAGGTTTTGTTGGTAACATTTTTCCTTCAAAAAAGGTTTTGTTGGTAACATTTTTCCTTCAAAAAAGGTTTTGTTGGTAACATTTTTCCTTCAAAAAAGGTTTTGTTGGTAACATTTTTCCTTCAAAAAAGGTTTTGTTGGTAACATTTTTCCTTCAAAAAAGGTTTTGTTGGTAACATTTTTCCTTCAAAAAAGGTTTTGTTGGTAACATTTTTCCTTCAAAAAAGGTTTTGTTGGTAACATTTTTCCTTCAAAAAAGGTTTTGTTGGTAACATTTTTCCTTCAAAAAAGGTTTTGTTGGTAACATTTTTCCTTCAAAAAAGGTTTTGTTGGTAACATTTTTCCTTAAAAAAGGTTTTGTTGGTAACATTTTTCCTTCAAAAAAGGTTTTGTTGGTAACATTTTTCGTTCAAAAAAGGTTTTGTTGGTAACATTTTTCCTTCAAAAAAGGTTTTGTTGGTAAATACTTTCATTGCAGTTTGGTGATTACCTATTTACCCAAAGCTGGGACCCTAACAGGTGCTACCACTCTGGGTCAGGGTGGACCTTGGAACAACAGCAATTAAGAGGTGGTTCCATGCTCCTCACAACCTCCCAGATGCAGTTTATGGTCATACCCAGGACCATTTCATTTAGAAAATATATCTTCTGGGGTAGAAAGTGGGTAACTATGGTCTTTTATACAATCGTTTAAACCAGCTGAAAAATCAGCACACGCTACTTATTTCTTTTTTTAACATGGAGTTGCCCAATCAGAATAATCAACTTTTTCAACTACTCCCATTTTTTCCAGCTTTTGTAATTTGTTTTCAGCGAGTTCTAATGATGACAATGGTACCTTTCTTTTAGCCCTGAAAACTGGTTTAACCTTGTCTTTTAATTCAAATGTAACTTCAGTTTGTTTTTTTTACAGCAATCCAGTCCTTCTAAAAACACTTCCTTAAATTTCTTTTTTTATTTCATTTGCAAATTCATCTGTTTGATTTGCTTTTTCTATATTCAATCCTCTACAGAACGTTTTCATTGTTTTTTTCCCATTGGTTGAATAACATAACCCAATTCATACCAAATAAATTAGTTTTTTGTCCTGGTAATATGTAGACTTTTGTTTTATAAGATTTATTCTTCAGAGTCACTTTAGTTAAAAATTCTCCTCTGAATTTGAATCTTTTCCCTGACACGCCTCTGGCTATTTTATCAATACTTTGTAACTTAGGAGGACCTATTTCATTCCAAGTTACCTCATCAATTAACGATAAATCACTTCCTGTGTCTTTAAGAATTTGACTTTTCGTCCATTTTCCCCACCGACGAAATGTAGCCTCCCTTTGTCTGTTCTATAAATACTTTCATGGCTTCTGCTCGGATGAACTTAAGTCACTGGTGCCTCTACAACAGGTGTTTACTCATGCAACCAGATTGGCATCTGGGTCCCACCCGTTCACAGTTAGGTTAGCCAAATGCAGACGACAATTCTACTCCTGCAGCTTCTTCTCTCGCACTTCCTGTCTGTGGAACTCTCTCCCATATTTTTGCTTTCCTGATGGCTACAACCTCCAAGAATTTAAATGCAATGTCAATACTCATCTATTAACCACTGGACTCTAGCTCTCTCCCCACCCCGTATATCCTTCCCTTTTCCTCCACCTATGTAACTGTCATCACACCTGCATTCTCATCTTTCTATTGCTCTTTTCTAACTGGTCTGTACTCCTTACTCTCTTCTAATTAATCTTTTTACAGTTATGTAGCCCCTTGCACATCAGTGGCATTTCCACCTTGCTCGGGGTGAAATGATTAAAAAAAAAAAAAAGAAAAAAAATTTCCACATCTATGTATTTTCTTTTGCCATAGTTATTTCTTTCTTTTTTTTTTTTTAGATGCAACTGAATAAAATCTTCTTGGATTTTTCTCATTTCTTTTCTTACATATTCTTGGCAAATGTTCTCTCCAGTTACAATTATAACATTTTCTGTTTTTGAAATGGCATATATTAGTCGAATGATTTTTTCTCTGCATACTTTGCAATTTTCCATTATTTTCGGTCGATATTCTTTACTAACCCTCTGAATCTGGGTTATTTCTTAATTTTCAATGCTTTTATTATCCCGTTTTAAATTTTTGACACTCTTCAGTGACTTTTTGCAAAGTTATATTCATATCATTTTCTATTAGTGACAGCAGCCTCAAACGGATTTCTTTTGTTTTTAGTTGTTAATCCTTGTAAATTACGCATTTAAACATGTCCTCTTTTATCTCTTATTTTAGATAATTTGCACCGAGAATTAACTCTTCCTGCATCGGTAACAAAATCCTCTTCTTCCTGCTTTACAATGTTTCATGCATTTGTAGCGAGTGTGGAAAATGCTATCCCATTCGCCAAAAATCTTAGACAAAATCTCTATAGTTTCCTCAAAAGAAACCTCCTCCAGGCCTTTTCGGAAGGATATAATTTAAGTATTTTGTGTTTTCTTTTCTGCCTAATTTTTACAATAACAGTATGAAATTCTCTTCATCCGACCATAAATCACACCTTTTAGTGAAAATGGATTCATACCTTCTATAGTGTGCCAGAAAGGTTTCTCCCTCCATCGGTTTATAATGGAATTCAGAGAGTGAATTTGAGATACTAAAATATTCTCAAACCTTTTCTCTGTTCGAGTTGCTTTTGTACAATATTCTCTAAAAAGTTCTGCTGTTTTTAAAACTTGTTCTTGAAGAACTGTTGTTCTTTTTGCTGTTGTTCAAAGTTTTGTTGCTTTTGTTGTTGGTATTGCAAATTTAACAATTCAATTTGTTTTTGAATTGTATTGCTTTGTTGTTCAAATTGTTTCTGTTGCTGCTGTACCATTCTACACAAATGTTTTGAAAACTCAACCAATTTTTCCATGTTAAATTTTTAGCAATTCAACAAGAAAAAAAATCAACTGTTCACTTTAAACAATAATTTGTCACTTAAAAAAAAAAAAGAAGAAAAAAAAACTGGACTTTTTTTTTATTATAACTCTTAGTTGATACGAATTTTTGTGTGTGAGGAATAAATTTTTTTCTTTTTTTTTTTCTTTTTGACAAACAAAAAAAATATCTTTACATACCTTATTGCATTAGGCTCTTATGCCTTTTCGCTACGACAAACTCATTTTACCGATATCCACGAGTTTCAAGTTCTCATTCCGTTACTGCTATAGGCAAGTAGACACGCCTTCTTTTAAATGGAACCTCTTTTTTTTCTTTGCAAATTCTTAGTCGTTCACCTTTATATTCGGTAAAGTTTCCACATAAGACCCTGAACATTTTTTTCGTTGCGAGCTTCTTAAAACTTTCGACGTTATACCTGGTGACTGCTATTTTTTAATCCATGTGGGGCTTTTTTTTCTATGTTGCTCGCCGTTTGTGTTCCTTCATGTGTTTTCAACAACTGTTGAATAATACCGTGTTTTTTTGTGAGTTATTTCGGAAAAAAAAACAAAAAACTCTTTTCGCAAAGTTGTGTACAATTGTTTCTGTTTTTTTTTTATAGTAAGTTCTTTCGAATCCTTCGTGAGTTATTTCACCAATTGTTGTATACCGAAGGTTTATCCTTGTTTTTTGTTGAGTACTGAAGAAGGCTCATCCTCATTCACCAATTGTTGTGTCGTGAAATACGATACAAACAAATGAGTGGTTAGTCCGAGTGGTAAAGACTAAGGAACACACGATTAAATCAACAATATGGTTTATTGTACTAAGGGTACAAATATTAAGAGGCCACACAATAGTCACTATGTACTAAAATGGAATGTAGAGTACTTCCGTCCATTCCTGGTTGTCTTTTCATCATCAGCTCGCTCATAATCTACTGCATGGCATATTTATAATGGGTGACAGTCCATTGCCAGGGGAAGACAGGTTCTTCCATTACAACATTTTATATACACACACACACACACAGGGTTTCCATAAAGTTCGTGGGCACTTTAAAAATTTATAACTTTATTTGTATTTGCGATAGAAATAATTTGTAAAAAGAATTAAAAAGAAGTAAATCTATATTTTTAAAGGTTTTATTGAAATTTTTTTTTTTAAGTTTCCACATGTCCTCCATCATTAGCAAGACAAAGGGTAAGACGGTTTTGCAGTTCACGGAAAACATTTGCCGACTGATTTCACATTAGTTATTTTAGCTTTCAAATCTTCTAATGAACTCGGTTTTGGTTGCATACACAATTGTTTTCACATGAAAAAAATCTAATGGAGTCAAATCTGGCGAACGTGGAGGCCAATAAAGTGGTCCACCCATTCCTATCCATCTGTTAGGAAATTTCCGATTTAGACATTGTCTAACACACAGAGCAAAGTGACAAGAAGCTCCATCTTGTTGAAACACTGTATTATCATTCAAGTTTAATCGTTCAAGCACATTTTTTACAGATTATTTCTATCACAAATAAAGTTATAATTTTTTTAAAGTGCACACGGACTTTATGGACACCCTGTAAATAAATGTAGGATACTGGAAAAACACAATAAAAAAATGAATTAAATTTTTCTTGTCAGTCGTATTTAATGAAATATATATTTAATACGAATATAAAATTTGGCATTTAGCCTATTAATGTTACTTTCAGCATCCTGATTTCAGAGCTTTATAGACATATCCTCTGACGAGGGGATGAAGTGATTGCAGGAGAGTTTGACTATGAATCTCTGGAATCGGTATGTTGAAAATACTTTCAGCATCCTGATTTCAGAGCTTTATAGACATATCCTCTGACGAGGGGATGAAGTGATTGCAGGAGAGTTTGACTATGAATCTCTGGAATCGGTATGTTGAAGATAACATCGATCTACTCAGTGACAAACCTTTTACTTGTATTAATCCTATTAACGCTCTATATTAGATATCAAGCACTCTATTGAAGAACTGCATTTTTCTTTCTTTTTCTCTTTTTAATCATTTCACCTCAAGCAAGGCAGTTTTACTGCCACTGTTGCACAGAGGCTTACATAAAAGGAAAGTGATGAGAAAGAGGAGCAGGTTATAGGGAGTGTCAGTAAGAGGATAATAGAAGGATGAGAATACTGGTGTGATGGGGGTAGAATGGATGGAGAAAAGAGCTTGAGAGAAAGGATGCGAGTCACTGTGATAGGAGATGACTATTGACCTTACATTTAAATTCTTGGAGATTGTAGCTGTCAGGGAAGCAAGTATACGGAAGGGAATTCCACAGGCGGGAAGTGCATGAAAAGAAGCTGCTGGAGTAGAATTTGCAGTTACATTTTATCGGTTTCACTGTAAAAGGGCAGGACCTAGTTGCTAGTCTAGTAGCTCGAGTAAATTCATACATAGGGGGTACCAATGAGCTAAGTTCATTGGAGCAGAAGCCGTGAAAGTATTTGTAGAAGAGATACAGAGAAGATACATCGCGCTGGTGAAAGAGCGACTGCAGCCAAGCTACCAAGTCGGGATCGATCACATTACAGATTCTCTGTTGGATTTTGTCAAGAACCCCGAGGTGAATAGCAGGGGCACCTGACCAGGTGTGGCAGCAGTATTCAATACATGGGCAGATGGTAGATTTATATATGTGCTGAATGGACACAGACAGGATAAACTTCTTGCCTTGAATGTCTTTCCTCTCAGTATCCAACTGACAGACAGCATTTTTGGGTTCACACGATCTTTGATATCACTATATATAACAGTTTAGCTAAAAACAAAACAAACTTCTAAAAAACATTTACATTCATTTAGTTTAGAAAAGAAGACTCTTGTTCACATAAAAGAAAAACAAATACTAAACAAAAGTATATTGTCAGTCTTATTTAAAAAAACATGTATTAACAAGGGTTGCTGCCCAAATACAAAACTATCTATATATGTATATATAAAAGCCAAGATGTTTGTGTGTGTATCTGTCTATATGTCCTTTATACAAATCTACAACTTTTATCCGATTCTCACCAAACGTCACACAAATATTCTTTAGACTTCCGGTCAGGTCATGGGCTACTTATTTTTTCAAATTTTCCCCCAATATCAGAAATCGATACCCTGATATCCAATCAGGTCTGGTCAAGATCTGGATTTCAGCCCTTTTATAGTGGTTTTTGCTGCAGAATTTGATAAAATTATAAAACTTGGTAAAATTTTTAGTCTCAAACATTAGTAGATGTTTCCCCAATATTAGAAATCAGTACCCCCGATATTCTATCGAATCTGATCAAAAACTGATATTCAGCCATCAATATGGCTTATTTTCTCCAATTTTACTGCAGATGGGTACGATACATTTTCATGGACTTACTTAGGTTAGTTTATCCTTGAATGACTTATTTGACTCCAATACTGGAAATCGATACCCCAATATCCTACCAGGTTTGATCTAAATCAGGTTTTCGGCCCTTATATTTTGGTTTTTGCTTCGAGTTTTGCTCTAAGTAAATATAATTGTAGTTCTTTGTCTCAGCCATGATACCATTTACTCAGAGGGCTTATTTAGCCTTCAAAATTCAGTTTGCGATAGAAAACTTATTTGACATTGATACCAGAAATCAAAATTTGACTTACATCCATTCATTTTTCTTTCAGTCTACAATTTCGCTTTAACTGGAAACAACTATTGCTTTTTAGTCTTTCGTGCCAACATCCAAAGAGTCTGAGCTCCAGGACCATGGATTAGTTTCATTACACCTGAGCAATGCCAGGCTATACTGCTAGTATATATATATATATATACATACATATATATATCCCAATAAGCATTCTTGAGTAGCTATCATGAAACTGAATAGTACATAACTAGTTCTTCATCATTATTTCACTTATTTACCAATACATAGTCTTTTTATATTCTACTAAAGAGGAGACTATACTAATAGAAATGACCTACATATCTGCTTAGCATAATGGTTTGTCTGGTTGAAGATAAAAGGACACCATATGCTTGGCTGCAGCTAAACTTTTTAGTGATTTTCACTTCACACAGAATTGTTCACAGTTGAAGCAAGTAATTATACTCAAAAATATTTCCGTTTTCAGTTTGCTCAAAAGATTTTCAAATGTCTATTCAGACTTAAAAGAAATTTATTTGTCCATACATTACAATAAATGAAAAGGTGGTTGAACTTAATATTCACATGAACAATATTCTTTTTAGCAGTATAGGGAAAGTGTCTAAAAGATTCCTGTATTTTTTTTTTAAACTTAGCATTCCTGGCTGTTAGGAGATGAAAGCTGCTATCATAACAATTAGTCATGCACCTCATCTATAGACACTGTCTCCTACGGCAACACATCACCCATTTGCACAAGCAGTGACAAATCAGAGGTGCACACTGACACCTACAGGATATGCCAGTCAAAATATTTTTACAATGACTCAAAAGCAATGACTATACCTGGCAACTTATGACAGCAATGACTATGCCAAGTAACTAATGACAGCAATGACTATGCCAAGTAACTAATGACAGCAATGACTATGCCAAGTAACTTATGACAGCAATGACTATGCCAAGTAACTAATGACAGCAATGACTATGCCAAGTAACTAATGACAGCAATGACTATGCCAAGTAACTAATGACAGCAATGACTATGCCAAGTAACTAATGACAGCAATGACTATGCCAAGTAACTAATGACAGCAATGACTATGCCAAGTAACTTATGACAGCAATGACTATGCCAAGTAACTTATGACAGCAATGACTATGCCAAGTAACTAATGACAGCAATGACTATGCCAAGTAACTAATGACAGCAATGACTATGCCAAGTAACTAATGACAGCAATGACTATGCCAAGCAATCCTATGACAGCAATGACTATGCCAAGTAACTTTCATGACAGCAATGACTATGCCAAGAACAATGACAGCAATGACGTGCCAAGTAACTAATGACAACAATGACTATGCCAAGTAACTAACGACAGCAATGACTATGCCAAGTAACTTATGACAGCAATGACTATGCCAGTGAACTTAAGAGTTGCTACCGACTATGCCAAGTAACTAATGACAGCAATGACTATGCCAAGTAACTAATGACAGCAATGACTAGTGCTAACCACGACAGCAATGACTATGCCAAGTAACTAATGACAGCAATGACTATGCCAAGTAACTGCGACAGCAATGACTATGCCAAGTAACTAATGACAGCAATGACGCATGCCAAGTAACTAATGACAGCAATGACTATGCCAAGTAACTAATGACAGCAATGACTATGCCGCAACTAATGACAGCAATGACTATGCCAAGTAACTAATGACAGCAATGACTATGCCAAGTAACTTATGACAGCATTGACTATGCTAAGTAACTTATGATGCCAATGACTATGCCAAGCACTTATGACAGCAATGACTATGCTGCTAAATTCAATGACAGCAATGACTATGCCAAGTAACTAATGACAGCATTGACTATGCCAAGTAACTAATGACAGCAATGACTATGCCAAGTAACTTATGACAGCAATGACTATGCCAAGTAATCAAGACAGCAATGACTGTGCCAAGTAACTAATGACAGCAATGACTATGCCAAGTAACTAACGACAGCAATGACTATGCCAAGTAACTAATGATACAATGACTATGCCAAGTAACTAATGACAGCAATGACTATGCCAAGCACCTTCTATGACAGCAATGACTATGCCAAGTAATCCTTATGACAGCAATGACTATGCCGCAACTAATGACAGCAATGACTATGCCAAGTAACTAATGACAGCAATGACTATGCCAAGTAACTAATGACAGCAATGATTCATGCCAAGTAACTAATGGACAGCAATGGACTATGCCAAGTAACTTATGAGCAGCAATGACTATGCCATATAACTAATGACAGCAATGACTATGCCAAGTAACTAATGACAGCAATGACTATGCCAAGTAACTAATGACAGCAATGACTATGGCAATCAATGACAGCAATGACTATGCCAAGTAACTAATGACAGCAATGACTATGCCAAGTAACTAATATTAGCAATGACTATGCCAAGTAACCAATGACAGCAATGACTATGCCAAGTAACTAATGACAGTAATGACTATGCCAAGTAACTTATGACAGCAATGACTATGCCAAGTAACTAATGACAGCAATGACTATGCCAGCAACTAATGACAGCAATGACTATGCCAAGTAACTAATGACAGCAATGACTATGCCAAGCAACTAATGACAGCAATGACTATGCCAAGTGCAACTAATGACAGCAATGACTATGCCAAGCAACTTATGAAGCAGCAATGACTATTACAACTAATGACAGCAATGACCATGCCAAGCAACTAATGACTACAACGACTATGCCAAGCAACTAATGACAGCAAGACTATGTCAAGTAACTAATGACAGCAATGACTATGCCAAGTAACTTATGACAGCAATGACTATACAAGTAACTAATGACAGCAGCCGACTATGCCAAGTAACTAATGAAAGCAATGACTATGCCAAGTAACCACGACAGTAAATGACTACAAGTTATGCAACTAATGACAGCAATGACCATGCTAAGTAACTAATGACAGCAATGACTATGCCAACTTATGCACAGCACGACTACGCCAAGTAACTAACGACAGCAACGACTATGCTGCTAAATCAATATTAAAAAATGACTATGCTATAACCAATGACAGCAATGACTAAGTTAAAGTAACTAATGACAGCAATGACTATGCCAAGTAACTAATGACAGCAATGACTAAGGCCAAGTAACTAATGACAGCAATGACTATGCCAAGTAACTTATGACAGCAATGACTATGCCAAGTAACTAATGACAGCAATGACTATACAAGTAATTACGACAGCAATGACTATGCCAAGTAACTAATGACAGCAATGACTATAATGCAGTTTATTTATGGTCCTGGGTATGACGGTAAACTGCATCTGGCAGCAAAGCCTCTGATTGGGGGGTTGTGAAGAGCATGGAACCACCTCTTAATTGCTGTTGTTTCCAGGTCCACCCTGACCCAGAGTGGGAGAATCTGTTAGGGTCCCAGCTATCGGTAAATAGTTAACCCCGAAGCTGAGGTCAAAACCCTATGAAAGTATAAAAATACACTTTTATAGAAATATATACATAAAAGAAAAATATTACCAAGAATACATTTTTGAAGGGAAAAAAAAATTATTCTCAGCAAAACATTTTTTAATACAAAACTAGAAGACATTTTCAGTTTTCTAAAATAAAAACGCATAAAAACAAAACTTTTTATTAAAATCTGACTAAACCAACCTTCTCACCATAATCGAAAATTAAAAAAATACCTTAAAATGCCACCTTTTTGGCATTAAATAACCCATAGAGGTGTTGATATGCCATTAAACAAAACTCAAAACTATATTTAAGCATAGTTTATTTTTCTTTTAATTAAAAAAAACTTGATATATTTAAAGTTACTATTGATATTTTTTATGGCTTATCAACCTTTTGCGAGTTAGTTAAAGCCAAAACATATTTTAAATTGTAAGAATATTTTTTCCAAATAGAATTCTACTATTTAACCCACAGCTGATGAATTCATAACTTAAATAGTGGCTTAGAATGACAAATCAAAGAGCCAATTCCAGTCAGGTTCATTACATTCACTTATACACAAATATCTTTTGGAAAGGCATGAATCCATCTCCCATGCATAACTATAGGTTAAATAAGACTTGTAAATGGAAAAATCATTGTCATTCTCGAAAAAATGTTAATACAATATAGACTTGGAAAAAAGAAAAAAAAATTTAGTATTTGTCTATATTTCTGAGATGAGGTAGTATTTACAGTATTTACATTGTTCGGACTATTGTCTACATCTTTGTTGTCATTTGTACGACGTTTCGGCCGTTGTACACTCTGGCCTTCTTCAGGTGCTAGGAATTTCGAACCGAACCCTTTATTACAATCTCTGCGGTATATGAACTCCATTCCTTGCATAGTAATGCCTCGATTGGAAGTCATGAGTTATCTCCCTCTAAGGGTTAGTGGGAGGGTTAGAGAGTTAGAGGGAGATAACTCATGATTTCCAATCGAGGCTCTACGCAAGGAATGAAGTTCATATACCCCAGTGATTGTAATAAAGGGTTCGGTTCGAAATTCCTAGCACCTGAAGAAGGCCGGAGCGTACAGCAGCCGAAATATCGTACAAATGACAACAAGGATGAGGACAATAGTCTGAATAATGTAAATACTATAAAAAAAGATTTATTGTTACAATCAAAAAAAATGTTTTGGCTTTAAATAAGACACAAAGGGTTGATAAACCATAAAAAAAAGAAATCAATTTATTGCAGGAAACATTTGGCATTCATGTCATTTGAAATTTATAAAATGCTTTTCTTAAAAACAGTTTTTCATAAAAAGCAAACTACTCTAGAACAAAGCTATTGTTCATTGTTCTTTCTACATGGGAGCTTCCTTCCTAAACTTTTGTTTCAGGTAGTGTGGAAAGTCAACATCTTCATTATATCATTATTTTTCATTCTACTCACACATGCTATCCATTTTAGTTGTTGATACTGTTGGAAGTCTTCAAGTGATGTGGTTTTTGTTATTTGGTAAAGCACTTTGTCATTTTGTTGCACCAGTCTATGGAGTCTGATGAAAGATTGTCTTCTTGAAGGGCTCAAACTTAATGCCATTTTTAATTATAAATATAAGAAAATAGCTGCTAAGATGATAGTATATATATTTTTTAATGAATTGGATGCCATTCATGACATCCACCTAAGGGTCTACATATGATAAGGATATTTAAGAAAATGACTCAAGTTCTCATGTTACTATTTTTGTTTTATAGCACCTTAAGGTTTTGGGCAAAAATATCCCAGTGCAATCTTGTGTTTAATTTCCTTGCTTTCTCAAACTAAATTTGTTCTATTGATCAATACACCAAGGTATTTGAAGTGTTTAGAATTTATCAATTTTACATTCTGAGTTTCTATGATAAATTCATAGAATGTCCTATCACAACTTTGGTTCTAATTCTACATCATGGTTTCTGTTTTAGAATGTTACATCATACCTTTTTTTTTATAATCATTTCACAAAAGCAAGGCAAGACCATCACTGGTGCACATGAAAGAAAAAAAAAAACAAGGTACAAGTGATGTCAAAGAAATGATAAGAGATGGATAGGAATCAAGTAGATAGAAGATGGCAATTAATGTTGCATTTAAACTTTTAGAGATTGTATCTATCAGGTAAGCAAGCAAACGAAAGGGAGTTCCACAAATGGGAAGTGCAAGAAAAGAAACTTTTAGAGTAGAAGAGGAAGATACATCGCTTGGGCGATCATGTCTCGAAAGAGACATGACTGACTGGGCAGAAGATTATCCCGCAGTAGGTTGCCATTGCTTTCTGCAGTAGATTGGTTGCCAGCCAAGGCTATAGGAACCCAACTGTCCTGTTATTTGACTCATAGCTAGAGGGAAAAGAGATGTATTATATTATTAAGTAGTAATTAGTGGGGGATCAGTTTATTACTTCATAACAATAGAAAACTGATCCCCCACTTTATACCCAGTAGAAGCCTTAATCATGTTTCCAACTATTATATTCAGTCAGTTAAGTGCCATACGTGAAACATGCTTGGGCGATCATGTCTTGAAAGAAACATGACTGACTGGGTAGAAGATTATCCCGCAGTAGGTTGCCATTGCTTTCTGTGGTAGATTGGTTGCCAGCCAAGGCTATAGAACCCAATCTGTCCTGTTATTTAACCCATAACTGGAAGGAAGAGACGGATTAATACCTTTCCCAAGGGTATTTGGCGTAAGTGAATGCAATGAATTCAACTGGAATTTGAACTCGGTTCCCTCGATTTCTCATTCCGAGCCGATATCCACTGCGCCACAACACACATACCGGTAGAGAAGAACCAAAACTGAAGTCTTGTTCTGTAGGTGTTCTACAGTCAAAGGTACATAGTTGTGAAGTGTACTCCAGTTCCATGACTTTCATTCGATCATATATCCTTTGAACACACCATCCATAACTTATTTTTGTTAATGACATATGGCAGTCAAAACATTTAGGTGACATTGAGCAATTCATGGTTAATTTTAATCTGGAAATTAGAAAAAATGTCAAAACTAAACAAAGAATCAATAAAAAATAACAAAAAGCTTTCAGTTGAATGAATGATAAACTGCTATGTTTTTATGGTAAATTTTATGTTTCATTTGAATATAGGGAGACAGTATCTGTTGGTTATAAAACACCAACATATGTTGGTCATATCACATTTTTCTCAATAAGATTGAGCTATCATTTCTCCAACCAAAGTACTCTGTATAATCTCAACACAAATCTGCGAGATCCCTTCTGTCAGATTATGGTCAGCAATACAACTGCAAGCTGCTAATCTAACTGAAACAAAAATTAAAAATTAAAAATGGAAGATCCTCACATCAAAAGATGGCAACCAACCATCAATAAAATACCATCAATTTTGGCTTGGATATTTTAAAAGTCATTTTAGCCATATGATTCTAAAATTTGTTCCAAATTTGTGCGTAAATTGAAGTTGTAAGAGATAGCAGAGGAGTTGAACATATCAAAAAGCAGTATATTCACCATTTTGCATGAACATTTATCAATGAGAAAGCTGTGTTTAAGGTGGGTGCAGAGTTTGCTCACAGTCAATCAAAAACAATTTCCAAATTCGAATCACCTGAAGAAGGTTAGCTCATACAATGATTGAAACATTGTGAATATCGCAATAAAGATGAGGATAACAGTCCAAACAATGTAAATAAGTACAATACCTCAAAACATACTATTTAAACCACAGCAGCATTTTTCTGGCCATTATAAATTAGCAGAGGGTTGAGAAGTCTATTCATTAGTGAAGTGTAGCGATTGGTGGGACGTGTCACCCCAAAGTCAAGATACATACCCACACATCTGTACATGTGTATATACATATACACACACACACACACACACATAACACATTAACTTTTGAGTGTATCCACAAACACACATACAAAACCATATATACACACATATACATAAACTTATATACACACATGCACACAAATATCTACACCCATTTATGCACATATATTAAAGGAATTTACACTTGTATAGATTTGTTTGATTATTTGGTGATGATGGTTAGATTAATGTAGATTGGAGTTTAACTGTCTTTGTGATAAGGTTTAAAATTTTCATTTGAAAGGTTTACAGCAATATCTAAAAAATTAACTATTTTAAGGTTGGATAAAATTTCTATTTTAAACCCAAGTAATTTGAAAGCCCTAATGATTTTGTTTTGTAACCGAGAGAATGGTGAACCCTTACTGTTAGGGATAATAATCAATCTGTCACCTCTATATAGACTGATTTGCTTGGAGTAAATTATCCTACCAAGGGTGTTTATAATGTATATGCCCACTAAACTTATACTTCGAGCAGAGTCAAATGCACCCATAGGGATGTCAAAATTATCAGAGTGGCTTTTAATCTAAGTGAAATTATTACTGGTTAATAACGACATTCTAGAGGCTAATATAACCTTGAATTCATCATCAGTAATTTCTATATGGAAAGTTTGAATTCTGGCAAAAACTAACAATAGATCTTTAGATATGGAGGAAAAGAAGTCTATAATATCAAATATATATATAATTATAAGAAAGTGAAAGAACAGGCAGATTAAAACACACTGTTCAAGCATTTACTTTTATAAAGAGTGCTCGATACAAAGTAGAGCTTAATATTTTAAGTTTTTATTACAATGGTTTATAAAAGCATTATATTATTACACAATGGTCCCAGTATGTATCTTACCCAGACAAAGTTAAAGTTACATGCCTTGACACCAGGCAATTCTGCTTCTTTTCGCAACCTAAATCTTCAACTCCATAATTACTTACTTCTCATTTTTGATTGAACAATATTGACACACCTACAAGCATATTACCTACTTACCCCTTTAGTTTCTAAATAACTATGAATTCATCTTATATTTTCTAAATAAATCATTTCCACAATTTATTTTAAACTATCACCTTTTGATAAGATCTGCAAACTAAAATGAATCAGGCACAAAATATTCCGAATCAGTGTGACCCTGATATAAGAGAGTTGTCGACCCCCATAAAAGTTCTCTTATATCCGGGTTTCTCTTATATCCGGGTTATATTGTAATAATTTAGAACTGGTTGAAGAACTTCATGAAACCACTTGGCAAGATTGTGTTGGACAGAACCAACCATAGACAGAATCGGCCACATAACATATATATATACATCATATGCTAAAAAGTCAGCCTCCTTCTACCGAGCACCCGTAGCTCAGAGGTAGAATCGCCAACTGACGCCAATTCAGTCTGGTTTCAATTCTGGGTAAAAGCAATCGGATATCTAACCATACTGATGAGCTGTGATACAGCGAAACAGATCTGTCTGCGGATGACTATATAAGGTATGCTTTCTTTATGGGTAATAGTGCTCCATAATATATAAAGCGTATAAAATATTGCAAGTTGATACTGTGGTGATACCGACCGAGCAAAAGCGATAAACCAGATGTTGGCTCTATGCCGACCAGAAAGCGAATGAATAAAATTCACCTCCGCGCAGGTGGATTCACGGAGATGTTCCGGTTGAAAAATAAAAATTAATCAAATATCAAATTACCATTTTGCGAGCCTACGCAAATTTTATTTACCAGCTAATGGGAAGCCCAGAATCGAATTCAAGTATGAAATTCCAAAACAAGCTGCATTTTGATCCAAGAGGCTGATATAAAAAACGGAGAAAAAGTATCGTTAGAGAGACAGGAAAATGAGAGGAGAAGAATGTAATTAATATCCCCTTGACTTAAGTCGAGCGGCTACTATGTTGACCCCTTTCTTTCTGCCTGTCTCAAAAGTACTTATTGACCGCTTCAAAGACATTCCTCAAAGTACTTACTGACTTTAGAAGCGGCAACTTCAAAATGAACATCCCCTTACCTACAAGACGCTTCCACACTCCTCAGCCTTTTATCTTTTCAGCATTATATTATTTTCCATGAACATTTTAACCTCCGTTGGACTTATATTCAAGTGTTATTTTAATTGTAAAAACATTAATTGAAATGTGTATATATATAAATGCTATTTTATACCCAAATTGCCTTTCTTTATTTTATAATCATTTTATGAATTATAGTGGGCTATCTTCCCACAAGACCAAATTCCGTTAACCTGCACGGTTTCTAATTACCCTTCTTCACCAGAACGGAATCCTACTACTAGAAAAAAGGAATATACCCGCTATAATACAGAGGTCAACACCAAATGATGACTGCCTATTTTATTTTGTAACACAATATTCATGCTTGAAGACTGCGTTGATGTTATGCATCAAACAGACTGTTGCTACTCCGTATTGACCTCACTTCCACTTTTATATGGTAGGGATCTTTTTTTCTTTTTTTTTTTTTAAATGACAATAGAATTTGCATACAGCACACGAATTTATCAAACTAAAATAATGTATGTATTATATTGTATACACACAAATATAGAACTTCTTATTGTGGTGTGGAGTTTAATAACAATGTAAAACTTAGGACTTCTATTGTTCTCTAGTGTCTGGTAAAACAAGATTTTTAACCAATTTTGGTTTGCCAGGGAATAAAAATCGCTGGAGTGAATACACAATTAAAAACCGGTTTTAAATGTTCAAACACAACTAATAATATGCTTTATCAATTCTGTGTGCAAAGGAAAAAAATCACTTCGAATGTTTTCGGTTCAAAACAAAAAAAAAAAAAATGAAAATTTAAAGGCGTTGACACGTGTCCCTTTTACGGTTTCGTTTACCATAACCTTACGATGTTTTTTTTTGTTTTTGTTTTCTTTCTTTCTTTTTAAGCACTTGTGAGATTTTCAAAATATAATATTATTAATATAAAAAATTGAGACACATAATTAAGAATATATTTTCATTAGAAACTTTCAAGATATTTCTACTAATCTTTTCTCAGAGTCCGTGACGACGGGGGTGGGGGTACAGTAAATTTTAAAAAATGAAATACGAATAAGAAACAAATTAATTACTTTGAAAATAAATTAAAAATAAATTTTGATAAATAAAAAAATCTTTTTCCTTGTTTTTTAAATCATTTTTGAGCTGACGGTTACAAATGCCAAGTACAGCGATTTTCGGATAAAATTATTTATCATAAATAAAAATAAAAAAGAAATCGAAAACTTTTTTTAAGTTAGTAAACTAAGTTTTTTTTTTTAGAATAAGAATCAATTAAAATACTTTTTTTAGTCCCTTCTTTCTTAACTAATTAATAAACTTAAAAACTCACGAAAAACTGTTTTTAGTTTGTTTTTTGGTTTGTCTATCATTGTGTCGTAGCGAAAATCGAGTTCATGAAATTAAACGGTAATTTCGAATATTGATTGATTTCTTTACCAAATCGAAAGTTAAAAAGAAAATCAATTTAAAAAAATCTAAAATAAAATCAATTATTTCACACTTTTTAATTTTTTTTTTTTTTAACTGATGAATTTACTGAAAAATGTTGGTTAACAGTTGAGAGAATAATTTTTTTTTAAACAGAAAATAACGCAGTAGTGGAAAAAAGCTTTTATTTCGCCTAAAATGATTACGAACATTTTAAAGAAATACTTGGTGGATGAAATTAAATTGGTTACATACATCTCTATAGTTTTTTACTTCAACAACTGCTTCGAAGAAAATAGCAAAGACATTTAAAAAAACTTTTTGAAGAGGTCAAATGCCTGGAAAGGAAATGCAATAAGCAAAACATTGTAAAACTTCTAAGTCCTTTATAGAAATAAAAGTTACAAACAACTAACTGGGTTGTTAAACACAAAAAAAAATTGAACTTGTTTACCTTGACATGATGATATGTTTTCTTAAATACATCAAGCAAGCAAGACGAATAGGTACAAAACCGAAGACCGGACAAAAAATAAGAAAGCGACTTGTTTACATCTAACACCGGTGAACCTGGTCACCACAGGAAGATGTCGATTTATACACGGAAAGGCGTCGAAAAATAGTGTTGGGTTTCTTTGAATATTCGCCCATTTTACACAATAAATCTGATAAAGCTCTTAATTAAAAAAAATAAATAAATCGTTAAATAGAAAATTTTCATTTATTATATAAATTTTGTTTTAGTTATTATTTTTTTACGTTGAGATTTAAAAAATCGATTTTTATTACTTGTTGAAAAATGAAGACAGACAAGAAGAGGTTTTTTTTTTTATGACTATTTTTACAAGCCTGGATCTTAAATGAGAAATTTAGGGGACGTATAATGAACGTAAATTTAAAAATTATGTAACTATGGGAGAAACTATTGTTTCCCAACTACTTTTTGTAACTTGTAAGCCGGGTATATATAATCACGGAAAAATTACTAGGTAAATTTTAAATTAATTTTAAGAAAATATAGTTATTTCCGTTAGAAAATAGTTTCAAGTAGTAGAGATTTTTGTTTTCTTTTTTAACAAAATGTCTAGAAAAAGATTGAAAAGTTGGAAGCGATAAAAAAAAAAATGTGTTCAAAAGAAACTTTTTTTTTTTTGCGGGGGGGGGGGGCAAGAAAAATTTTAAAAACTAAATAAAACAACAAAATTTTAACTTCATACCAAGTAACGCTTCATCCAAATTTTTAAACAGTTACACTCACCTGTTCACTTTTTGAATATGATCACGCACTTAGCTGTTTTATCTCTCGAGCAACCAAAAATCGAAACAATAGATAAAAAAAATAAATAAATATGCTTATTTCACGTTCGTGCAGATGAAACTGTTAGTGTTGTTTGAGAGTGGGAGTTGATTAGTGAAAAAAAGTTGTAGTTGCTGGTGATAGATAAACAGTGGCCTTATTTTCTGTCCACATAACGTGTACAACACTTAATCCAGTAAAGCGTGACTCGTCTACAGCAGTTGAACAGATGTATTGTAAAAGTAAAATGAAAATAAATTGTCTTTCATTTCCTCAATCAACACTCCATGAGAGATAAAAAATAGGTAACTTCAACAAAATTTAGGCAAAATGTGGGTGTGTCTGTGAATAATCAAGTGAACGTGAAAGAACATAGCTAAGTAAGAAACCAAGATATTTTAAAATTTTTATCAAAAGATTAAGATACGTGACTTTCTATAGTTAGCAGTAGTAATGAATACTGACAACCAGAAATTTTAAGAGAAAACTGAATGGAAACAAGCAAATATCAAAAACAAGAAAAAACGCTTAGTCGTTGAATATTGAAATAAAATATTAATTTATCGGGCTCTAAAAATGCCATATGTTAAACATTAACATTCAAATATAAATTTCAAGCAAACTTGGAAAAAAAAAACATTTCTAAGTTTTCTCAGTTTTCAATCATCGTTTTTTTCTGCTTTCGAAAGCGAGATGAAAAGACTACTAAAACATTAAGACTCAAAGAGATACCAACAAAAAGAGGAACCCAAAGTATTCATTGCATTCACTTACGCGCAAATACCCTTGGGAAAGGTATTAATCCGTCTATTCCTTCCAGTTAAATAACAGGACAGATTGGGTTCTATAGCCTTGGTCGGCAACCAGTCTACCGCAGAAAGCAATGGCAACCTACTGCGGGAATCTTCTGCCCAGTCAGTCATGTCTCTTTCGAGACATGATCGCCCAAACGTGTATCACGGATGGCACTTAACTGAATGATACTAGCACCAAGCAGGTACAAAAATTTAAATACGAAAAGAGAAAACAGAAAGTGTGACACTGAGATCCGAAGCTGTAAATGGCCAAAAAGACGCATTCCAAAAGCTAAGCAGAGTAAGAGAAGAAAATTTAGTTGGAAACAAAGAGTACTAAACTGATACCTGCCCTCCTTTATGACAGCGAATGCTGGACAATCTCATCAAAGATGAAGAAGAGACTCGAAGCAACAGAAATGTAGTTCTACAGAAGGATGCTGAGGATATCATGGGCCGAACAGGTGAGAAAGGACAAGGTTTTCGAGAGAATGTGTGGTGATACCGAGCAAAAGCGATGGACCGGATGTTTGCGCTTTCACGACCAAAAAGCAAATGACCAAAAGTCGTCACTGCGCCGCCGGCTCCACGCAGTTGTTCCGGTTGAAAACTAAAAATTAATTAAATATTAAATTTCCAGTTCGCGAGCCTACGCGAATTTTATTTATCAGCCAATGGGAAGCCCAGAACCAAATACAAGTGTGAAATCCCAAATGAGCTGCTGTGATCCAAAAAGAAGATATAAAAAGCGGATACAGAAAGCATCGACAAGCAGATCGACTCGAGGAGAAGAGAGTAATTAGTATCTCCCTTGACCCAAGTCAAGCGGCTTACTACGCTCTCCTCCCTTACCTCTTTCCTTCTTCCCTGCCTCAAAAACTACTCACTGACCTAAGGAGCGAATACATCAAAGACATTCCTTACTTACACGCTCCAAAATTTCTAAGCATTAATTCTCTTTCAGCATTTTATTGCCATGAACATTTTAACCTCCGTTGGACCTATACTTCATGTATTACTTCAATTGTAAAAACATTAATTGATATATATAAATATAAAATGTTATTTTTCTACTCAAATTGCCTTTCTTGATTTGTAATCATTTTATGACTTATAGTGGGCTATCTACCACAAGGTCAAATTCCGTTAACCTGCAACAGTATACAACTACCCATCACTAGAACGGACTCTCCACTACTAACAGAAAAGAATAGATAAGCAACCCACTATAAATGAAGCCAAAAAGAAAACTTACACTTAACATCAGGAAGAGGCAATTGAAATTTCTGGGCAAAACGCGGGGAAAAAGAGCTTAGAAAATCTGATACTCACAGGGCGGATAGAGAGACAGGGAAAAGCAACGCGTGACATACTTGATGGGCTTGAGCAAATGGATGACAGAACACGGTTTTGGAGAAATAACAAGATATATTAGGAGATACAAGGGATAGGAATTTTCTTATGCACTCTCCCTTTATGTTCGTTGGAGTTGCACTTATCCAGAATAAATGGCAACAACTCCAAGAAACATGAAAGGGGGGTGCATAAGAAAACGATCACAGAAAACAGCTTCGGTCTGTCTACCCTATGTGAAGGGGATACCGGAAAAATACAAAGGATTTGTGGTCCATATAACAACAGGACGATCTTCAGAAGTGGTTCTACACTTCGCAGGTATATATATATATATATATATATATATAGTAAGACCCCCAACAGAGGAGGATATGACTAAGGACTGTGTGTACACCATTCCATGTAGCTGTGGAAAGAAATATAAAGGAGAAACAGGCCGCACCCCCTTAAGATAATTCTACAAGAACATCGCAAAGGCCGTAACACGAGGGTAGATAGAAAAATCATGCGTCGCTGACCACATATGGAGGGAGAAAGGGGATCACCACTCCCTATGGGATGAAGTTGACATAATAGATAGAGAACCCCACTGGAAACTTCGTAAACTTAAGGAATCAGCGCATATGATGGGCTACAGAAATTTCCTAAGCCGACCAAACAAAGAGATATGGGAACCAGTAATACGGCGTGCCAGAGAAAATCATTAGTGTAAAAAAAACTGCAATATGAGCTCTGGTAAAAAATACTAGAGAAAACCAACAACATCAAAAATTGCAATATGAACTCTGGTAAAAAAAAAATAAATAAATAAATAAAACCATTAGCATTAAAAAATACTAGAAAAAACCACTAATATCAAAAAATTGCAATATGAACTCTGGTAAAAAAAAAAAAAAAAGGTTAGTAAAACATTAGGTTTATAAGTCCCAGAAATTCACTTGCTGTTGTCCTCAAGGACACTTGGCTCGGTGGATATGGGTGTTGGCTGACTTGACCCAAAGAGTTCAATACTAGCAATTTAAGAGTCGGATTAAAGGGAGATAATTCATAACTACCAGAAGCGTCTTCGCATAAGGAAAGTGAATGATATACCACAGTGATCGTAATAAAGGGTTCGGTTCGAAATTCCTAGCACCTCAAGAAAGCTGCGGTGTGCAACGGCCGAAACGTCGTAAAAATGGCAACGAAGATGAGGACAGCAGTCCGAATAATGTAAATAGTGTAAATACTACCTCATCTCAGAAATATTCTCAAAAACAACACTTTCAATTTAGAATAAAGCCAGATTTTTTAAAATAATTCTGCCTTCCACCAATACAATTTTCAGAGGCAGAGAAGTAACTAAAACTTAAGCGGAGCCTTAACTTAAAAAAAAAGAAAAAACTAAACAAGAAATTTTTTAAAAATAAAATTCCGTCTTTATTTGCTGAAATATCTGTTCTTGTTAATCCTGCATTGAAAACAAAGCAACTTAAATGTGCTAATTTCAAGCGTTAACGTCACCTATTTTTGAAGCAGAATATTTTGCTCGTAAATTCTCTTCAAACTATAAACTTCCAGCCTTTGAGATTTCACTCACCCGATCGACTCAGTCGATTAAAAACTTAACTGGACGATTAAAGTTTATTGCTTTACTCGCCCGCCGGTCGATTAAAAATTTTGCACTGAAACTTGTCCATTCAAATACAGAAAAAAGGAATCTGATTCCATTTACAACCCAAAAGTATGCCATTGAAGATTCACAAGTTACTTACAATGACCTACAATGACATTATTGAACTCTTTGGTCTTATGCATGGCGCCTGATTTACGTCGAAGTGTGTGGTTAAACAAAAGATAGTGACATCCTGCAATCATCAAAGCAAGATCTGACAAATGGAATTTAGATTGATAAGCTCCTGTCTCGCCTTTATCGTCCCGGTCAGTGTAAACATTCGTTTAATTAACGCTTCCAGAGTGGAGCCAAAATGTTTCTGTCGCTCAGATTAAAGACGCTCACAGATTTTTAGAAACTCATTTGGAAAAATATTTTCCTTGACTCAAAATCTATATTTCCTCCCCGTTTACGAAAAGTAAAAACGAACATTTAAAAGAAAGAAAAAATACGCACACTTCTTTCAACCACGCACCGAAAAACAAATTATACAAGTAATTTTTTTACAGAAAATCCTTGAGAAAATCAGATTTGTAATTTTTTTAATCATCTATGAGATGAAGGTTGTAGTCAAACAGAAGAAAGAAACTACGAATTTAGTAACCTCCACTCAATTGCCAAAAAAAATCAAAAAACAAAAAACAGCATATCATGATGTCAAAAGGGCTCAAACTTAATGAAAATAATGTTTTATCATCAAAATGTTTATACTATTATTAAGAGGAAAGATCAAATTTTGTTGTTATTATTTTTTAGAATTTTTTAAAACGTTTCTAACACGTTCGAAATTTTAATTAAAATTTCATTTTTTGTTTTCCGTCAGCGATTCACGCTATGTTTACGTAAGGTGACTATTAAGAAAATGGAGTCGGTCGAGTAAAATGATTTTGGGGCGAATAAATTTTCCCCCTCTCTCGGCCGCCGGTCGAGTAATTTGATTCTTAAATCTCAAAGGCTGCTCTTGACTCATCTGGAGTATCTTTGCATGACTTTCCACTTAGAACCATGCTTCTACTGAGTGATATGCATATAACTCCGTCCTACTATAATCTTTAAAGTAGATCCCCACAAGGCATGTGGACTTGATCAGTTACATCTAATAGCCCTGATGGAGGTCTTCTGCCGGGTAGGGATCATTATCTCTCAATTACTTCTCTCTTCTTGGAGAACGTGCGGATCTGTTGCATCTCTGTCCAAGGACAGATATTCTTATGGGGACTCACCCATATAATACATGAACTCGTTCAAAATATATATAAGTAGCAGTTCTGCCTTGTAGAAGTAGAAAGTTAGAAAAAGTAGTGGAGAGAATGAGATCGGAATCTATTTTAACAGATAACTCTGCCAGCCGGACTAAACAGTCACGCTAATAATCGCTTATTGGTATATGATTTTACTACTGTCTTTGTAATATATTTGTTTACACTCTTCCGTCTCTGTGTCTTTATTTCTGGCCCAAACAGAACCACAAGTTGGTGATGAGGTCACAACAGATATGCTTCTGAGAAAAATAACACTGAGAGGTGCTCGGTCCCGGGGAACACCCCATTGCATTTGAGGGGTAGATCGGTGGTCAGAACCGAGACCAGTGCAACCGGCAGTTGCGTACGCGTTCGGGTTTTCCACAGTGAACTCGACTTTGCGTTACATCCACGTCTCGGTGGGGATACGAGGTAAATATCATATTGCAATAGTCCTGAAGAAATGTGCTTCTGAATTGACTACTTTTTTGTCTAAACTCGACAATAAATATCTTGCTGCTTCTTGTTTTCCTGCTCGTTGGTAATCCTCTTCCGTAATCCTAGTCCATAAGTCCATAGTCCTAACCCTAACCCTAACCTATCAGCCTATTAGCCTCCTACCTCATTAAGGACGCTGAAGATACCATCAACCAAGCATGTGAGCAACGATGAGGTTTTAAAGAGGATGAAAACGAAAATAAAACTAATACATCAGGAAGAGACAGCTAAAGTTAATGGAACACATAATGAAGAAGGAGGGCTTAGAGAATTTGATACTCACGTGTCAGATAGAGGGTATAGCGTAGGGAGCTGGTTAATGTTTCTTTGATTCGGCCTTGTGTCAGACATAACTGAACTCCCTACAGCTTACTAGTTTTAGATGCAGAATTATCATTAGAAGGTTGGTTGTCAGTTAATGTGTGTGGATTAGTGTAAAAGAGTGGAATAATGAAATATACATTTTGAATGTTAAAATAGAAATTGATTAAAAGAAGGAATAACAAGAATTCGTAGAAATATTCATAGTAGTAATTGTTGACAGAGATCAGGAGAAAGAGAAAGAGGACAATGCCCGGGTCGCTTGAAGTCCGAAGTTACATTTTAGATGTGTGTCTCTCTTTCGCTGCTCCCATCAAAGTCTCTGACGCTGCGAAGTCATTTATATGTCCTTTTGAATTTCGCACTGGATCGCTAAGTCCTTTCAAGTCTTACAAGTCGCTCCCATTGGTCAAAAATCAATTTAGCACTAACTTGCGAAATCTGGTTTCGACTTTTGCGTTAAGCAGATGGTCAATCCTTTTTCTATTTGGGAAAACCAGGATTTCACACGTCATTGTGAATTTTTGTAAAAGTGAAGAAGGTTGATTGGTAAATTTTTGTTTTGTTCCCCGAAGGCCTTTACTCCGTCAAATGTTTCCTAAACTTTCTTAATTGCGTACATATGTATATGCTGAACTCAAATCGATAATTGTTTATTGAAGAAACCTACCTTTTTTCCTGTTATCGACCAGGAAAAAATAGAACTACATCTCACCCCTTACCACCGTTCTCATATCTGATTCACCGCTGAATGACTTGAAGCGTAGGATACTTATTTCGGCCTGTTTACTTCCTTTGAACAAATACTCCGCGATTTGTTTGGTTTCTGAACTCATTTTCCGCGTAGTAATTTCAAAAAGAAAGTAAATCGGTCGAAAAATCGGCAAACTACGCGTGAAATCATTCTGCAGTGAATAACATTTTTTGAAGCGTGGTTACGGGGTGAGATAAACAGCGAAAAGAAGTTCGATATTTTTTCTGGTTGTAAACTTGAAAAAAGGTAGGTTTCGCCAATAAACAATTATCGATTTGAGATCAGCATTTACATTTGCACGGAAATAAGGATGTTTTGGAAAGATTTGAAGTTGTAAAGGCCTTCCAGGAACAAATAAAAAATTTACTGGTTGATTTTTAATTAATTCCTTATCCGCTACAAGGGAAAGAAAGACAGGAGAAAAAAGCGCATGGCATACTTGACTGGCTTGAGCAGGTGGATGGCAGGGGGGGTTTGGGCTGGGAAACTGGAGAAATCGTGCTAGATGCCACTAGGGATAGGGAGATGAGGAATGCCATGACTGACTACGTCCTGAAGGGACCCGGCACATAGAAGAAGAATCAAATACAGTGGAACCTGTCGTATGCGACCACCCTATGCCCACTAGGCTGGTCGTATACAGCAGGTGGTCGCCCACTAAAGGCTTATGGCCATGACCTATTTACGCCAGGAACGTATATTCCACTCATCAGAATGTAAATACTGTGTAACCTGTCGTATGCGACCACCCCTACTGCCATCAAAAACTGGTCGCATATATAACAGGTGGTCACTCACTAAATGCACATAGTCATGACCTATTTATGCCAGGAACATATATTCTACTCATCAGAATGTAAATACAGTGGAACATGTCATATGCGACCACCCAGGGCCATTAAAAAGCTGATCGCATATAACGGGTGGTCGCTCACTAAAGGCTCATAGTCATGACCTATTTACGCCAGGATAGTATATTCCACTCACCAGAATGTACACATTAGAATTTTAATATGTAATCTGGTAATAAATAAATGAGAACATAAGAAGATGGCCTAATTTTAAAGAAATTCATCCAGCATAATTCATTTTAAAATTTTATAAACGGATTTACAACGGTCAACAAAAGACGAAAATATTTATTCACAAAAAGTGAGGACTTACAATAAGTCAGTTATTGCTTTCTTTTTCGTGCCTGTACTGGCCATTTCTTATAAAATATGTAGGTTGGAAAAATTCGCGACATATATGGCTTCAGTTTGTTTGTTTTTTAAGTGAGTGATAGCAAAAGAGAATATGTGATAATACATGGAACAAAACATACAAAAAACTGACAGCGATCGTGGGTGGGAGTAGAGAAACAGAGAGATAGAGATAGATATACCCAGATAGAAATAGAGTAGATAGATACACAAAAAAATAAAGGAACGAAAGAGATAGACATTTGAGAAAGGGACATAATTGTGATTTTTCCCATCCCTGAATTTATCCAAATCAGTACAGAGACTGTTATAAATCCTTTGAACATGTCAAATGCAATACATGTTGTGCAAAACGAGCCAATGTTTGACCGTGAGGTGAACTCCGGCAATCTACATTTCAACAAGAAATAACAGTTGGATACAATCGAAAACTTTAAATTTATCAAAATGTTATTTCTTGTTGAAATGTTTATTTTATTTATTGTTAAATACAATCAAAAAACAATGAGGAAGTGTTCATGACTCAGATCAAATCAAAATGAAATAGATTACTCATTTAGTTTCTCCTAATTTAGAAGTTCGCAGTGTACGACCAAAATGGATTTTTTTAAAGCGGTCGCTTGATCAGTGACTTTCACTCCTTGATGTTAGCCGCTGGTCGCGTTCTGGAGGTGGTCGCTCACTGAGGGTGAATTAACATTAGCAAATTTTTTTTTTTTTAATCATATCACCCCGAGCAAGGCGGTAATGCCACTGAAGCGCAGGGGGCTACGTAAGAGTGTAAAGTTTGGAAAAGAGAAAGCCGGAAACCACATCCTAAACAAGGAACAAAGGGATGAGCCTCTTCCGTCCGTGCATAGAAAAGCGGTCGTTAAGAATAGGTGGTCGCATACGACAGGTTCCATTGTATATCGACCATTAGACAGAGATCAAGCTCAGTCCGGCTACAGACTTATTGATCCAACATCGTATCCTTTACAGTTAATCATCAAGGCAAAAGATAATCTTGTAAAATAGCAGTTACATGAAATATTAATAAATACTGACATTTGTTTCATTAAAAATTAATTGATAAGCAAGTTGCTTTCAGAGCTCTCTCTTCCCCTCTCTCTGTCTGTCTCTCTCTCTCACACACACACACGCAAGCACATACGTATATATAGACATAGCGAGTGCCAGAGAGACAATTTACATACAGTTATAGGATAACAAAGCTAGTTTAAATTGACACAAGGTCATAGAGGTGGATCGCGCAGAAATCTTCAAATTCTGTTTGTAAAATTTTCGATTACGGTTTATTGGATATCGGCTAGGAACGAGAAATCGGGGAGCCGAGTTCGAATTCCAGCTGAATTCACTTACGCGCAAATACCGTTGGGAAAGGTATTAATCCGTCTATTCCTTCCAGTTATGAGTCAAATAACAGGACAGATTGGATTCTATAGCCTTGGTTGGCAACCAGTCTACCGCAGAAAGCCATGGCAACCTACTGCGGGATAATCTTCTGCCCAGTCAGTCGTGTCTCTTTCGAAACATGATCGCCCAAGCGTGTATCACGTATGGCACTTAACTGAAATGGCAAATATACGTTGTTAAGTAAACTCGTTGCTAAAAGTTTAGATAGTAACGTGCATTTTACAATCTCTTATACAAATGCAAATATGATTTTAGTTACGATACTGAATAATAAGACGCCAAAAATACTTGACATCAGGAAGAAACAGCTGGAGTTTCTTGGACATATCATGAGGAAGGAGGGCTTAGAGAATCTGATACTCACAAGTCAAATAGAGGGAAACAAAGACAAGGTAAACCAACGCGTAACATAGTTGACAGGCTTAAGCAGGTGAATGGCAGAGCAAAGTTTGGGTAGAGTTACAGGAGAAAGCGTGCTAAGAGCTATTAAGGATAGGAAGATGTGGAGGGCCATGATCGCCTACGCCCTGAAGAAACACGGCACATAGAAGAAGACGAGACGCTCTGATTAACTTTGAATCGGTAAAGCATCTCACATTGATAGACTTTTCAGATAAGCAATATGGTTTTCGCTTCTCTGTGTTAACTGACAATGTATTAATGGCTATCGCTGAAAGAATCAATCAAGAGTTAGATCAGAATGGTGAAGCTCGGGCTGTTACGTGGGATATCTCGAAGGAATTCGACAGGGTTTGGTTGGTTGGTTGGTTGGTTGGTTGGTTGGTTGGTTGGTTGGTTCATTTAACCAGCATATCATCCTTCATTAGGTCATTTAATGCTGAAAATCGTTTTGATTTGTTTTATTTTGTTTATTTGTTTTATTGTTTTTGTTTGTTTATTTTTTTTTCTTCAAAAAAATTTTGTTGGTAACGTTTTTATTCAAAAAAGTTTTGTTGGTAATATTTTTTAATTCAAAAATGTTTTATTGAATACTTTTATGGCATTTTGACTCCAGTTTGTGGTCAACTATTTACCCATAGCTGGGACCCTAACAGGTGCTACCACTCCGGGTCGGGGTGGACCTGGGAACAACAGCAATTAAGAGGTGGTTCCATGCTCCTCACAACCTCCCAATCAGAGACCTTGCTGCCGGATGCAGTTTATCGTCATTCCCAGGATCCGACAGGGTTTGGTTTGGTTTGGTACGGTTGTCGTCTTCACAATTTGCAAAGTTATGGTACTTGGGGACAAATTTTTGATCTGATTCGGTCTTTGTTATGAAATTGCATTTTTTTTTTTGCATTAATAGGGGTTTCTCCCACGGCTTTAGCTTGGTTTTCTTTTTAAAATCACTATCACCCTAAGTATTGCACTAAATCCAATAAAACGTAAGGGGTTACAGAGTGTGGAAGAAATAGGAACTGAAATATTAATAATGACCGGGAAGAGAAGAGAATAATCAGGAGGACAGTGTTCTTCTTCTTCTTCTTCTTCTTCTTCTTCTTCTTCTTCTTCTTCTTCTTCTTCTTCTTCTATGTTCCCTGTCCTTTCAGGACGTAGGCGATCCTGGCTTTCCACATCTCCCTGACCCTGGTGGCTCTCAGGACGCTTTCTCCTGAGCACGATGCAACCCTCGTTCCGTCATCCACTAGCTCAAGCCCATAAATCTAGAATGTAAATGTATAGAAACTAGCATGGCCAGAAATTGAGGGATCAGTTTATATAGTTATATATACGTTCCGTCATCCACCTGATCAGGTTTTTCAAATATGTTATCCACTGCTTTCCCCTGTCTCTTTTTCCCTCTATCTGACCTGTTAGTATCAGGTTCTCCAAGCCCTCCTTTCTCATTGCAGGAACTTTAGTTGTCTCTACCTGATGTTCACTATTAATTTTCTTTTCGTTTCCATCCTTTCCAAAACCTCGTGATTGCGATTAAAATTGCATTTAATTTTTTTTCAAATTATAATTGGCTGGAGTGAGTGAGAGAGTGAGTGAGTTTTGTTTTACGGCATATCAACCTCTGTGGGTCATTTAATGCCAAAACGGTAGGGTATTAAAGCACTTTTTTTTAATGTTTGGTTATAGTGAGAAGGTTAATTTAGTCAGATTTTAACGAAAATTTGTTTTTATTTTAGAAAACTGAAAATGTATTATAATTTTGTATTAAAAAATGTTTGACTGAGAATTTTTTCCTTCACAAATGTGTTGTGGTAATAATTTTTTCTTCAAAAATGTATATTTTTCTATAAAAGTCTATTATTATGTATATATATTTTTATAAAGTCTACGGCTATATTGGAAGCGTATCTCGGATAAAATACACCAAAGTCATGCAGGTGAATGCTGGAATCCTTTCCGCAAAAAGAAAGAGAGCCTAGAACCAAGAATTCATTGGTAGCAATGGAAGAGTTTAAGGTAGTTTCATAAAGGACGAATATATCTGGCAATTGTTTTAAAAACGAAAGATTTGTGGTGATACCGACCGAACAAAAGCGATGGACCGGATGTTTGCTCTCTCACAAGAAGGCAAAGAACCAAAAGTCGTCGTTGCGCATCTGGGTTCGTGCATGTGTTCTGGTTGAAAAATAAAAATTCATCAAATATCAAATTTCCATTTCGCGAGCCTACGCGAATTTTATTTACCAGCCAATGGGAAGCCCAGAATCAAATTCAAATGTGAAATCCCAAACGAGCTGCTTTTGATCCAAAAAGCAGATATAAAAGCCGAGACAGAAAGCACCCAGCAAACAGACCGACGGACAGACGAGCGTGATTAGTACCTCCCTTGACTTAAGTCAAGCGGCTACTATGTTCGCCTCCCTTCATCTCTCCTTACTTTCTTCCCTGTCTCAAAAATACTTACTGACCTAAGGAGCGAATACATCAAAGACATTCCTTACTCACGACGCTCCCACATTCTTAAGCCTTAAATCTCTTTCAGCTTATTATTTGCTATGAACATTTAACCTACGTTGGACCTATATTCAAGTATTGCTTTAATTTAAACATTAATTGATATGTGTATATAAAAATGTTATTTTTAACTCAATTTGCTTTTCTTGATTTTATAATCATTTTATGACTTATAGTGGGCTATCTACCACAAGGCTGAATTCCGTTAACCTGCAACAGTATACAATTACCCTTCACTAGAACGGACTCCCACTACAACTAGAAAAAGAATAGATAAGATACCCACTATAGATTCTACACTGCACAAATTGAAACGGATACAACGAATTAGTAAAAAAAAAAAAAAAAAAAAAAGGCCAAGTGAGGTAGTTAGTGATGTGCGTCGTGGTGTATTGGATATCGGCTCGGAACGAGAAATCTGGGAGCCGAGTTCGAATTTCAGTTGAATTCCATGCATTCACTTACACGCAAATACCCTTGGGAAAGGTATTAATCCGTCTCTTCCCTCCAGTTATGAGTTAAATAACAGGACTGATTGGGTTCTATAAACATGGCTGGCAACCAGTCTTCCGCAGAAAGTAATGGCAACCTACTGCGGGATAATCTTCTGCCCAGTCAGTCATGTCTCATTCGAGACATGATCGCCCAAGCGTGTATCACGTATGGCACTTAACTGACTGACTGAATATAATAGTTGAAAACATGATTATGGCTTATACTGGGCATAAAATAGGAGATCGGTTTTCTATTGTTATGAAGTAATAAACCGATCCCCCACTGATTACTATTTAATAATATAATACATCTTTTTCGCCTCTAGCTATGAGTCAAATAACAGGACAGATTGGGTTCTATAGCCTTGGCTGGCAAACAGTCTAATGCAGAAAGCAAAGGTAACCTACTGCAGGATAATCTTCTGCCCAATCAGCCATGTCTCTTAAGAGACATGATCGCCCAAGTGTGTATCACGTATGGCACTTAACTGACTGACTAAGCTAGTTTGTTTTTTGTTTTTTGGTGTTTTTTTTTTTACTGGTTTCGTTGTATTTCTTTTATTTTTGTTTTCACGGGGTTGCTATGCTGTTCCTAATTTTCATTTCCGAAGTCATGAGTTTTCAACTCGCTAAGCGGATGACACAACTATTACTTCTGTCAATGGTGAGTCTGATCTGCTCGATAAAGTTAAATTAACAGTTGATCGAAGAAAACTACCTACAGTCTGTTATTAACCCGAGCAAGGTTCAGCTTCTTAATTTTAACACCTCCAGAACAAAACTGCCCGCTTTTAATCGCCTTAGAGGATTTTATTGCTGTTCATAAGTATGACTGATGCTAACCACCGGGATAAGCATGGCTAATGCTATCCACCATAAAAGTGACACATTGCCTCTTCTCAGACTTACGTTTTCTGCTGACACGAAGCAGAAATCAATTGCTAGATCTGCTGCTAAGAATGTTGGTTCACTGTGTCGTGTTAGACAATTTTTATCCCCAGAATCCATCTTACATATTTATACGTAAACGAAGATTAACGAAACTGGTTATAAACAACCGAAAATTTGAAATGACTTGTTTGAACATTATTTTTGATCGATAATCGTATTTAAGTCGATGTCCTGTTTATAATCAAACAGTATATAAACATGATACGGAAATTAACGAAGATTAACAAAATGGTCATAAACAACCGACAATTTGAAATGACTTGTTTGAACATTATTTTTGATCGATACTCGTATTTAAGTCGATGTCCTGTTTATAATCAAACAGTATATAAACATGATACGGAAATTAACGAAGATTAACGAAATGGTCATAAACGACCGACAATTTGAAATGATTTGTTTGAACATTATTTTTGATCGATACTCGTATTCTCTGAGTATCTGATCATTCTGTTTAAAGTTAATAGTCAATTTTTATTTTATACTAATTACTCTCGTTGGAACAACCCTGTTCCTTTATTCGAGATATATATATATATATATATATATATATATATATTACTCGACGACATAATCAAAATTTATTTATAAATCGAACTTTGTGTATATGTGTGTGTCTGTGTGTCTGTGTCCGTTACCTATAGACTTCGAAACGGCTGAACTCAGAGTATATACTCAGAGAAACCCAAACGTAAAACAACGAATTTGTTCGCCAGAAGAGAGTCAATTTTAGACTCGAAACACGTGTAGCGCAAAACATGACAAATTAATACTCCATAACTTGTATGAATACCAAACAATAAATATATATTTTAAAGAAAACGTTCACGGCTTCTCATACTTTTTATTTTATCTATCTATCTATCTATCTATCTATCTATCTATCTATCTATCTCAGTCTATTCATATCTATCTATCTATCTATCTATCTATCTATCTATCTATCTATCTATCTATCTATCTATCTAAGTCTATTCTATCTATCTATCTATCTATCTATCTATCATATCTAATCTATTCTATCTATCTATCTATCTATCTATCTATCTATCTATCTATCTATCTCAGTCTATTCAGATCTATCTATCTATCTATCTATCTATCTATCTATCTATCTATCTATCTCAGTCTATTCATATCTATCTATCTATCTATCTATCTATCTATCTATCTATGTCTGTTCTATATCTATCTATCTATCTATCTATCTATCTATCTATGTCTGTTCATATCTATCTATCTCAGTCTGTTCATATCTATCTATCTATCTATCTATCTATATATATATATATATATATATATATATATATATATTATACGTAAATTCATTTCTTTTGAAAGCTTTCTGCCAGAGTCGTAACTCCTCCAACTAAAAATTATTTCTTTTTAAATAAATTATGATTTTTTAAATATATATTTGGCTTGGTTAAGAAAGGATATTTGTCGTAATTTTTTTTATAAAAAAAGTGGCACAATTGCAAAATGTCTGGAAATCTTTGATATAAGACTCATGCTATTCGGATATAGTGTTTCATTTTAATATTTCCTCCACCCTGGGATACATTTCGTTTCTTTTCAGACACATATCAACCAATGAGATTTCTTCATGAAACGAAATGAATTCTTAACTAAATTCATAAGAAATATTCAGGTTACGTAACGTTAGATGATTAGAATTTAACTTCTTTCTTTATGTTTCGTCAGCCGGACTTTTTCTCCGATTGCAAACGACAAAATAATCTTCTGTACTTTTTTTTTTTTTTTTTTTTTTACTGTTTCATATCTTTGGTACATTTAAAAACAAACCACTTAAAACTCAACGACGATGTGGAAGAGTGCGTAAAAAACATTCCTGTGGACTGTGGAGGACAATTTTACAGGATTGGGAGGGGAAGAGTTTGAAAACTTATACAGTAAATGAATTCAATCAATCCATGAATAATCGTTTAAAAAATATATTTATATAACGACCAAGATGGGTCAGAATTTGTGTACAAAAAAAAAACAAAAAAAAAACGAAACAGATTTATGAGGAGAGAGAGAGGGGGAGAGAGAGAGAGGGAGGGAGAGGGAGGGAGAGAGAGGGGGAGAGAGAGGGGGAGAGAGGGAGAGGGAGAGAGAGGGGGAGAGAGAGAGAGAGAGGGAGGGAGAGAGAGAGAGAGAGAGAGAACGACGCGTTTTGGTGAAATTAAGTCCTATTTACTCGATGATTATTTCTGATTAGGCAACATCTTGTGTCTACTGCATCCTTTGGGCGAGAAAGAGCAAGAGAAGGGATGAAGTCACATACTTATATTAAGGAATAGAACGCCACCTAGCGGCGTTAAAAGAAGTTCGTTGGCAGACAAGGTGGAGTAATCAGACAAAGAAAAGAACTCACCGAATTTGTTAATTTTTGTTATTTAACATCTAAATTTTTATTAATAAACAACTGAAATATTTTTCAGCTTCTCTTAAATTAAATTTTTGGATTAAAACGGAAAATTATCTTAACAGTATTTTTTTTTAATCATTTCACCCCAAGCAAGGGATTCCACTGCCACTAATGAGCAAGGGGTTACATAGGGGAAGGTGTGAGAAAGAGTGATTAGATATAGGAAATGTCAGAAGGAGAGTGATAGACGGGTAGGGATACCGATGATGAGGGTTGGGTAGATGGGAAGAGTGTTTGAGAGAATGGATGCGAGTTAGTGTGTTAGGAGGTGTCTTTTGACCATACATTTAAACTCCTGGAGATTGTAGCTATCGGGGAAGCAAGCATGTGGAAGGGAATTTCACAGGCGGGAAGTGCGAGAAAAGAAGCTGTTGGAGTAGAAATTGCGGTTACATATTTCAAGTTCGTTACATGACAGTGGAAGAAGTTTGTGTAGAGGGTTTTTGAAGATACTACCATCAACTTAAAGACTACGTCTGGTTCAAGAACAATAAACTTAAGGTTTTTCCTGATCTGGTCAAATAACATCTCTGAAACTCTCCAACATTATTTATATTCGATTTGATACAACGTTCGGGATTACGAAATGAGGACAGAATAAGAAATAACAACGAAACAGCTTCGAAACAACAGGAATGAAATATATATTCAAACAATAATATACAAGGTGATATTGATCAGATAAGGCATGCAATTAATAAAGCAGGATAAAAGAATGTGGAAGTTGTTCCCTATTGACTGTTTTTTATACAGTTGGTACTCTTCATTTGAGTATGATGTATTTCATTGGCTTTGTAGCGTAGGGAGCTGGTTAATGTTTCTTTAATTCGGCCTTGTGTCATACTTAACCGAACTCCCTACCGCTTACAAGTTTATCCAGAATTACCATCATCAGAATTATCAGAAGGTTTTCATCATTATCAGAAGATTGGTTGTCAGCAGGTTGGAATATGTGGAATTGTGTGGAATAAAGTAAGAATAAAATATACATTTTTCATTTTAAAATAGAAATTTATTAAAAGGAAAGAATAACATGAGTTGTAGGAGTTAATGTGCAATGAGAAAGTTAAGGCAACAAGAGTTGAAGAAAATGTTTATAGTAGAAATTGTTGACAGAATATATGCGTACGTACGTATGTATGTGTTTGTTTGGTAGGAATGTCTTTGGAGGGAGAAGAAGAGGTAGAAGAAATCAGCACACGAGAATGAAAGAGAAAGAGGACAAATGTTCGGGTCACTAGAAGCCTCTCCTGTTACATTTTAGGTTGTCGTCTATGCCGCTTCCAAATGTGTGACTGTTTTGACTGACACTGATGGTGGTCGTTTATAGTCCTTTTGAATTTAGCGCTAGATCGCTAAGTCCTCAAGTTTTGCAAGTCGCTCCCATTGGTCAAAAATCAATTTAACACCTAATTGCGATTTCTGGGTTCGACTTTTTCTTTAAACACATGGTCAAGGCTTTTCCTATTTGGGAAAAACCAGGATTTCACACTTCATTGTGAATTTTTGTAAAAGTGAAGAAGGTTGATTTTAATTCATTTCTTATCCGCTACATGGCATAATGGTATTCCAAACGCCACATGAACATCCGTGGCTACATCACTGCTTCCATCTGACTGATTCAGTCTTGACTCTGACCAGGGCCTTTTATAGTATTCAGAAATTTATTAAAAGGAAAGAATAACATGAGTTGTAGGAATTAATGTGCAATGAGAAAGTTAAGGTATCAAGAGTTTGTAGAAATTTTATGTTCGTAGTAGTAATTGTTGAAAGGGATAAAGAGAAAGAGAAAGAGGACAATGCCCGAGTCGCTTGAAGTTGAAGCTACGTTTTTTTTATGCTTCGTCTCGCGGCTCCCATCTGACTCTCTCACTGATGCTGACCAGGACCTTTTATAGTATTCAGCTTTTCGCATTTGCTCACGAAGTCCTTTTTTGATCTTGCAAGTCGCTTTCATTCGTCAAAAATCATTTTAACACCTACTTGCGAAATCTGCTTAAGCAGATGGTCAATCCTTTTTCTATTTGGGAAAATCAAGATTTCACACGTCATTGTGAATTTTTGTGAAAGTGAAGAAGAAGGTTGATTTCAATTAATTTTTTATCTACTACAATGCAACCCAATATGTCCTGCTATCCAACCTCCGGTACTGTGAAAACGTATTAGGACAAGAACTACTTATCTTTCTTGAGGCATATTGACAGAAAATAAACAATTTAATTAAAGTAATTTTATTTGAGATGTTTCATATTGCGGCTCCCATATGACTTTTCTGTGATTGACTCTGACTAGGGCCTTTTATAGTATTCAGATTTTTGCACTTGCTCGCAAAGTCCTTTTTTTATTTTGCAAGTCGCTCCCATTCGTCAAAAATCATTTTAACACCTACTTGCGAAATCTGCTTTCGACTTTTTCGTTAAGCAGATGGTCAATCCGTTTTCTATTTGGGAAAACCAGGATTTCACAAGTCATTGTGATTTTTTGTGAAACTGAAGAAGAAGGTTGATTTTAATTAATTTCTTATCCTCTACAATTTAACCAACCTCCCTACAGCTTACAAGTTTTATGCAGCATAATCTTCATCAGAATCATCATCAGAAGTTTTTCATCAGAAGGTTGGAATGTGAGGATTAGTGTGAAATAGTGTAAGAATAAAATATACATTTTTCTTGTTAAAATATAAATTTATTAATGAAAAGGATAACAAGAATAGGTAGCAGTAAATATTCTATTAGAAAGTTAAGGGTATCAAGGTTTATAGAAAATGTTCATAGTAGTAATTGTTGAAAGAGTATACGCGCACGTATGTATGTATGTATGTATGTATGTATGTATTCAGTGGGAATGTCTTTGAATGGAGAAGAAGAATTAAAAGAAAACAGCACGCGAGAAGGAAAGAGAAAGAGGACAAATGTCCGGGTCACTTGAAGCTTCTCCCATAAGCTTGTCGTCTTTGCTGCTTCCATCCCTGACTGACCTGTTGATGGAGGTCATTTATAGTCCTTTTAGATTTTCGCACTGACTCGCGACGTCCTTCAGTCTTGCAAGTCGCTCCCATTGGTCAAAAATCAATTTAACACCTACTTGCGAAATCTGCTTTCGACTTTTTCTTTAAGTACATGATCAATCCTTTTTCTAGTTGTGGAAAACCAGGATTTCACACCTCATTGTGATTTTTTGTGAAAGTGAAGAAGAAGGTTGGTTTTAATCAATTTCTTATCTGCTACAGCTTCTTCTTATTCCATTCCGAGATCTATTAAATATGTTTCGATAATTCTCCCCTTTTTTGAATATTACTTTTACACTATTATTTGATCCAACGTCCAATGTGATCACTGAAATATTTCACAGTATCGTAGAGATCATTCAAGTTATTGTCGTTTTTGGCAAACTATTTGAGGCAATCTATAGAATAATTGATTAAATACTTTCTTGCTTATTTTGTATCAATGTTTATTACAGACTAGCATCATAGCCCGGTGTTGTCCGTGCAACTCAAACATTTGTTGGAAATTATACAAATAGTAACGGGTCTCCTCATTGGATGATGAATCCACCACATTGTTTTAAGACAACCCTGTTGATTGGCTGAATTAAGCCGACCTCGTTTTGAAATTTGGCGGGCCTTAGAACGGAAGGGAAGAATTCCGGCCTCTTTGGTCAGCCGGCTCCGACAGACACGGTCGCATTAGCACCGCTACTGACTTATACGTTGCCGCGGGGCCTACAATAGGCGCCCACATGTCTCTCTATCCAGAGACCGTTATACCTAAATTAAGGTATTTTTATTAGGCTAATGCCTTTTCTTCTATTCAGAGAGACTCTCTCTAAGACCATTATACCTTTTAAGGTATCTTTATTAGGCAAATGCCTTACCTTTGTTAGAGAAAACTTCTCTAAGAATTCTTCATGGCGAATATATCGACCCTGTTTCGACCGTATGGAAACTGCTGAAGGAACCAGACTACAGAAGAATAATTCCTGGACGTCGCTGAATTTCGCAGCTCCACTCGTTACTTCACCACCTTCCAAGACCAGGCCGAAGCCCTTCAAGTCTCCGGAAGGAAACCAACTACCGCCTCGAAAAGAGACCTCTATAACAAGCTAAGCAGTTAGCTGCAAAAAGTCAACATATTTTTGCAAGGCCAATAAACTTGTTGTTTAAAACCAGGTATGTCTTGTTCTATTTGTTGATATCCATCCACTGCTTGAGCTCTGAGCTACGTGAGAGCAATTTCTCACACATTTTAGTGGTAGGACTCAGTTATATAAACAAATAATTATATAAAATATTGTTGTTTAAAAATTGTTAAAACATTCCATTAAAAAAATCTATTTTCTTTTGTTTTGCTTAAACGTGATTTGATGCTTTGTGTGACATTGTAAACAACATTGCGTTTGTTTTTGTTTCAAAATTACGGGGTGAAATATTTACATTTTTTGTTGACTAAATGAATTTAAGATGAAAATAAAAATTATTTATTTTGTTTTACAGTAATTAGAAAACTATTACGCTCTCAGTTCAGAATTTTCGAAGAATATTTAAAAATGTCCCTAGAAAGTTTGAATGGCGTATGTAAGATATGTAGGCGTGCATAGGAAACAGTCACACACAGACTCACAGATTGTCTTTCATATATACAGATTAGTTCATGAAAAAATAGTTTAAGGACACTATGGCCTACTGATACATATATTAGTAGGCCATAGGGACACACAAAACAAAAGGGGTGACAGGGAGTATCTTTCCGTGAGTCAAATCACGGGAACTAACCAACGTCTATATCCACTGGCCCATGTGCCCTTAAGAACAAGAACTATTGAATTTATGATGAGACTTTATGGGATACATATTTTTTTTATTAAAATAAGCACAGGAAAACACAATAGAACATTCTAGATAGATTGGATCAAAACAGCAGTAGAATTTAGATTACGTTTTTATATTTCTCAACCAATCAGCTAAAAACTTAGAATAAGAACATTCTAGAAAAATAGGCTTGGAAGTAAATTAACACAAAAATATTTAGGCCCCAAACAAAATAGTAAAATAGTAAATCTGATTGGTCAGTAAATGTTTTCACACCCTAATGTTAGGAAGCTTAGTTGATCCCCTATTAATGTATATAATACACACAGTGTTAGAAGATAGGTCAGTCACCAAGCGGTCATCAAGCAGTCACCCAGCAGGCCATTAAGTCCGCATGACACCGTATACTTTGCCGGCCATGTCATTTCTTCCATGCCAAAAGTTCGTGACCTCGCTCCAAGGACCTTAAAAAGAATAAGCCGACAAACTTTCTTTGAGCAACGCGACACGTTGTCGCCAACTGTAACGCACCAAAATGTAAGTAGGAAAGGCTTATTTACAGACTCTGATAATGCAAACATATACACGTTTTTGGACAAAAATTAACTTCTTGCCAAGTTTATATTTCTCAAAAAGGCAATTTTAGAATCATGTATTTTGTTGGTTTCTACATACCATTTTATTTTGTCACATAATAAATTGTTTGTTGTTGAATGTCCGTTGTAAATTATTCCTTCACTTTGCGCGATTGCAAAATTGAGTGTTGTATTTGTGGGGGAAATAATCAACACACAACCCAGCAAATAATAAATCCCCCACAACTTATAAACTTAATGCTCATTTTTTACCAGAGTTCATATTGCAATTTTTAATGTTAATGGTTTTTTTCAAGTATTTTTTTGTTGGATAGTTCCATTAACTTGACTCAAAGTGTTGTTAGTTCAATACCAGGCTACAACAGTGGTGAACAAGTAACTTAGAGAGTCCGGTTAGAGGAAGATAACTCATTACTACCAAAAGAGGCTTCACATAAGGAATGAGAATGATATACCCCAGTGATCGTAGTAAAGAGTTAGGTCCGAAATTCCTAGGACCTGAAGAAAGCCGGAGCGTACAACGGTAGAAACGTCGTACAAATGTCAACAAAGATGAAGACAATAGTCCGAAGAACGTAAATAGTGTAAATACTAACTAATCTCAGAAATATAGACAAGTAAGAAGTTATATTGATACTAGCAGTATAGCCCAGTGTTGCTCGGGTGTAATGAAAGCTTTAAATCTACTCCATGGTCCTGGACCTCAGACTCTTTGGATGTTGGCACGAAAGACTAAAAAGCAGTAGTTGTTTCCAGTTAAAGCGAAACCGTAGCCTGAAATAAAAATCAATGGATGTAAGTCAAATTTTGATTTCTTGGTATCGATATCAAATGAGTTTTTTCGGCATAAACTGAATTTTGAAGGCTAAATAAGTCCTCTGAGTAAATGGTATCATGGCTGAGACTAAGAACTACAATTATACCTACTTAGAGCCAAACCCGAAGCAAAAACTAAAATAAAAGGGCTGAAAAAAATAGACATACAAGCAGATAAACAGACTCACACACAAACACACATATATATATATATATTATCGATTTTCTGCACTATTGTAAGAACTGCAACCTTGAAACTTCTGAATATCGTTTCTTGTGTCTTTGTCTGAGTGTATCAAATTTGATTAAAATCGGACCACTCCTTCTATAACCCGATTTTTTCGATTATCGATTTTTGATATTTATCGGGGGTACCTTGACACAAAACCTAGCTAGGAACACTCGTAGATGCTTATTGTACAACTGTGTAAATTTTCAAGAAAATCGGTTCAGCCGTTTTGAAGTCTATAGGTAACGGACGGACACACACACACACACACACACACACACACACACAAAGTTTCATTTATAAATAAGTTAAGATCTGATAGATTAAGGTTAATGCACTGGGTTGTTTTTAGTCGTTCATGTTTCAGCATTAGAATGTAGAGGAAAAGAAATTAATTAAAATCAACCTTCTTCACTTTTACAAAAATTCACAATGACGTGTGAAATCCTGATTTTCCTAAATAGAAAAAGCATTGACCATCTTCTTAACAAAAAAGGTGAAACCAGATTTTGCAAGTAGGTGTTAAATTGATTTTTGATCAATAGGAACGACTTGCAAAACTTGAGGGCTTCGCGAGTCAGTGCGAAAATCTAAAAGGACTATGAATCTCCATCAGCGTCAACCAGTCAGTCAGGGATGGAACCAGCAAAGACGACAAGCTAAAATGTAACGGGAGAAGCTTCAAGTGACCCGGACATTTGTCCTCTTTCTCTTTCCTTCTCGCGTGCTGTTTTCTTTTAATTCTTCTTCTCCATTCAAAGACATTCCCACTGAATACATACATACATACATGCATACATACATACGTGCGCATATGCTCTTTCAACAATTACTACTATGAACATTTTCTATAAACCTTGATACCCTTAATTTTCTAATAGAATATTTACTGCTACCTATTCTTGTTATCGTTTTCATTAATAAATTTATATTTTAACAAGAAAAATGTATATTTTATTCTTACACTATTTCACACTAATCCTCACATTCCAACCTTCTGATGAAAAACTTCTGAAGATGATTCTGATGAAGATTATGCTGCATAAAACTTGTAAGCTGTAGGGAGGTTGGTTAAATCGTAGCGGATAAGAAATTAATTAAAATCAACACCCTTCTTCTTTACTTTCACAAAAAATCACAATGACTTGTGAAATCCTGGTTTTCCCAAATAGAAAAAGGATTGACCATCTGCTTAACGAAAATGTCGAAACTAGGTTTCGTAAGTAGGCGTTAAAATGATTTTTGGCCAATAGTAGCGACTTGTAAGACTTGGAAGAACATAGATGGCACACTTCTCATCATTTGTCATCCCATTCGCTGAAAAAAGGGATTTCACAGATGCAGCACTGAACACACTTCAAAAAGTTGAACTGATCATTTATGATTGTCATGGAGAACACATTTCTCTTCATTTCTAATCAAATTTGATCATGACTTAGATCCTCTAACACCTTGATCTTCAAAACGCGTATCCCTACTGTGGAACTTCAAAAACCAGCATGATACTGTCCGATCACATGTGGACCCTTTAACCTTGCTCGGTTAAGGGTGGCAGTAGGTTGAAGAATATTGTGACCAAGCTTGTTCTCATGCAAAATAGGTAAACCCTCCTCTTCTTTTATCTTGTTTAAATAAACGGGCATATAATGTTTTAAGTTTAATTATGAAAGAGATTGGTATGAAATGAAATAAGAGGACACTTTCATCAATAGGAATGAGGAATATACATTTTGTGTGACTATTATAATTGTAGCGGATAAGAAATTAATTGAAATCAACCATCTTCTTCAGTTTTACAATAATTCACAATGAGATGTGAAATCCTGGTTTTCCCAAATAAAAAAAAAGATTGACCATCTGCTTAACGAAAAAGTCGAAACCAGATTTCGCAAGTAGGCGTCAAAATGATTTTTGACCAATGGGAGCGACTTGGAAGACTTGGAAGGACTTAGCGATCCAGTGCAAAATTCAAAAGGACATATAAATGTCTTTGCAGCATCAAAGAGACTCAGATGGGAGCAGCGAGAGATACCACTAAAATGTAAGGAGAGAAGCTTCAGGTCAACTCAGATATTGTTCTCTTTCTCTTTCTCCTTATTTCTTTTAACAATTACTATTTACGAACATTTTTTACGAACTCTTGATACCCTTAAGTTGAAGTGTAGGGAGTGTAACTACACTGGTCAACAAAGTAAAGGTCCACGCTTCATACTGATGTTTTTTCATGACTTTATCATGAGTTTCGTAACACCGTGAAAACTACATAAAACAAACAGGCAAGACGGTTACAAACAGCTTGAGGAAATAATAGATTTTAAATAAAGTAAGGGGAAACATGATATAAAATCAATACGAATCACTTATTTTCACGTTTAACAACGCTTAAAGTAACTTAATAATTACCGTGTTCGCCTGGTAGACCAGTTGTAGGTTCAAAACTTTGACGGTAGCACAATGTCCGCCATATGGCTTTTCTCTTAGTTTTGTCTCTCACTAATCCTGGGCCAAAGGCCACATGATGCATCACAACAATTTTAAATACGAGTAAATGATATTTTTATTTTATTCTATTTTATTTTTTGTTTTTATTATTAGGAGAATTAGCATCTATCAGTCTCTTGTTGTCATGACAACGCATTCACCCAGTCGCTCACAATGACGGCAGCTACAGGGAGCTGGTTAATGTTTCTTTTGTTCGGCCTTGTGTCAGACTTAACCGAACTCGCTACGGCTTACCGGTTTTATGTTGTGTTGTATTCATTAGAATTGTTATGAGAAGGTTGGTTGTCGGTAGTTGGAATATGTAGAATTAGTGCAGAAGAGTGGAATAATAAATATATATTCTACATTTAACCCTCTAGGGCCATTCGTATCATATTTGATACAGTATTTCCCTATAAGGAAACATTTGGTATTTCCCTATAAGGAAACATTTGGTATTCATTGACTGAGCAGTCAGTACTGCTTTCATTTGAAATTTATAAAATATTTCTCTTAAAAAATTTTTCAGGAAAATATTTCTTTCAAGGCTTGTTTTCATACTGTATCAAATATGATACGAATGGCCCTAGAGGGTTAAAATAGAAATTTATTATAAGAAGGAATAACAAGAGTTGTAGAAATTAGTGTTTACTGAGAAAGTTATTAGCAGAGTTCGTATTCAGTGATAAAGTTGTTTGTAGCAGTAATTGTTGAGATAGAGACGGAGAGAGAGGACAATGTCCGGGTCACTTGAAGTTGAGAGTTACATCTTTGATGTGTGTCAGCAACCCGCCTCATCTGAAATGACCGCTGTGACCGGTTAGAGACCATCCTTAAATATTCAATCCAGTCACGGGATGTGGATCACAGAATGATTTTTTCTTTAACTATGGAATAACCGTTTCTCTGACGTATTTTGAATTTTGCGATTTGATGACCAATCAGGATCCAGAGTTCCGCTACAATTCCGTAAAAGGAATTTGATATCTATTTATTTTTAGTTTACCTCCGGAACTTCTGCGTGGAGCCCAGATGCGCAAAGACCAGTTTTGGTCATTTGCTTTCTGAATCTCTGAAGGCAAACATCCGGTCGCTCGCTTACTCGGTATCACCACAAAGTTAACCTTCTCATTGAACATTAATTTCTTGTTATTCCTCCTTTAATAAATTTCTATTTTAAAACGCAAAATGTATATTTTATTCTTCTTACGCTATTCCACACAATTCCACATATCCCAACCTGCCGACAACCAACCTTCTGATGATGAAAAACCTAATGATTATAACTCTGCATACATCCTGTAATCTGTAGGGAGTTCGGTTATGTCTGACACAAGGCCGAATCAAAGAAAAATTAACCAGCTCCCTACGCTACAAGAACACGGAAAATTTATCAACAGATATCTTCTTTTATGTGCCATGTCCTTTCAGGACGGAGGCGATCATGGATTTCCACAGCTCCCTGTCCCTGGTGGCTCTTAGCACGCTTTCTCCTGTTACACCATGCAACCCTCGTTCCGTCATCCACAGCCGGTCCTTCAAATCTGCTGCTTTCCTCTGTCTCTTTTTCCTTCTACCTGACCTGTTAGTAACAGGTTTTTTAAGCCCTCCTTCCTTATTGCATGTCCCAGGAACTTTAGTTGTCTCTTCCTGATGCTCAGTATTAATTTCCTTTTCGTCTCCATCCTTTCTAAAACATTGTCATTGCTCACATGTTCGGTCCATGATATCCGCAGCATCCTTCTGTAGAACCACATTTCAGCTGCTTCAAGTTTTTCCTTCATCTTCGAAGATATTGTCCAACATTCACTGCCATATTGAAGAACCGACATCACATAGAAATTCAGTACTCTCCTCTTTGTTTCTAGTGAAATTGTCCTGTTACTACTTTACTCAACTTCTGGAATGCTCTTTCGCTATGCCAGTTCGCCTTCGGATCTCAGTGTTGCACTTTCTGTTTTCTGTTAGAACACTTCGTAGGTATTTAAATTTCTGTACCTGCTTGATTTTAGAGTCCCTCACCTGTAATTGGCATTTTGGGCTGCCATTTTTGTTGATGACCATGCATTCGGTTTTCTTGCAGTTTATTTGTAGTCCTTTCTTGTCACTCTCTTCAGCTTACCTTCTGTAGGAGGTCGTGTAATTTTCTTTCTGTGTTTGCTATAAGCACTGTATCATTTGCGTCCTTTATATTGTTTAAATTGTGGCCTCCGATGACGAATCCTGGAATAACTTCTGGGGTTCTCATGCTTAAATTTGCGATTAAAACAATCTCTTGAGAAAGAAAGTTTCAAATTACTTAATCCATGTCAATTCTGTATCCCTATAAAAATGGAAGATTATAAGGTACATTTTAGATACTAGTTGCTTTTTTATTACCGTAACAAAAAAGATATCTCCTGTGTACGGTGATGGTACTTCAGCAGACAAAGTACGGAAGTGGTTCGCTAGGCTTAGAGTTGAAGATTATAGCCTTACTGATGAAGAACGCTCAGGCAGACCCCCACAACCAACTAGAGATAGCGACCAAAACAAGTCATTGATTCTGAATAACCCGCTTTACACAATTGGTAGAAATACTAAATTTATGAAAATCCAACATCGATGGACACTTAGTGAATCTTGGATAATTAAATCGCTACGATGTTTGGGCATCCCATGATCTGAATGAAAAAAAATCTTCTGGGTCGCATTTCTATCTGGGATTTGCTGTATAAACGCAATGGAAATGAAACCTTGAAGCAAATTGTGATAGGTGATGATAAATGGATCATGTTCAGCGAAAAAGATCCTCGGATAAGCGACATGAGCCAACTTTAGCCACCCCAAAAGCAGGGCATTATCCTAAGTGTTGTGGATCCGGGTGAGGAACCACACAAAATAACGAACAACAAAACAGATATTTGAGATAGAAAATAGGTTATATTAAATCGTAAATATACAAACTGAAACGCAGATTAGTAATCCAGCAATACGATCAGTGAGGAATATATATATATATATATATATATATATATATATATATATATATATATATATATAAATCTTGAAGTGAAGCCGTGTTTGAAATAGTATATCCGTGTAATGCTATTCTGGCTGAGTGGAGCTCAGAGGTACGATGTCTACTGACGCGGTATTCTCTGTGCAACTTCGGTATCGTTCGGTAACTTACGGATCAATCCCGATGTCTCTAACGGATCTCTACGATATCAATACACCCCCGCTACTGGGGCAAAATGTGCCACAAGGTCTTTTTAGAGTGGGTGATCCAGGCCATTTAGCCCAGCCAAACATACCTGTCTGACTTTGCCCAGTCGTGACTCTACCCTTCGGCATAGCCACGACTGGGTTGGTGCTCTCCGCCCAAAGGCAGAGAGCCGGCAGTGTCAAGTCAGAGATAATCTCTGACGGATCTCTACGTATGTCACTATGGCAGGAGTATATGTATACTCAAGTCGAGTCCATTATCATAGAAAAAGGGAGGTTCCACAACAGTAAGAAAGTCACGCTGCGCATCTGGTGAGATTAGAAAAGAATCCTGTACTATGAGCTATTCCCAAATAACTAGTTAACCGATTCTGAAAAGTACCGGTCGCAATTCGATGAAGAATTGGCGAACAGGAATGGTGTTGTTTTCCATCAGAACAATGCTAGACCTCATCATTCTTTGTGGCAGTCTGGCTGTGTTACCCCAACCGTAATATTCATTAGATAATTGCTCCTTCGGATTCTCATTTATTCAGGCCCTTGCAAAATAATATTAATGGCAAAAAATTTAATTGTTTGAATAACATAAAAATCATCTAATGAGTTCTTTTCCGAGAAAACAACCGAAATTCTGGGAAGAGCGGATTTTTAAGTTGAACGAAAAATGGAGAAAAATCAAGAAAGGTTGTGCAACAAAACGGTTTATATTTACTTGAAGAGATATTTAAGTTAGTTTTATGCTTTAATTTTCTGGTCTTACTAACATGTTATTTTTAATTTGATTTTTGGGTTCATCCCCTTCGTAAAAACAAATAATTGTATATAAAAAAAATATATATATATCATGGGATTTCCCCTCTTTCAAGTCTCCCTGTGAATATGTAGTATTACGGTATATGTGGAATTGGAAGGTGATGGATGAGTTCTTGTGCTGAATGAACAGATTATAATGCGTGATTGGATCGTGAATCTGATTAGCCAGGTTTAGGATAGAAAGTGTTGGCCAGCCTCACTCCACTTCCTCTTCGACCTTGTGCCACAATTATTGTATGATTACAATAATAGATATATATATTTTTCGTGTGAAGAGAGGACGAACCAAATCCAATGACACAGCCGCATTTCGTCGAAGACACAGACATAAAGAACACAGAGAAAACCTCAAGCCTTGCAGCTATAGGGAGCTGGTTAATTTTTCTTTAATTCGGCCTTGTGTCAGAGTTAACCGAACTTCGTATGGCTTACAAGTTTCATACAGAATTATTATCGGAAGGTTTTCATCAGAAGGTTGGTCGTCGGCCGCTTGGAATATGTGGAATAGTGTGGAATAGTGTAAGAAGAATAAAATATACATTTTGCATTTAAAAATAGAAATTTATTAAAAGGAAAGATTAACACAAGTTTGTAGAAGTTAATGTGCAGTTAGATAGTTTAGTGTGTCAAGAGTTGTAGAAAATGTTAGTAATGTAGGTATTTAAAATGTCCGCAGAAGTTTAGAATTCATGGTTGTGTAGTAGCAGAATGTAAAGTCTTTGTTCCTTCCTCGTTTTGGTAGGTCGCCACAGGTTGGGAGAGAGAAAAAGCAAAACAAATAAAGAAGATGTACTTAACGCGTCCATTTGTTCTCTCTGGCGGCGTAGAGTGAAAAGGAAGAAAAGAAAACTGGAAGAAGAGATCGAATAAAACTGTGGTGTAACCTATGTCCGGGTTGGCGTGGAGTGAAAAAGAAGAAAAGAAAATTGACAGTGAGGGCGAGTCAGCTTGAAGTTTCTTTTTACATGGTGAGATGCTGTCAGCTACTGCTTCCATCTGACTGCTTTTGACATGTTAGCGTCGTGGATTAAATAGTGAAGCTTCTCCTGATGCCGGCTCCAGCAGGCCTTTTCACATCTAGATGTGAAAATATGTCATATATGAATTTGCTGTTTTTAATCCAATCAGGATTCAGAATTTGCTTTTCGCACTGACTTGTGAATTTTTCTTAGTTGGGTTTTTCCAAAATGTTTTTAGTTTTTAATTTCTTATCCGTACAGCCTCACTTCCCAGAAACTAAATTCTTTAGACTTATTTTTCTTTTCGCATTAAATTCTGATAAGTTTACAGAAAATGTTTGGTTCGTTTCTCAAAGTACTTTCCTTCTTCGTCAAGCCAACAACTCGTCCGTAACTCGCAACCAGAAGCGAAAGGTGACCATGCTCTATGAGTGACCAATTTTCTTGACTTTCTACAGGGATACAACGACAGAATTTAGATCTAACTACTGACGATCACCGTCAGACAGACAGGTAGAACAAGGAAAGGGTTAATTGTGTGCGGACAGTTTGCCGAAAGACAGTTCGTCCACGGACAGTTCGCAGACAGACAATTCACAGACAGGACAATTGGTCGACGCTGTAAGTCTTTCCAAGTTCAATTTCTTAATCAATTTTTTGTTTTATCTCTATATATAAAAGGCAAGATGTCTGTCTGTCTGTCTGTCTGTCTGTCTGTCTGTCTGTCCTTTATACAAATCCAAAATTTTTATCCGATACTCACCAAACTTCACACAAATATTTTTTAGGCTCCCGACCAAGCCATGGGCTACTAATTTTTTCCGATTTTCCTCGATATCGGAAATCGATACCCCGATATCCGACTAGGTCTGATCAAGATCAGGATTTCAGCCCTTTTATCGTTGTTCTTGCTGTAAAATTTGCTCTAACTTGGTCTCAAACATTAGTAGATCTCAGACGACTCATTTTGCCCAATATCGGAAATCGATACCTCCGATATTCTATTGAATCTGATCAAAAACCGATATTCAGCCATCAATATGGCTCATTTTCTCCAGTTTTACTCCCGATGAGCACGATAAGTTTTCATGGATTTACTTAGGTTAGTTTATCCTTGGATGATTTATTTCACTCTTATATTGGAAATCGATACTCCGATATCCTATCGGATCTGATCAAAATCAGGTTTTCATTTTATTTATTTTGGTTTTTGCTTCGGGTTTGGCTCTAAGTAGGTATAATTGTAGTTCTTAGTCTCAGCCATGATACCATTTACTCAGAGGACTTATTTAGCCTTCAAAATTCAGTTTGCGACGAAAAACTTATTTGATATCGATACCGGAAATCAAAATTTGACTTACATCCACTCATTTTTCTTTCAGTCTACGGTTTCGCTTTAACTGGAAGCAACTATTGCTTTTTAGTCTTTCGTGCCAACGTCCAAAGAGTTTGAGCTCCAGGACCATGGATTAGTTTTAAAACTTTCGTTACATCCGAATAACGTCGGGCTATACTGCTAGTTTTTTTATAAACCATCGGCGAACTGTCCAGGTTTTGGTGGATGCGTGTTTTCTGGAGGCGTTCTGCTAATTACATCATCGTTTGTTGTCAGTCTTGCTTTGCACAGTTTTCGTTGTTCGCACTTCCAGTCACTTTTAGACTCTCTACTCTCGGGATGTGCGTTGTGGATATCGACTCGGTACGAGAAACCGGGGAGCCTAGTTCAAATTCCAGTTGAATTCCCCACATTCACTTATGCGCAAATACTTTTGGGAAAGGTATTAATCCCTCTCTTCCTTCCAGTTATGGGTTAAATAAGAGGACATATTAGGTTCTCTTGCCTTGGCTGGCAACCAATCTACCACAGAAAGTAATTGCAACCTACTGCGGGATAATCTTCTGCCCATTCAGTCATGTCTCTTTCGAGACATGATCGCCCAAGTGTGTATCACGTATGACTTAACTGTCTTTCGTCAACAATATAGGCGTATCCCTCAAATAAAAGCTTTCTACCTCCTCATTCTGTCTTGACAAATTTCATGATGACTATTGAAGGGCTTAGAAAGAATACCCCCACCCCCCAGCCAAAAAAAAAAAAAGAATAACTGGATGAGAGCTGGAATTTGAAGACTTAAAGCGTCGACCAATTGTCCTGTCTGTGAATTGTCTGCCTGTGAATTGTCTTTCGGTGAATTGTCCGGCTACCAGGTTAATCTATGTTCAAGTGAAACGGGTCAGAGATATCTACCGGCCTTGTTGGCACTTGTTTCCGGGCAGGATGTAGTTGGCTGATACTGGTTATATCTGGTACAGCAAACCTACAAGTTGTAATTGAATTGCCGTGACAAGGAGCGGACCACACCAACTTGTTATGGATCAATTTTGGCATTTGAGAGTTGTTGTTTCATATCCTATCATGATGTGACACAAGGCCGAAAAGTATGGGTTAACCAGTGAATCTAAGTCATTACGCAGTTGCAATAGCTTCTAAGCGAAACAAGCTGCTAACCATTTTAGACTACGTCCAGGTGATTGTATGAATGACAGTGTTTTTTAATATTTTTTGGCGGACCTGAAGGAGACTATAACCACCTTTAAATTTGTTGTTTTTCATTTTTTTTTTTTTACTTTTTTCAGCGCAGTCTTATCGGTTATTACATAAAGTTTCCGATTGTCAAAAAAAAAATTGAAAACATTTCAATATTTAAAGGGGGGGGCTCAGTTTTCCATACAACGTTATAGCAAATAGATCCTCCATTTTGGAACCACTCGCGTTGGAGTCGCTTTGTTTTTTTTTAGTTTTTGTTTTTTTTTGGTGGGGACGAGTTGTTGCTCTTGTTTTTGTCTTTTTCAAGTTTTCTTCAGTTCTTACCATGGCATCTTCCTCGGAAACTCCAAGAATGGCTTTTTCAAATCAGGATCGACTTAGTATGAAAAACTGAGCCCCCACCGAAAATTGTTTAAATGTTGTAATTTTTACAAATTTGTTTGTCAATCGGAAAGTTAAAGGTGGTGGTAATGTCGTACCGACGAGTGGCTCCAAAATGGAGGATCGATTTGTTATAACGTTGTATGGAAAACTGAGCCACGCCTAAAATTGATTAAATATTGAAATTCTTCTAATTTTTTTTTTTTTTTTTTTGTCACTCGGAAAGTTTAGGATGTAATCGATAAGATTGCACTGAAACAAAGTAAAAAAAAATTGATAATCAACAAATTTACAGGTAGTGCTAATGTCGAACCGGCGAGTGATTCCAAAATGGAGGATCGATTTTAATGTTGTATGAAAAACTGAGTCCCTCCTAAAATTATTGATTGAAATTTTTCAAAAATTTTTTTTGTCAGTCGAAAAGTTTAGGGTATAAGAATAAGATTGCGTTGAAAAAAGTGAAAAAAAGAAAAACAAATTTAAAGGTGGTGGTAGTCTCCTTCAGGTCCGCCTATTTTTTTTTTTTTACCCTCACACTGGTAGGTTTTTTTTTTAATGTTTCCTCATAATAAAAAGAAAAATTTGAAGTTTAATTCTCAATTATGTCTTTTCAAGATGAATTTCACAAATTTCAACAATTAAAACCTAAAACTGGTACGTTTTTTTGGTTGCAAATTTTGAGTTAGATATTATTTTAGTCTAAAATTTTTAGAAAGGATTATTTCCAAAATAACATAAAAAAAAATTCCACTAAATAAACTGAAAAAGTGAAAAACTGTTTATTTGTTTAAGATTTCATCACTTATGTTTTTTTTTTAAATATAAGCTGTTAAAAAAAAAAAACCCAGAAAAACCTCGTAATTAATTACGAGAAGAAAAATGACCTGTTCGTTGCTAAGGAGGAAATTTACTGTTTTGAAAACATGAACACCGTTAAGTATGTGTTGTTTGTTGTTGACATTTAAGTCATCAATGGTTTAGAAAAAAGTACTTCTTTCTTTACTGATTTACAATATATTGATTAATTAATAATTTTAGCATCATCAAAAATGCCTAAGAAGAAGGGTAAAGGGAAAAAAAAAGTGTAAGTATTAATTTACTTATCAAAAACTCTTTAAAAAAAATCGACATTTTAAAGTTCGTGGCTCATCTGGCAGCAACGTCGATTCTTATTTTTAATTTTTTGTTTATTAATTTATTTTATTGAGTTCTTCCTCTCTTTATATAATATCTTCATTCGGATTTCAGTTTCCTGATGGGCTTGGGGCTTTTTAGGGATATAGTCATTTTCATTTACCCCTAAGGGGCCTGGTGGTAAATAATTGGTGAGAGGCGGGTTTTTTTTTTCTTGAATAGACTAAAAAATTAAAGGTTAAAAGTTGCAGGTCGAAAAATCATCTTAGAGGGGGTAACAAATTTAATTTAAATAAAGAAACTTTTTTTAATATAAAAAAAAAAACAATAAAAAAACTTCTTTAAATGTCATCTGGTATTTTTGAAAACAAAGAATAAAAAAAAGAAATAAACATTTTTTTTAAAATTTAGAATTTAAATAAAGACACTTTTTTTAATATAAAAAAAAAACAATAAAAAAACTTAAATGTCATCTGATATTTTTGAAAACAAAGAATAAAAAAGAAATAAACATTTTTTTTAAAACAATGCGGATAATTTAAAAAAAAATCTAGCATGCAAGTTAAAAAAACTAGAGACCCAGTTAGGCTAAGTAACTAAAAAATGTTTCCTAAAGGAAAAGGTGTGGAATTAATTAAAAATAAACCTTTAAAAAAAAGTCCAACACCCACCTTTTATTTAATTATCACTTTCAAGAGTCTAAAAAGAGTAAGACTTTTTTTTAGTTTAAAAAGTATAAGCGTTTATTTTATTTTTTTCCCTTTATTTTTTAACTGCACCAGTGGACATCTTGGACTTAAAGTTAAGAAAAAAAATGTTTGTCAAATAGAAAAACAAACTGTAATTAATTTTTTTTAATTCAAGCAAAGGAAACAAATTAACTTGTTAATCAATCAATCTGTAGTTAAAGCAATTGATCATAATCTTTGAAAGAGAAAAATATCACACATAAAAGGGAGAAAAAAAAACCTTCTCAGCTCAAAATTCATTACAACCTTTATTGTTCTTTTAAGGACAAATTTTTGGTCTTTGCTCATTTTAATAATAATTACTTTCTCTAATTACTTTGCAGCAGTCTACTTCAACTAATTTCACTGGTGCCTTTTACAATCTCTCTGCTCAGGTTCGTCACCAGAGTGTCAGAGTGTGGCCTTTTCAAGCCAAAAAGGCATATAAAAATTTCAATTGGCATACAAAATATTTTGATTGATGCCATTTTCTTTCCTCACAGTGTGGGTGGAAGTATAAATGATTATTTTTTTACGGAAAGAGTCACTCTGTAGCGGCCTAACTACTTTTTTTTATTTGTTATGTAATAATGTTAGCTTCTCAATTCAATGTGTACCAAAAAGTGAACAAACAAGACATAGGTAGACAATATTTTAATTATAACAATAATCGGTTAAAGGGAGAGAACTTATTTATACCCTTTTAATAATTAACTGGAGATGTATGAAACACTTTTTTGTATGTGTTTAAGAAAATAATTTAAACAGTTCAAAGATGATGAGTTGGTAAAATAGTTTGTAATTTGTTCCAGTTTCAAGTGATGAGTTGGAAAATAGTCTGTCTGTCCAAATAATTGAAATAGTTAAAAAATGATGGGTTGGAAGAATAGACTGTATGTCCAAATAATTGAAATAGTACAAAATGATGAGTTGGAATAATAAACAGCAAGCAAGGTGTGTGTGAAAGAATGTTAAAAAATACTTGCGTTTAAGTCGATAAGTTGAAGTAATATAATTATTTACCAGGAGAAAAATATTAGATGCAAAAGGTTATTATTGCACAGTTTGAATATTTAATTTAGTTTCTCAGGCAGGTAAAAAAAATATGAATCCGGCTTATTTTCTTTTTTACAAGTAGGCGAAAATATATATGCCTTAAAAGAAAAGTGGTTTTCTTTTTAACGAGTAGGCGAAAATATATATGCCTTAAAAGATAAGTGAGCTGGAAACAATAGGTCTTGTGTCTTCAAAGGAAACTTTCCAACTGAAGCTTCAAGAGCGGGAAGATTCCCGCTTTTTCGAAAGAGAGGCAAAATGCTGCTGCTGATGCAGAACGAACCAATGAAAAGTTTGGTTACAAAAAGAAGATGGTTTGATTTATTTTTTAATTTTCCTTCTCGAACTTTCTATAAAATATAGGTGATACGAGGGTATCGTAGAGAGCTCGACAACTCTCTAGCCTGCTTAGCTACAAACCTGTCTTTATCCTGAACTAGCAGTATAGCCCGGTGTTGCTCGGGTCTAATGAAATCTTTAAAACTAATCCATGTTCCTGGAGCTCCTTGGACGTTGGCACGAAAGACTAAAAAGCAATAGTTGTTTGCAGTTAAAGTGAAACCGTAGACTGAAAGAAAAATGAATGGATGTAAGTCAAATTTTGATTTCCTGGTATCGATATCAAATAAGTTTTTTCGTCGTAAACTGAATTTTGAAAGCTAAATAAGTCCTCTGAGTAAATGGTATCATGGCTGAGACTAAGAACTACAATTATACCTACTTAGAGCCAAACCCGAAGCAAAAACTAAAATAAAAGGGCTGAAAAAAAATACAGACATACAGGCAGATAAACAGACACACACACAAACATCTTGCCTTTTATCATCCCACTGATGAGAAAGTGGCTGGAGTCGAGCTACCAGGTTGGGACCGATCACGTTATAGATTCTCCTTTGGAGCCTGTCGAAAACTCTGTGATGAATGACAGGGTCACCTGACCAGATATGACAACAGTATTCAATGCACGGTCAGATGGTTGATTTGTATATGTGAAAGATGGCCTAGGGTGGGAGAAACTTCCTTGCTCGACACAGTGACCTAACCTTCCTAGCAGTCGATTTAACTATCGATTCAATGTAATGGTTCCACTTGAGGTCAGAAGAGAGGGCGAGACCAAGGATGTATTGCTTTCAGGGAGACTTGCTTAGTCTATGTTGATATAGGGTAGGAGCAACTGCCTGTAGTGGTTGACAGATAGCAGCTTCGTTTTAGAAGCATTAAAATTTACAAGCTATTTTTTTCCCCAGTTTACCACAGAGTGGAGGTCTTTCTCAAGAATACCAGTGAGGTTAATTTGGTTGCCTCGCCAGATTTTTTACTGAGGCAGAAGTAAATGGTAGTATCATCAGCGTAGATGCCTACTTGGGATTTGATCACATCAGGGAGGTCCTTTATAAAGACCAGAAAGGGCGTCTGGTCTAAGATAGAGCTCTAGGGGGCACCAGTGTTCATGTGGTAGGATGCTGAGGCATGCCCATTCAAGACAAACTTCATTATGCAGTTTGATAGAAAAGATTAGATCAAATAAGTTTTTTCGTCGTAAACTGAATTTTGAAAGCTAAATAAGTCCTCTGAGTAAATGGTATCATGGCTGAGACTAAGAACTACAATTATACCTACTTAGAGCCAAACCCGAAGCAAAAACTAAAATAAAAGGGCTGAAAAAAAAATACAGACATACAGCAGATAAATAGACACACACACAAACATCTTGCCTTTTATCATCCCACTGATGAGAAAGTGGCTGGAGTCGAGCTTTGGGATTTGATCACATCAGGGAGGTCCTTTATAAAGACAACCTTCATTATGCAGTTTGATAGAAAAGATTAGATCAAATCAAACAAGCGTCCAGTGATGCCATAACCCTGTAGCTTGTGCAGAAAGCCAGTGTACCAAATCCTATCAAATACTTTGGAGATATATAGGGCAACAGCTCAAGCTTTGCCTGACTTATCGAGGGCCTGGTATATGTACTTGGTGATGGTTGATAGCATATAGGCAGTAGAGCTGGCAAAACGGAAGCCATATTGTCTGTTTGAGAATAGTTTACGGGCAGTAAGATATTGATATTCTTTTGACGCTGCTGTTACTGTGTACACTTTTGACTCACTCAGCAATGTTTATTTACAAGATTATAAAAAATATGTGAACCAAGTACAATTTATTATTGAATTTTTTAAAAAGATTTAATATCCACCATTTTACAAAGAAATAAACTTGAAAATAAATTATCTTTTAAGTTGATAAAAAATGAAAAATTTATCAAAAACAATTCAATATTTATATTATTTAGCATTTTATAAATAATTATAGAACAGCAAAATTTGAAGCTCCAGAAATTAAAAGAATGTTTAGTTCAGAGGAAGAAATGCTTTTAACTTATTTGAGTGAATTTATGTGGCAAGAACAAATAGAAGACGTCTTAAAATGCTTTTTTTTTTTCAAAATCTATAATTAGTTACTTTACTCAAAAATATGACAAGTTGAATACTATTTTACATGCACATCTAAATCTAAACTTATTTATAAAGGGAACTTAGTCTGTGTGTGTGTGTGTCTGTGTGTGTGTATCCGTTACGTATAGACTCCGAAACGGCTGAACGAATTTTCTTGAAAATTTACACAGTTGTACGATAAGCGTCTGCGAGTGTTCTTAGCTAAGTTTTGTGTCAAGGCACCCCCGATAAATATTGATAATCGAAAAAATCGGGTTATAGAAGGAGTGGCCCGATTTTAATCAAATTTGATACACTCGTAGACAAAGACATAAGAAACGATATTCAGAAGTTTCAAGGTTGCAGTTCTTACAATAGTGCAGAAAATCGATAATATATATATATATAAGGCAAGATGTTTGTGCGTGTGTCTGTTTATCTGCCTGTATGTCTATTTTCTTTCAGCTCTTTTATTTTAGTTTTTGCTTCGGGTTTGGCTCTAAGTAGGTATAATTGTAGTTCTTAGTCTCAGCCATGATACCATTTACTCAGAGGACTTATTTAGCCTTCAAAATTCAGTTTACAACGAAAAATACTGATTTGATATCGATACCAGGAAATCAAAATTTGACTTGCATCCATTCATTTTTCTTTCAGTCTACAGTTTCGCTTTCACTGGAAACAACTATTGCTTTTTAGTCTTTTGTGCCAACATCCAAAGAGTCTGAGTTCTAGGACCATGGATTAGTTTTAAAGCTTTCATTACACCCAAGCAACGCCGGGCTATACTGCTAGTGTAATATATATATATATACATACAATGTATGTAGGCTGGATTTGGCCTCAGATAACCCGTGGTGGTTGGTATTTTTTTTTTTTCTTAAATCATATCACCCCGAACAAGGCGGTAAGGCCACTGGTGTGCAGGGGGCTACGTAAGAGTGAATAGATTGGAAAAGAGAAAGCCAGAAACCACGTCCTAAACAGGGAACAAGGGATGAGCCTCTACACCTGTTCAATAGATGTGGGTGGAGTGTGAACCCGGCGATAGTTCAGTCTATCTACTCCAATTGAAAAAAATAAACAAAAAAGAAAGTGAAAAGATAGGAAAAGAGAAAGCCGGAAACCACATCCTAAACAGGGAACAAGGGATGAGCCTCTACACCTGTTCAATAGACATGGTATGCCATAAAATCTAAACAGCCAAATTAAATATATACATTTCTATAAAATGTTTATTAATTTAAAATGTGTTAAATATATAAATTTGTTAAATGTATGAATTTGTCTAAATATATAAACTCCTTGAAAATTTTTTTGACTCTTTTGTTCAATTTTTAATAATTTGATTCGGTGTTAAATAACCAAAGATGGGTTGATACGCCGTAAAACAAAACAATCAACCAACCATTATGAGTTTATTTAAATTTGCTTGTTCAGACATTTTTATAAATTTATAAATAAAAAAAATCTTTTCATATTTATTTCTCTATAAAATGGTAAACAATAAATATTTCAGTATCACATATTTTTATAATCTTGTAAATTTAAAATTATTCTAAACAGTCTAACAAATAGTGTTTAATATCTTTGTTGTCAATTGTCATGATTAAAGATCAACCAACCATTATGAGTTTATTTAAATAAACTCTAAACACCCGGTCTCACACTCCACCACCTTCTTTTGAATGAGTTTAGAGGTGATCGCCTTGTTTCTTGTTTAGGAAGGGGTTCCTGGTTCATCCCCCTTCTCCGGTCTTAGTGTTAGTTCAGCTGGAAGCTCTTTGCAGTCATGGAGTATGGTGGCAATGTCTTTACATTCTGAGGGTACCGGGTTGGAAGTTTCCTGGTTGCTGCTTCCGACTGGTAGTTAGGAGCCTGAACTCTTGCGTAGCGTCTTGAGAGGCTGCTCTGATCAACAGTTGAATAATATCGGGGTTCTTGTAGTGCCATATCGCGCATGGACGGGCGTCCCTGCATGAACGTTCGGTGGGCAACCCCGAGGCCACATTATGTTGTAGGCCGTGCCAGTCTCCATCCTTCACAAGTTGCAAACGATTGACCGACTGATTCTATTCTAAGACCTCTCCTTAACTGAATCATTATGGAAAAAAGCAAACATAATAGCAAAACTAAACCAGCTCATTTGAAAACGCCCAAACCTGTCTGCATCTCTTTCACTAACATACGTGGCATCCGCACCAACTTCCTCAGCATAGATTCATTCCTCCATAATAACTCGCCTGATATATTAGCCCTATGTGAAACTAATCTTAACCCTTCTATCCCCTCATCTGAGTTCTACGTTCCTGGCTACCTTCCCCTCTTCAGGAAGGACTCCAATGTTCATGTGCATGGACTTAGTGTCTATGTCAACAAACACCTTCCCTTATCTAGGGTGTCATCTTTTGAATCCCCAGATCATTCTTTCATATGCTTCCGCCTCTCACTTCTCAGCTCGATTAGCTATCTCTTCTTTCTCTACCGCTCTCCTTCCTCCCCTGACTGTTCGTTACTTGACATCATTTCTGACAATATCGACAAAGCCATTTCTTCCCATCCCTCTGCCCATGTATTCGTGTTTGGTGACTTTAACCCCCACCACACCAAGTGGCTGAAGAACGCTGTCACCGACCCTGCTGGTGTCCACACCATGAACTTTTCAATCACCCAATCCCTTACGCAAGTAGTGGACTTCCCCACGCGTTTCTCCGACAACCGTAACGGGAGGGACTCACTTCTAGACCTCTGCTTCACTTCCATCCCAGACTCTTGCACTACCAGACAACTCTGCCCACTCGGAAACTCTGACCACACTGTAGTGTCCGTCAATATTTCACTCTACTCCAGCCCGACCCATGAAACCCAGACAAGTAGAATATCCTACTGCTATCAAAGAGCAGACTGGGATTCGTTCCGAGACTTCCTCTGTGACATCGCTTGGAACAATGTTTTTAGTCTTCCCATCGAAGAATGTGCATCCGAGGTCTCCTCCTGGGTTAAGGCTGGCATTGATGCCTTCATCCCTGCTAGGAAATTCCAGCTTAAATCTCATTCATTTCCATGGTTCTCACCCGCTTGCTCGGCTGCCATTGCCCACCAGAATCATTTCTTCCGACTCTATCGTAACTACGCGTCGGACCAAAACAGGCGCCTTTTCACTTCAGCTTGTAATAAGTGTAAAAGGATACTTAACGAAGCTAAGATGTTGTTTACTGCCAGAATGAAGCAACGCATAGCATGCACTAAATTCGGCTCTAAAGACTACTGGCGACTCTGTAAAAGAGTACTTAACAAGAGCAAGTCCACAATACCCCCACTAATCAACAAATCTGAGATCCTCACCTCCCCAGCAGATAAGGCTGAATGCTTTGCCCGCAGATTCTCGAACAATTCGAGTCTGGACTCATCTGGAGTTTTTACACCCGACTTCTCACCTAGAACCGAGGCACAACTGAATGATGTCCACATTACACCTTCGCTTGTCTCTAAGATAATTTTAAAACTTGACCCTCACAATGCAAGCGGTGGTGACGGAATCCCAACCATATTCTTAAAGAAATGTGTCCCTGAACTCTCCTCTGTCCTTTCTAAGCTCTACAACCTCTGCCTATCTGCTTCCTGCTTTCCTGCCTGTTGGAAATCTTCCTCTGTAGTTCCTATATTTAAAAACACTGGAGAACCCTCTGACCCTGCAAATTACCGCCCTATCAGCCTTCTTCTGATCTTTGGCAAAGTGTTCGAAGCCATTATCAATGCCGAGGTGGTTCAGCATCTCACAGCACACAGGCTCCTCTCGGACAAGCAATATGGTTTCCACTTCACCAGGTCTACTGCTGATATGCTAACGACCATCACCGAGTACATATACCAGGCACTCAACAGGAATGGCAAAGCCCGAACCGTTGCATTGGATATATCTAAGGCGTTCGACAGAGTTTGACATGCTGGCCTTCTATGTAAACTGCGGAGCTATGGTATAACTGGACATTTGTTTCAACTAATCCAGTCATTCCTCTCTAACCGCACAATGAAGGTGGTATTAAACAGACATGCCTCCCATAACTACCATACAAACGCAGGTGTCCCCCAAGGTTCCATCTTAGGTCCTACACTCTTCCTGATATACATTAATGATCTCCCTGATTCCATAAGAGCCCAAGTAGGTTTGTTTACTCTCACCTCCTACAAAAATCTGGTGTAGGTGTCAAAGCTAACCTCGCAGCCGAGATTGAAAAAGACCTCCAATCCCTATTGGACTGGGGTAAGAAAAGGCTAGTAAATTTTAATGCTTCTAAAACGAAGCTACTCTCAATTAACCATCATTGACAATCTCACTTACCTCCCATTAGCATGGACTAGGCTTGCCTCCCAGAGAGTAAAGCACTACGCCTCCTTGGTCTCACACTTTCAGCGGACCTCAAATGGAATGACTATATCGAATCCATTGCTAAATCCGCTGCTATGAAAGTTGGTTCTCTGTGTAGGGCCCGGAAGTTTTTTCCGTCTAAATCTATCCTGCACATATATAAATCTACCATCCACCCGTGCATTGAATACTGGTCGGGTGCCCCTGCTATTCTCCTCGGGCTTCTTGATAAGGTTCAGAGGAGGGTCTGTAATGTGATAGATACCGACTTGGCAGACTGCCTGCAGTCTCTCTCCCACCAGCACGACGTGGCTTCCCTGTGTCTCTACTATAAATACTTTCACGGCTTCTGCTCCGATGAACTTAGATCACTGATGCCCCCTAAATACGAATTTGCACGAGATACGAGATTAGCAACTAGATCCCACCCTTTTACAGTGAAACTGATAAAATGCAACTGCAACTTCTACTCCAACAGTTTCTTTCCTCGCACTTCCCGACTGTGGAATTCCCTTCCACACGATTGCTTCCCCGACGGCTACAATCTCCAGGAGTTTAAATGTAAGGTCAATAGACACCTCCTAACACACTAACCTGCTCCCATTCTATCAAACACTCTTCCCATCTGCCCAACCCTCATCCTCGGTATCCTTACTCATCTGTCACCTTCCTCCTGACATTCCCTATGTCTAACCACTCCTTCTCTTTACCTTCCCCTATGTAGCCCCATGTGCAATAGTGGCAGTGGAATGCCTTGCTTGGGGTGAGATGATTAAAAAAAAAAATGTATACTTTCATATGTTTGAATTCTATTGAAATTCTAATCGTTGATTTTTAAAACAATAAATATTGCCAAGGGAGTCAGAAGTGTGTACAGTAATATTGATGTCAAGAGAATAATCCTCTTTTTGACACACTGTTTTTGTGGTGGGGGCACAAAGGTTAAACGTTGCAACATTTTCTTCATTCAAGTTTCAGTGACAAATCAGAACCAAGATTATTAACATAATAAATTGTATATTCTGAGGCATTGTGGTATGGGCAGCGCTTAGTAGGGATAGTCTCACTGAACTATTAGCAGTGAGTTCGGCCCTTTTTTCAATGTCCCATATAAAATTCAGCATTAAATAATACAAGGAGCAAATAATTACATTGTTAGAACTGTTGTCCTCATCTTTGTTGCCATATTCAAAACATTTCAGCTGTTGTACACTCTGGCTTCTTTCAGGTAATCGAAATTTTGAACGGAAGCCTTTATCTCATACACTGAGGTAGATTGTTCTTGTTCCATGAGTAATTCCACTTCCAGATGTCTTAGCCATCTCCATTTAACTCAACTCTCTAAGTATTTTGCTGTAACCAGGAACTGAACTCACAATGGTGAACAGAAGATCAGAGTGTACAATGGCTGAAAATGTTGAATATGGCAACAAAGATGAGGACAACAGTTCGAACAATGTAAATAGTGTAAATAATTAACTCCTCACTCAATAAGTCCCGAGCTTGATGTATAAAATATCCATAAAAATAATAAAAAATTCATATGATTTTTATGAAGTACTAACCTTCAAATGGCACAGGACAAAATTTGTACCCATAAAAAAATGTAAGCTTTCTATCTGTATTAGAAGTCCTTCTACCGAAAAATTCACCTTATTTATTAAATGACCCTCATAGAAGTCCTTATACCGAAAGATTCACCTTATTTATTGAATGACCCTCGTAGAAGTCCTTATACCGAAAGATTCACCTTATTTATTGAATGACCCTCGTAGAAGTCCTTATACCAAAAAATTCACCTTATTTATTGAATGACCCTCATAGAAGTCCTTATACCGAAAAATTCACCTTATTTATTGAATGACACTCGTAGAATTCCTTATACCGAAAGATTCACCTTATTTATTGAATGACCCTCGTAGAAGTCCTTATACCAAAAAATTCACCTTATTTATTGAATGACCCTCGTAGAAGTCCTTATACCGAAAAATTCACCTTATTTATTGAATGACCCTCGTAGAAGTCCTTATACCAAAAAATTCACCTTATTTATTGAATGACCCTCGTAGAAGTCCTTACCACCGAAGAAAAAATTCACCTTATTTATTGAATGACCCTCGTTTAGAAGTCCTTAGTTACCGAAAAATTCCACCTTAATTTATTGAAAAATTATTACCCTCCCGTAGAAGTCCTTATACCGAAAAATTCACCTTATTTATTGAATGACCCTCGTAGAAGTCCTTATACCGAAAAATTCACCTTATTTATTGAATGACCCTCGTAGATGTCCTTATACCGAAAAATTCACCTTATTTATTGAATGACCCTCGTAGAAGTACTTATACCAAAAAATTCACTTTATTTATTGAATGACCCTCGTAGAAGTCCTTATACCGAAAAATTCACTTTATTTATTGAATGACCCTCGTAGATGTCCTTATACCGAAAGATTCACCTTATTTATTGAATGACCCTCGAAATAATAATTATGGGGCACATTTGATAACAAACTGTATTTTCTGACATCCAGTATAAAATATATGTATTTATGCATGTATGTTTCTATGTGTGTACTTCTCATGATCACTTCTTGTTGTGGTGGAGGGACTTACATGATCCAATGACTCTGAGTGCGATGCCATGAAGAGTTCTAAACTCTTAGTAGTACTACCCTTAGTGGCAAGTTTGAGAATGAGGACCCAGATTAAGGGCAACCAACCCCAAAGATACCAGCAGTGGAACAAATGGATGATGATTACAACAGATCTCAGTGTTTGAACCAACAGATGAAGAGGGCTATGCATGACAGACATGCTACAGAAGGTGCCACTTGAAATGTTTCGACTCATAACATTATGTTTTTCTTCAGTAGCAAACTTCCTTTATTATTTCTCTCTCAAATATTTATTTTTAACTAGTGGAACCCATAGAATTTCCACAGAAGGATAATTATGATTTCCTGGAAAAATTTTATTTTGTCATACTACAAATGATAGTAATGTCTTCAAACATAAAGATAAAATACCTATAAAAGTAATGTTCATAGAACCTACTTTACTGTAATCTTACATTATATTAAGCAGCATATGCACAGACCATAATCAAAATACTGTATGCTATTTTGTGAGAGATTTTGAAAGAGAAATTTTTTTTTTATTACTGAAAAATCATGGCTCCTGTGTTCATTGTAAACAGAAAAGACCAACTGAGTAATGGACAAGGGTGTAGAAACCAGAAATTTTGTTATTAGGTTGCGGCATACAACAACAAACCTACCTATTTTTACTATATTGTACAGTACACACATATACACACACAGTTACTGCTACAACCACCAGCTTAAGTTGCTACTGCTACGGTAATGCTATAGGCTCTCTCTGCCTACTCTCACTCTTTAGTAACCTTCCGTTTGGCAAAGGTGAGAGAAAGGCTGAGGAGAGTAGCATATATAGATTATAAAAAGATAGAGGGGAAGGAAAAGCTTGTGTAGAGAGTAAGTGTGTTATCTTTCTTCAGTGGCGTAACGGACGGAGGAACTAAGTAACTAACTAAGGAAGGAACAAGAAGAATTATTATATGATGGTGTTTATTTTCTTTAAATGGGTGTAGCATTTTGTTTTTAATAAAAGGGTTTATATTTTTTAAAAGAGATTGATTTCTTTTAAATAGTTCAAGATGACTTTTTCATGTTTTTTTTTATAAAAGGGTTTATATTTTCGAAAAGAGATTGACTTCTTTTAAGTAGTTAAATATGACATTTTCATCTATTTTTTCAAAAAGTTCTCTTATATTCTTTGAGTAATAGCATTCTGGTCAGGTGGAGGCTAAGGCAGGGCAGTCTATTAGAAAATGTCTTACTGTGTATGGCTTTTAACATGTTATACACTCAGGAGGGTCTTCTCCCTTCAGTAGAAATGAGTGGGTGATGTTTGTGTGGCCAATCTTGGATAGATTGTTCTCGTTCCATGAGTCATGCCACTTCTGAATGTCTTAGTTATCTCCCTTTAACTCAATTATCAAAGGTGAGAGAAAGGTTGAGGAGAGTAGCATTTATAAAAAGACAGAGGGGAAGGAAAAGCTCGTAGAGAGTAAGTGGCACAACAAACGGAGGAAATAAGTAACTAACTAACTGAGGAAGAAACAAGCATTATATATTATAGGATGATAATTTTATACTTTTGTTTTTGCTTATTTATTGATTCATTTTTTCTATTGTCATTAAAGCAATAATGAGTCAAAGTGGTGCATTTGATAATGAACTGTTCACTCCAGCATCTAGTGTAAAATATATTTGGTCATTCCTTGACATGGTAGAGGGCTTACTTTTCTTTTTCTTTATTTTAATTGTATCACCCCGAGCAAGGCGGTAATGCCACTGATGTGCAAGAGGCTACGTAATAGTGAAAAGATTAGAAAAGAGAAAGCCGGAAACCACATCCTAAACAGGAAACAAGGTATGAACCTCTTAACCTGTTCAATAGACGTGGGTGGAGTGTGAACCGGGCGATAGATAGATCTATCTACTTCAATTGAAAAAAAAAAAGTGAGAAGATTGGTAAAGAGAAAGCCAGAAACCACATCCTAAACAGGGAACAAGGTATGAACCTCTTAACCTGTTCAATAGACGTGGGTGGAGTGTGAACCGGGCGATAGATAGATCTATCTACTCCACTTATCCCAGTAATTCGAAGAGGGAAGCCATCCAAATCCAACTCCTGTAGAGCCATCTATGCTGGTCAGATCGAAGAGGGAGGACCTAACTGAAACCGACCAACCCTCAAAAACCACAATGGCTGAACAGGCAAAGATCTACACAATTTCAATGGCCTGACTAATTGATGAGGGTAGCACTAGTCGGATTGATCTAACCAAGGTAGACCTTAACAGAACAAAGTATCTGACAGCCCAATGCAACCAAGTTTGCCAGATCTCGCCTGTGTAAATCCCCTTTGTTATTCCGAGTTGATATCGACTTCATCACAAAGAACATGATAAAGTATATATGACTGAAATGCTAATCCCTACCGAGTTCAGTTTGTTCATAATGTATTTAAGTGTTCATTCAGTCAGTTAAGTGCCATACATGATACACGCTTTGGGCGATCATGTCTCGAAAGAGACATGACTGACTGGGTAGAAGATTATCCCACAGTAGGTTGCCATTGCTTTCTGCGGTAGACTGGTTGCCGACCAAGGCTATAGAACCCAATCTGTCCTGTTATTTAACCCATAATTGGAAGGAAGAGACAGATTAATACCTTTCTCAAGGCTATTTGCGCGTAAGTGAATGTAATGAATTCAGCTGGAATTCAAACTCGACTCCCCGATTTCTCGTGCCGAGCCGATATCCAATGCACCACAACGCACATAGTGGGAATAAATTCATAGGACAAAACAACAGTAGTAAGTTAAGTTCACAAACTAAAAAAGGGATACTGACAAGCATTTTGACTTCGGTAAAAGACAATCTGGGACTGAGTTGGATGAGACCAAGAAGTGGCCTATCTTATTGGCTAGGAAAAAATCCCAACATGCATCCGTATATTTTGTTAATAAATTTGCGAAGTGGGGGGATTGTGCGACCATTACTTTACTGTATTGAAACCAACAGATTATATATTTACTTATTTTCTCTTTTACACATGATTGAAACGCTAATCTCTACCAAGTTCAGCTTGTTCATAATGTATCTGAATGTTCATTAGTGGGAATAAAGTTCTTTGTTGAGATTCAATATTGCTTTGATAGATAACGAAAGATCAGAATTTGTAGTAACGGGTAATGTAGCAAGTGCAGGTAGTATAACAATTACATTTTAGAAAAGTATATTTTATTTTTTAAGGGACTTTAAATCAGCTCTCAGTTGCGTCTCTGTCCTCGAAGACAGAGAGTGGCTCAGTGGTAGCTCTGTCCTCGGACAGAGATGCATCTGAGAAAAGTCATATTGTGCAGATGCCCGGTCCCGGGGAACAGTATCCCAAGGCCGTGCCACCCCATTGCACCAGTGGGGTGGACTAGGTGTTTGTCACCGGGGACAGCGCAACCAGTGGTTGCGGGGACTGGGGAATTTTTGTTCCCAGACCCGTTTGTACGCTTCTGGGCTCCCCACATTAAAAACCGACCTTGTGTCTCATCTTGCTCTAGTGGGGGAGTAGGGTAAATAAATACTTATGTTTATTAGTATTATAAACGTTAATGTTCATCGATACATGTGTTTGAGTTGTTATTCATTTTTAGATTTTCTTAAACGTTAAAATTAGAAACAGCCTGCAAAGTTTAAGAAGTCCTATGCCTATGCTGGTTGTTATCATTGTTTCTGAAAATAAAAAATAAAAATAGCAACTGAAAAACATAAACACACTAAAAGTAACGTTTATAATAGAAAAGAAATAATGTTAGATAGAAAAATTTATTCAAAAGTAGTTGGTTGGATGGATGGGTTAATGGATATTGACTTTGGATTAGGGAGATCCAAGTTCTAATTCCTACTCTCTACGTTATATTTTTTTAAAATACAAATACCCTTGGGAAAGGTATAAATCCACCACTTCTCCCCCCAATTATGGGTTAATTAGTAAGATATGTATCACAAAAACAATTATTATTTAAAAAGAAATATTGTGTACAAAGATATTTACATTTTGGCATTCAGTCAGTTGAGTGCCATATGTGATACACGTTTTGGGTGATCATGTCTTGAAAGAGACATTACTGACTGGGCAGAATATTATCCCGCAGTAGGTTGCCATTACTTTCTGTAGTAGACTGGTTGCCACCCAAGGCTATAGAACCCAATCTATAATACTATTTAACCCATAATTGGAGAGAAGGGATGGATTAATACCTTTCCTAAGGGTATTTGTGTGTAAGTAAATGCAAGGAATTCAACTGAAATTTGAACTCAGCTCCCCAATTTGTCGTTCCGAGTCAATATCCACTGCATCACAACGCACATCTGACATTTTGGCATTAAATAACCCATAAAGGTTGATAGGTTGATACAGAAAAGTAACCAAACAACCTTAAATAAAATCGTTCATTTTGTCCAAGGAAGGCAGGGATATTATTTATAAACCTTGATTTTTTTTACATCAAGTTTCTTTCTTCAAAAACTGAATTCATGGCCTCATTTCTACATCTCCTTGCACCTTATTTGACCACCCACCCAGTTTATTCAAATTCCATTACAGAAAACAGTTCATTTTTTTTTTTAATCATATTACCCCAAGCAAGGCGGTAACGCCACTGATGCGCAGGGGGCTACGTAAGGGTGAAAAGATTGGAAAAGAGAAAGCTGGAAACCACATCCTAAACAGGGAACAAGGGATGAGCCTCTTCACCTGTTCAATAGACGTGGGTGGAGTGTGAACCAGGCAATAGTTCAGTCTATCTACTCCAATAAAGTCTATCTACTCCAATGTTATAAATGAAAGTTCATTGATACTGGTTATACAATCATTTTTTTGTTAATTTTTTTTATCTTTATAGAAAATTACATCCATTATTAATATCCTCTATTTATTGAATTTTTGAAAATTATAAGACTTTCACACGCCATTATTTTTTGATATCTCTCATTTGAAATGCAAGAATACTCTGATCTTTTCCACCGGAGAAAAGGGATTTTTGATTCATGTCTTTTGCCTAATTTCTCTTCTTTCTAGATGAAGATTCAATCAAACAATTTACATCATTAAATTGACCAAATATTTTTTTTTTATATATAGGAAGAAAGAGAAGGCACCGAAAGTTTTAGATGTGACGGCAACTAGTGTCTCCCTTTGGGAGTCACGATTGGAAGCAGCGGAAAAAATGAAGCAAGAATACAAGTAAATGAATTCAAAAGATTTGTTCTTACAAATTTTCTTAGAAGATTTTGACTTATTTCTTTTACTTTCAAGCTGTTCATACATTTCATAAATTTTGATTTTTTCTTTTGCTTTCAACCTGTTGATACATTTCATAAATTTTGACTTTTTCGTTTGCTTTCAAGCTGTTCATATATTTCATAGATTTTGACATTTTCTTTTGCTTTCAAGCTGTTCATAAATTTCATAGATTTTGACATTTTCTTTTGATTTCAAGCTGTTCACAAATTTCATAGATTTCTAGAATTTGAACCATGCCTTGTTTTCACTGTTCATTTATTTTTTCACAGAAAGTACAAATTATACTTAGCAATTAAATGATAACACAAGACTTGAATCCTTGTTACTTAATATTTTATTCACACCAGTATTTCATCAGTTACTCACGAACAATCTATGGTATGCAGCCATTGTTATCACCTCCGTGCCTGACACGTAGCCCCTACATTCTCTCTTTGCAGTGTGTGAGAGACTGCCTGAGACTACATAGAGTAGTTGTTTATTTATTCCCTGTCCAACATTCTTGTTTCCACACTTGCAATATAAAAGTAACATCATTAATTCTGGCTGGGTGTAACTAACTGATCAACTCTGCACTTGGCTGCCTTTTACAATGTCAATCCTGGTATAATATTACACTTTGTTTGCTACAATGTCATAAGGTTAATTAGTAAGAATTAAGCATACTATGCAAAAGTTATAGCTTGTAAGTATAGCTTGTTGACCAACGTCTTATGGCGAGGCAACCAGAATTATTGCTCAACTAAACTTCTTCTTTTATGTGCCCTGTCCCTTCAGGACTTAGGTGATCATGGCTTTCCATGTTTCCTGATCCCTGGTGGCTCTGAACACACCTTCTCCTGTTACACCATGCAATCCTCATTTCATCATCCACCTGATTAGGTCCTTCAAATATGTTATCCGTTGCTTTCCCCTGTCTCTCTTTCCCTCTATCTGGCCTGTTAGTATCAGATTCTCCAAGCCCTCCTTCCTCATTGCATGTCACAGGAACTTCAGCTGTCTCTTCCTGATGCTCAGTATTAATTTCCTTTTCGTTTCCATCATTTCCAAGACCTCATCATTGCTCACATGATCAATCCATGATATTCACAGCATCCTTCTGTAGAACCACATTTCGGTTGCTTCAAGTCTTTCTTTCATCTTTGATGGTATTGTCCTGCATTCACTGCCATATTGAAGGACGGACAGCACGTAGCAATTCAGTACTCCCTTTCTTGTTTCTAGCAAAATTGTCCTGTTTCTTAATACTCTTCTCAGCTCCTGGAATGCATCCATGTGCTTTTGGATCTCAGGAATATAAATCTATAGAAATGGCTGTGGCCACAAAATGGGGCGTCAGTTTATATATTGATTGTAATATGGAATTGATCCCCCACTTTATACCCACTATGCTTTTGTAGAATCACATTTCAAGTCTTTCCTTCATTTTTTTATGATATTGTTCAGTATTCACTGCCATATTGAAGGATGGACATCACGTAGCAATCCAGTACTCTCTTCTTTGTTTCTAACGAAATTGTCTTGTTTCTTCATACCTTACTCAACTTCTGGAATGCTTCCTTCACCATGCCAATTCACCTTCGGATCTCTGTGTTGCACTTTCCGTCTTCTGTTATAACGCTTCCCAGGTATTCAAATTTTTGCACCGGCTTGATTCTAGTATCTCCGACCTGTATATGGATATGGACTGCTCTTTTTAGTAGTTTGGTATTCAATATCACTTGTGCTGGTTGACATAATACAACCAGAATTGTAGATGGGCTGACTAAACATGACAGTTATCTTCCCATTATGTCTTATATATGTCCCAGTCAGTCAGTTAAGTGCCATACGTGAAACACGCTTGGGCGGTCATGTCTCTTTTGAGACATGACTGACTGGACAGAAGATTATCCTGCAGTAGGTTGCCATTGCTTTCTGCGGTAGACTGGCTGCCGACCAAGGCTATAGAACCCAATCTGTCCTGTTATTTGACTCATAGCTAAGGGGAGAAAAGATGTATTATATTATTAAGTAGTAATTAGTGGGGGATCAGTTTATTACTACTTCATAACAATATAAAACTGATCCCCCACTTTCTGTCCTTAATCATGTTTCCAACTATTATATTCAGTCAGTCAGTTAAGTGCCATATGTGATACACCCTTTGGGCGATTATGTCTCAAAAGAGACATGACTGACTGGGCAGAAGATTATCCCGCAGTCGGTTGCCATTGCTTTCTACGGTAGACTGGTTGCCAGCCAAGGCTATAGAACCCAATTTGTCCTGTTATTTAACCCATAGCTGGAGGGAAGAGACAGACTAATACCTTTCCCAAAGGTATTTGTACGTAAATGAATGTAATGGATTCAGCTGGAATTCAAACTCGGATCCCCAATTTCTCGTTCTGAGCCGATATCCACTGCACCACAACGCACATCCATATGTCCAAGTAGGATGTCCAAAAAAAAGAACATGCTGGCCAGTGATGTTGTTGAATGGATTGTAGGGCATACTGAATAGTATGGTTGTCATGGTGGCAGGCATTATTCTGCTGTTCCTGTCATTTGCATTGAATACTGCTGTCACATCTGGTCAGGTGCCCCTGCTATTCATCTCGGGCTTCTTGACAAAATCCAATGAAGAATCTGTAATATAATTGATCCTGACCTGATAGCTCAACTCCAGTCACTTTCTCACCAATGTAATGTGGCTTCCCTTTGTCTCTTCTACAAATACTTTCATGGCTTCTGCTCTGATGAGCTTAGCTCCCTGGTGTCCCCTCTGCATGAATTTACTCAAGCTACTAGACTAGCAACTAGATCCCACCCTTTTACAGTGAAACCAATCAAATGTAATCGCAATTTTTACTCAATCAGCTTCTTTGGTCGCACTTCTCGCCTTCTGTATACTCGCTTCCCTGAAAACTACAATTCCAAGAATTTAAACGCAAAATCAATTGTCATCTTTTATCTCTTTGACTTGTATCCTTTCCCTGACAACCCTTGTACAGTGTAACCCTGATATAAGAGAGTTGTTGGGACTGGATAATATTTATCTTATATCTGGGTTTGGTCTGTTTTATATACATTACCACAGGCTCTGATTTAGGACCAGATAAAATCTATCTTATATCCGGGTTTCATTTATATCAGGGTCTCTTATATCCGGGTTAACCATGTTCTTCTTCCTTTCCACTCTACTCTCATGTCGCCCTCTTCACACCTGTATTCTTATCCTTTCCTTACTTATTCTCTGATTCCCCTGTAATTTGTTCCTCTTTCTCATCACTCATCTCTTCTGTAACCCCCTGCACACCAGTGGTAGTTCTTCCTTGCTTGGGGTGAAATGATTAAAAAAAAATGGCAGTAGAATTGGCTGAACAAAGTGCAGCATGTATAGGATGGTAACAGAATTTTAACTTACAGACTTTTGTCTAGCAGGGAAACATATGCTAGAAGAAATTGGTCATTAGGTTTATGTCTTACAACGCCATCTGCCCAACCCTCATCCTCGGTATCCTTACCCATCTATCACCCTCCTTCTGACATTTCCTACATCTAACCACTCCTTCTCTTTACCTTCCTCTATGTAGCCCCATGTGCAATAGTGGCAGTGGAATGACTTGCTTGGGGTGAAATGATTAAAAAAAAAAACTTGCTTGCATGAAGGCAGAACCTGCATTCATCAATGAACATTAAAAATCAAGTGATACATGTTTGGATGATTCAAGCATGTATCATGTATCATGTATCACACTTTTGATTCATGACTGTAGCTTACAGCCATATCACGTTGAATACACCGGTTCTCGCTCGATCACCGAAGTTAAGCAACGTTGAGCCTGGTCAGTACTTAGATGGGTGACCGCTTGGGAATACCAGGTGCTGTAAGTGTTTAGTGACAGATGTGTGTGCTTACGGCCATATCACGTTGAATACACTGGTTCTCGCTCGATCACCGAAGTTAAGCAACGTTGAGCCTGGTCAGTACTTAGATGGGTGACCGCTTGGGAATACCAGGTGCTGTAAGTGTTTAGTGACAGATGTGTGTGCTTATGGCCATATCACGTTGAATACACTGGTTCTCGCTCGATCACCGAAGTTAAGCAACGTTGAGCCTGGTCAGTACTTAGATGGGTGATCGCTTGGGAATACCAGGTGCTGTAACCGTTCAGTGGTGGATGTGCGTTTTGGTGCAGTGGGTATCGAGCCGATACCCACTGCACCAAAACGGAAAGAGAAATCTGTGAGCCGAGTTCAAATTCCAGTTGAATACCCTGCATTCACTTACGCACTGGTACCCTTGGGAAAGGTATTAATCCGTCCCTTCCCTCCAGTTATGGGTTAAATAAAAGGGTAGGACTTGGGGACCCTGCCCTTAAAAACAAATCCCAATGAATCTTGATACTCAGAAAGAAAAAAGTGTTACTAGACACAAAAACTTATATAAACAACAATAAATTGTTGAAAGAAAAAGGTATTACCAGCAAAAAAAAAAAAAATTAGTTGGCAATAAATGACCTGCCGAAGTTGATATGCTATAAAACAAAACAATCAACCAACCAAATGATTCATGACTGACTAGGCAGAACATTTCTCACAGTTAGCTGCTGTTTCTTTCTCTAGTAGACTGGTTGCCAACCAAGGCTGTTATAGTGCTTATCTGTTATTATTCTGTTACTGTTAGATTAAGTTCTCCTCTTACAACTCGGTAGTTTCTTTTGTTGTTGTTTTTTTTTGTGTGTGTTTTAATTTATAATTTAACTTTTTATTTATGATCTACTTTATTTGGAACCAATCTCCAAAAGTTTAAGTGCAATGTCAATTACCATCTTCTATCTTCTTTATTCTCAACTTTGTCTCATCCCAGTTAACATGTTCCCTTTTCCTTTTTCTTTCCTTTTCTCTCACTGTAACCCGCCAAGCACTAGCAGTGGTGTTGCATTACTTGGGGTGACACGATTATTAAAATAAAAGTATTGCTTAACTTCTGTTCAAAAGCCCGTTTTGTTTTGGACATTTGAACAGCTTATTTTTTTCTTGTCGGTCATTTGTTCTTTTAGTTTTCCCCTCTTTGGTTTTGATCCAACATTTATTTTAATTTTGTTTTAGGTTAATGTCAAGTTTTTCAGGACTTCTGGGTTTCGTTTTATTTTTAATTCAGCTTTAGATTTTATTGTCTTTCATTTAAATTCTTTTAGTCTTTTCTTGTCCTTGAGCAGACTGTATTTTACATTCCTTTTTTTTACATTCTTTTTACATTCTTTTTTACATTCCTTTTTTTTTATTTTCTCTTAACTCTTTTCTTGTAATTTTAAACCTTTTAGTTTAATTCGTTTTTTTCTGTAGTCATTTTGAATTTATTGTTTTTTTCTTGTTTAATCAGGTCTTTCTTTCTTGTCTACTTTATTTTTGCATTTACACTTACACACATCAACCCTTTGGATCTATCTCTTCTCCAGCTATAGGTTCAATAGCAGCACTGATTGGGTTCTATAACCTTGGTTGGCAACCAGTCTACCAAGGAAAAAATGGCAACCTACTGCGAGAAAATTTTCTGCTTAGTCATGGATCAAAAGAGACATCATTGCCCAAGTATATATCATGTAAAGCACTTCACTGACTGATTGAAGCACCATTAATATGTCATGACCAAAACATATGGCAATTCTCCATGTATCTCACTTGCAAGACCCCTGTGTGCAGTGGATGCACTGCTTCTTCAAAAGATTGCTGAAGACTTTCAAAATTTTACCAGAATATCTACAAGCTGCTCTCATAGAAGTTGTATGGATAAGAAATTAATTAAAATCAACTTTCTTCTTCACTTTTACAAAAATTCACATTGAGTGTGAAATCCTGGTTTTTCCCAAATAGAAAACAGATTGACCATCTGCTTAAAGAAAAAGTTGAACCCAGAATTCACAAGTAGGTGTTAAAATGATTTTTGACCAATGGGAGCATCTTGCAAGACTTGAGAACTTTGAGCAAGTGCAGTTCAAAAATCTGAATACTATAAAAGGTCCCGGGTGGGTAGGGCGTTAATCAGAGAGTCACAGATGGGAAACAACTAAAAAATATAACCAACTTCAAATCGACCCGGAGATAAGGTCAGGTCACATCTTGTTCTCTTTCCCTGTTATCTCTTTCATGAATGCTACTAAGAACAATTTCTTCAAAAGCAACTAAAAAAATGTAACCAACTTCAAATCGACCCTGAGATAAGGTCAGGTCGCATCTTGTTCTCTTTCTCCTTATCTCTTTCAACAATTACTACTAGAACAATTTCTTCAAATAACTAAAAAAATGTAACCAACTTCAAATCGACCCTGAGATAAGATTTGGAGTCGCATCTTGTTCTCTTTCTCCTTATCTCTTTCAACAATTACTACTAGAACAATTTCTTCAAAATAGCACTAAAAAAATGTAACCAACTTCAAATCGACCCTGAGATAAGGTCAGGTCGCATCTTGTCTCTTTCTCCTTATCTCTTTCAACAATTACTACTAGAACAATTTCTTTAAAACAATAACGTGTCCCAGCTTCAAAGTAAATGAGATAAGGTCAGGTCGCATCTTGTTCTCTTTCTCCTTATCTCTTTTAACAGTGTCCTAGAACAATTTCTTTAAAACAACTAAAAAAATGTAACCAACTTTAGATGACCACAGAGATAAGGTCAGGTAGCATCTTGTTCTCTTTCTCCTTATCTCTTTCAACAATTACTACTAGGAACAATTTCTTCAAAACAACTAAAAAAAAAATGTAATAACTTCAAATCGGCCTGAGATAGGTCAGTGCATCTTGGTCTCTTTATATTATCTCACCAACAATTACTACTAGAACAATTTCTTCAAAACAACTAAAAAAAATGTAACCAACTTCAAATCGACCCTGAGATAAGGTCAGGGTCGCATCTTGTTCTCTTTCTCCTTATCTCTTTCAACAATTACTACTAGGAACAATTTCTTCAAAACAACTAAAAAAATGTAACCAACTTCAAATCGACCCTGAGATAAGGTCAAGGTCGCATCTTTATTCTCTTTCTCCTTATCTCTTTCAACAATTACTACCAAGACAATTTCTTCAAAACAACTTTAAAAAAATGTAACCAACTTCAAATCGACCCTGAGATAAGGTCAGGTCGCATCTTGTTCTCCTTTCTCCTTATCTCTTTCAACAATTACTACTAGGAACAAGTTTCTTCAAAACAACAAAAAAATGTAACCAACTTCAAATCGACCCTGAGATAAGATTGGAACATCTTGTTCTCTTTTCTCCTTATCTCTTTCAACAGTTACTACTAGGAACAATTTCTTCAAAACAACCAAAAAATCAACCAACTTCAAGTGACCCTGAGATAAGGTCAAGTTGCATCTTATTCTCTTTCTCCTTATCTCTTTCAACAATTACTACTAGAACAATTCTTTTAAAACAACTAAAAAAATGTAACCAACTTCAAATCGACCCTGAGTAAGGTCAGGTCGCATCTTGTTCTCTTTCTCCTTATCTCTTTCAACAATTACTACTAGGAACAATTTCTTCAAAACAACTAAAATGTAACCAACTTATTGACCCTGAATGAGTCAGGTCGCATCTTGTTCTCTTTCTCCTTATCTCTTTCAACAATTACTACTAGGAACAATTTCTTCAAAACAACTAAAAAAAAATGTAACAACTTCAAATGCGGCCCTGAGATAAGGTCAGGTGTATCTTATTCTCTTTCTCCTTATCTCTTTCAACAATTACTACTAGGAACAATTTCTTCAAAACAACTAAAAAATGTAACAACTTCAAATCGACCCTGAGATAAGGTCAAGGTGAATCTTGTTCTCTTTCTCCTTATCTCTTTCAACAATTACTACTAGGAACAATTTCTTCAAAACAACTAAAAAAATGTAACCAACTTCAAATCGACCCTGAGATAAGGTCAGGTCGCATCTTATTCTCTTTCTCCTTATCTCTTTCAACAATTACTACTGGGAACAATTTCTTCAAAACAACTAAAAAAAAATGTAACCATTTAAAATCGACCACTGAGATAAGGTCAGGTCGAATCTTGTTCTCTTTCTCCTTATCTCTTTCAACAATTACTACTAGGAACAATTTCTTCAAAACAACTAAAAAAATGTAACCAACTTCAAATCGACCCTGAGATAAGGTCAGTGCCTCCTTGTTCTCTTTCTCCTTATCTCTTTCAACAATTACTACTAGGAACAATTTCTTCATTATTTCATCTTAACCAACACACAAATCGACCTGAGATAAGGTCAGGTCGAATCTTGTTCTCTTCTCTTATCTCTTAACATTCCTACAGTCATTTCTTCAACTCTGGATACCATTAACTCACTTTTATCATTGAACACAAACTCTAAGCTTAATAATGTTTCTAATTGCACATTAACTCCTACAAATTATGTTCGTCTTTCCTCCCTTTTATAAATTTCTATTTTAAAATGCAAAATGTATATTTTATTCTTCTTACGCTATTCCACACAATTCCACTTATTCCAACCTGCCGACAACCAACCTTCTGATGAAAACCTGATAATAATTCAGCATAAAACTTGTAAGCTGTACGGAGTTCGGTTAAGTCTGACATAAGGCCGAACCAAAGAAAAATTAACCATCTCCCTATGCTTCAAAGTCATGTGTCCAGTTCAAAATTGTTATCATTCTTCAGGGTATTGTTATTTTATTTTCCATCAGTGTGAATATATTTATTTGTAGCTCATTCACAGAAAACATAGTTTCTACACATTGATCCTAGAGAGAGAGGTGAGATGAGTGTCATTTGGATTCTAGAGGGGGAGGGTGATGAGTGTCATTTGGATTCTAGGGAGTGGGGGGGTGATGAGTGTCATTTAGATTCTAGTGAGTGGGGGGTGATGAGTGTCATTTGGATTCTGGAGAGAGGGGTGTGATGAGTGTCATTTGCATGCTAGAGAGAGGTGGGTGATGAGTGTCATTTGGATTTTAGAGAGAGGTGGGTGATGAGTGTCATTTGGATATTAAAGAGAGGGGGGTGATGAGTGTTATTTGGATTCTAGAGAGAGGTGGGGTGATGAGTGTCATTTGGATGCTAAAGAGAGGGGGGTGATGAGTCATTTGGATGCTAGAGTGACAGGATGAGTGTCATTTGTATCCTAAAAAGAGAGGTGATGAGTGTCATTTGGATTCTAGAAGAGGGGGGTGATGAGTGTCATTTGGATTCTAGAAAGAGGGGGTGATGAGTGTCATTTGAATTCTAGAGAGTGGGGGTGATAAGTGTCATTTGGATTCTAGAGAGGTGAGTGATGAGTGTCATTTGGATTTTAGAGAGGGGGTGATGAGTGTCATTTGAATTCTAGAGGGGGTGATGAGTGTCATTGGGATTGTAGAAAGTGGGGGTGATGAGTGTCATTAGAACTCTAGAGAGAGTGGGGTGATGAGTGTCATTTGGATGCTAGAGAGCGGAATGATGAGTGTCATTTAGATGCTAGAGAGAGCAGGGTGATGAGTGTCATTTGGATGCTAGAGTGACAGAGGATGAGTGTCATTTGTATTCTAAAGAGAGGGGGTGATGAGTGTCATTCGGATCCTACTAAGAGAGATACATGATGTGTCATTTAAATCCTAGAGTGACAGAGGATGAGTGTCATCTGGATGCTAGAGATATGGGTGGTGTGCATCATTTAGATCCTAGAGAGAGGAGTGTTGAGTCGTCTGGATCCCAGGCAGAGGGTTGATAAGTGTCCCTTGGGTCCTAGACAAAGTGCACTGACTGATCCTTGGCATAAGTACTGATTCATACGTAAATAATCCTGTCATTTTTAGGGGAATTAGACCAATAATAGAGATGCACATTTTTGAAAAGATATTTTTTTGTTTTTGTTCAGAGAAAATGCACGCAAACTTCTGATGGAAAATCACGCTCTGCAGTCAAAGATGCAACAGACAGAATGGGAAACAATTGATGTGATCAATTTCATGAAAAAGCAGAATGAAGACCGAGAAACTAAGGTAGGGCATCACAAATTTTGCTTTTCCTTTGGAATCTTGCAAGATAGCTGCTTCTCTGTATGTGTCACCTACGTAAGCATAATTCCTTTCAGAAAAATATTTTAAAATTCAAAGTTGTTAACCATGATAAAAGATGGCTTGTTAATTTTAATACCTCCAAAGCTAAACTTCTCTATATTAATCATCCGAGAGATGGCCCTCTCTGCCTTCCATCAGCATGGCTGATGCTAATTTCCTACAAAGTGATTCATTGCACCTTCTCGGGCTAATGATCTCTGAAGGGAAAATGACTATATTGAATACATTGCTGGTCAGCTGCTAAGAAAGTTGGTTCACTGTGTTGGGAAAGACAATTTTTTGGCGGACCTGAAGGAGACTACCACCACCTTTAAATTTGTTGTTTCTCTTTTTTTTTTAAACTTTTTTCAGTGCAGTCTTATCGATTATTACATTCAGTTTTTGATTATCAAAAGAAATTTGAAAAAATTTCAATATTTAAACAATTTTAGAGAAGCTCAGTTTCTCATACAACATTATAGTATATTGATCCTCCATTTTCAAACCACTCGCAATGGGGTTGCTTTGTTTTTGTTTTTTTTGGGACAAGTTGTTGCTCTTGTTTTTGTCTTTTTCAAGTTTTCTTCAGTTCTTACGATGACATCTTCCTCGGAAACTTCAAGAATGACTATTCAAAGATTTTGCAAAGGATTCAGTTGTTGAATATGCGCAAGCACAAAAGTTAATTGCACAGGATCGATTTACTATAAGTTTGTATGAAAAACTGCCCCCCTCCAAATTGTTTAAATGTTGAAATTTTTACAATTTTTTTTTGTTAGTCGGAAAGTTTAGGGTTTAATCGATAAGATTGCAATGAAAAGAGTAAAAAAAATTGATAATCAACCAATTTACAGGTGGTGGTAATGTTGTACCAGCAAGTGGTTCCAAAATGGAGGATCAATTTACTTTAACGTTGCATGAAAAACTTAGCCCCCCACCCTTAAAATTTTTTAAATATTGAAATTTTTTTTTTTTGTTAATTAGAAAGTTTAGGGTGTAATCTATAAGATTGCACTGAAAAAATTTAAAAAAAAATGAAAAACAACAAATTTAAAGGTGATGGTAGTCTCCTTCAGGTCCGCCAATTTTTTTTCTCTGGACTCTATCTTACATATTATAGTTCATGCTTTATATGACACATATGGTCCAGTGCCCCTGATAGTTACCTTGATCCTAATAAAATCCAAAGAAAACTCTGCAATTTTTCAGTCCTGATCTGGCAGCTCAGTTTCCGTCACTTTCCAACCTTCACAAGGTTGCCTCTCTGTGTCTTTTATCTAAACTTATTTATAAATGGAACTTTGTCTGTGTGTGTGTGTCCATTACCTATAGACTCCGAAATGGCCAAACCAATTTTCTTGAAAATTTACACAGTGGTACTATAAGCATCTGTGAGTGTTCTTAGCTAGGTTTTGTGTCGAGGTACTCCCGATAAATATCGAAAATCGATAATCAAAATATTTGGGTTATAGAAGGATTGGTCTGATTTTAATCAAATTTGATACACTCATAGACAAAGACATAAGAAACGATATTCAGAAGTTTCAAGGTTGCAGTTCTTACAATAAGGATCACTGCCTCCTAAGTGACGAAGTTGAAATAACAGATAGAGAACAACATTGAAAACTATGTAAACTTAAGGAATCAGCACATATGCCCGAGCTACAAAAATTTCCTTAGCCTTTTCTAAGCATAGAAATGAATACAATATGGGAACCAGTAATATGAAGAGCTAGAGAAAATCATTAGTCTCAAAGATTGCAATATGAGCTCTGGTAAAATATGGTTACTGAAACATTAGGTTTATAAGTCCCATAAATTCACATGCTGTTGTCCTCAAGGGCACATGGCCCAGTGAATATAGATTTTGGTTAGTTCCAGTGACTTAACCCAAAGAGTTGTGAGTTCAATACCTGGCTACAGCAATAGTGAACAAATAACTTTGAATATTGCAGTATTTACCCTATTTACATTTTTTGGACTATTGTTCTTGTGCTGCCGTGATTACGATGTTTCGGCTGTCGTACGCTCTGGCCTTTTTCAGGTGCTAGGAATTTCAAACTGACCCTTTATTACGATAACGGGAGGTATATCATTCTCATTCCATGTGCAAACCTATTTCTGGTAACCATGTAGTTATCTTCCTTTAACTTAACTCTCTAAGTTATTTGTTCACCACTACTCACACCACCGTTCACACCACTACTCACAGCACCGTTCACACCACCGTTCACACCACTACTCACACCACTGTTCACACCACCGTTCACACCACCGTTCACATATGAAGGAAGAAAAGGGATCACCGTCTCCTGTGGAATGAAGTTGAAATAATCAATAGAGAACAACATTGGAAACTATGTAAACTTAAGGAATCAGCGCATATGCCCTAGATACAAAAATCTCCTAAGCCAACCAAGCATAGAAATGAATAAAGTATGGAAACCAGTAATATGGAGTGCTGGAGAAAATCATTAGCTTCAAAGTTTGCAATATGAGCTCTGGTAAAATATTGTTACTGGAACATTAGATTTATAATTCCCAAAAATTCATACACTGATGTTCTCAAGGACACATGGCCTAGTGGATATAGATGTTGGTTAGTGCTAGTGGCTTGATCCAAAGAGTTATTAGTTCCAGCTCCTTGCTTTCTAGCTAACTTTAATCTTCAAAAATTTAAATGCAGTGTCAATTGCTATCTACTGTCCTGATTATGCTTACCTCTACTCGCTCTTTATTTATGTTTCTGTCCCTAATTCTTCCACACCCTGTGACCTCTTGTGTCTTAGTGGCTTTACCGACTTGCAAAAGGCGATACGGATTAAAAATAAAATCTAAAAGCAATGTCAATCGCTAACTATTGTCCTCTAGATTACTCTTTCCTCTTCTCAATCATTATTAATGTTTCTGTTTCTAATTCTTCTAAACCCTGTGACCTCTTGTGTCTTAGTGGCTTTACTGCCTTGCAAGGGGTGATACGGATTAAAAATAAAATCTAAAACTAACGTCACTTGCTAGCTACTATTCTGCTGATTACTCTTTGCTCTTCCTGGTCGTAATTAATGTTTCTGTTCCTAATTCTTCTAAACCCTGTGACCTCTTGTGTCTTAGTGGCTTTACTGCCTTGCAAGGGGTGATAGGAATTAAAAATAAAATCTAAAACTAACGTCAGTTGCTATCTACTATTCTGCTGATTACTCTTTGCTCTTCCCGGTCGTAATTAATGTTTCTGTTCCTAATTCTTCTAAAGCCTGTGACCTCTTGTGTCTTAGTGGCTTTACTACCTTGCAAGGGGTGATACAGATTAAAAATAAAATCTAAAACTAACGTCAGTTGCTATCTACTATTCTGCTGATTACTCTTTGCTCTTCCCGGTCGTAATTAATGTTTCTGTTCCTAATTCTTCTAAAGCCTGTGACCTCTTGTGTCTTAGTGGCTTTACTGCCTTGCAAGGGGTGATACGGATTAAAAATAAAATCTAAAACTAACGTCAGTTGCTATCTACTATTCTGCTGATTACTCTTTGCTCTTCCCGGTCGTCATTAATGTTTCTGTTCCTAATTCTTCTAAACCCTGTGACCTCTTGTGTCTTAGTGGCTTTACTGCCTTGCAAGGGGTGATACAGATTAAAAATAAAATCTAAAACTAACGTCAGTTGCTATCTACTATTCTGCTGATTACTCTTTGCTCTTCCCGGTCGTAATTAATGTTTCTGTTTCTAATTCTTCTAAACCCTGTGACCTCTTGTGTCTTAGTGGCTTTACTGCATTGCAAGGGGTGATAGGAATTAAAAATAAAATCTAAAACTAACGTCAGTTGCTATCTACTATTCTGCTGATTACTCTTTGCTCTTCCCGGTCGTAATTAATGTTTCTGTTCCTAATTCTTCTAAACCCTGTGACCTCTTGTGTCTTAGTGGCTTTACTGCATTGCAAGGGGTGATAGGAATTAAAAATAAAATCTAAAACTAACGTCAGTTGCTATCTACTATTCTGCTGATTACTCTTTGCTCTTCCCGGTCGTAATTAATGTTTCTGTTTCTAATTCTTCTAAACCCTGTGACCTCTTGTGTCTTAGTGGCTTTACTGCATTGCAAGGGGTGATAGGGATTAAAAATAAAATCTAAAACGAATGTCACTTGCTATCTACTATTCTGCTGATTACTCTTTGCTCTTCCCGGTCGTAATTAATGTTTCTGTTCCTAATTCTTCTAAAGCCTGTGACCTCTTGTGTCTTAGTGGCTTTACTGCCTTGCAAGGGGTGATAGGAATTAAAAATAAAATCTAAAACTAACGTCAGTTGCTATCTACTATTCTGCTGATTACTCTTTGCTCTTCCCGGTCGTAATTAATGTTTCTGTTTCTAATTCTTCTAAACCCTGTGACCTCTTGTGTCTTAGTGGCTTTACTGCCTTGCAAGGGGTGATATGGATTAAAAATAAAATCTAAAACTAACGTCAGTTGCTATCTACTATTCTGCTGATTACTCTTTGCTCTTCCCGGTCGTAATTAATGTTTCTGTTCCTAATTCTTCTAAAGCCTGTGACCTCTTGTGTCTTAGTGGCTTTACTGCCTTGGCAAGGGGTGATAGGAATTGAAAATAAAATCTAAAACTAACGTCAGTTGCTATCTACTATTCTGCTGATTACTCTTTGCTCTTCCCGGTCGTAATTAATGTTTCTGTTTCTAATTCTTCTAAACCCTGTGACCTCTTGTGTCTTAGTGGCTTTACTGCCTTGCAAGGGGTGATAGGAATTAAAAATAAAATCTAAAACTAACGTCAGTTGCTATATTCTGCTGATTACTCTTTGCTCTTCCCGGTCGTAATTAATGTTTCTGTTTCTAATTCTTCTAAACCCTGTGACCTCTTGTGTCTTAGTGGCTTTACTGCATTGTACATGATAGGAATTAAAAATAAAATCTAAAACTAACGTCAGTTGCTATCTACTATTCTGCTGATTACTCTTTGCTCTTCCCGGGTCGTAATTAATGTTTCTTGTTTCTAATTTCTTCTTCTACCCTGTGACCTCTTGTGTCTTAGTGGCTTTACTGCATTGCAAGGGGTGATAGGAATTCAAAATAAAATCTAAACTAACGTCAGTTGCTATCTACTATTCTGCTGATTACTCTTTGCTCTTCCCGGTCGTAATTAATGTTTCTGTTCTTAATTCTTCTTAAACCCTGTGACCTCTTGTGTCTTAGTGGCTTTACTGCCTTGCAAGGGGGTGATAGGAATTAAAATAAAATCTAAACTAACGTCAGTTGCTATCTACTATTCTGCTGATTACTCTTTGCTCTTCCCGGTCGTAATTAATGTTTCTGTTTCTAATTCTTCTAAACCCTGTGACCTCTTGTGTCTTAGTGGCTTTACTGCATTGCAAGGGGTGATAGGAATTAAAAATAAAAATCTAAAACTAACGTCAGTTGCTATCTACTATTCTGCTGATTACTCTTTGCTCTTCCCGGTCGTAATTAATGTTTCTGTTCTTAATTCTTCTAAAGCCTGTGACCTCTTGTGTCTTAGTGGCTTTACTGCCTTGCAAGGGGTGATAGGAATTAAAAATAAAATCTAAAACTAACGTCAGTTGCTACTTCCACATTCTGCTGATTACTCTTGCTCTTCCCCGGTCGTAATTAATGTTTCTGTTTCTAATTCTTCTAAACCCTGTGACCTCTTGTGTCTTAGTGGCTTTACTGGGATTAAAAGGGGTGATAGGAATTAAAAATAAAATCTAAAACTAACGCCAGTTGCTATCTACTATTCTGCTGATTACTCTTTGCTCTTCCTTGGTCGTAATTAATGTTTCTGTTTCTAATTCTTCTAAACCCCGTGACCTCTTGTGTCTTAGTGGCTTTACTGCATTGCAAGGGGTGATAGGAATTAAAAATAAAATCTTTTAAAACTAACGTCAGTTGCTATCTACTATTCTGCTGATTACTCTTTGCTCTTCCCGGTCGTAATTAATGTTTCTGTTTCTAATTCTTCTAAACCCTGTGACCTCTTGTGTCTTAGTGGCTTTACTGCAGATTGCAAGGGGTGATAGGAATTAAAATAAATCTAAAACTAACGTCAGTTGCTATCTACTATTCTGCTGATTACTCTTTGCTCTTCCTGGTCAGATGAGGTTTCTGTTTCTAATTCTTCTAAACCCTGTGACCTCTTGTGTCTTAGTGGCTTTACTGCATTGCAAGGGGTGATAGGAATTAAAAATAAAATCTAAAACTAACGTCAGTTGCTATCTACTATTCTGCTGATTACTCTTTTGCTCTTCCCGGTCGTAATTAATGTTTCTGTTTCTAATTCTTCTAAACCCTGTGACCTCTTGTGTCTTAGTGGCTTTACTGCATTGCAAGGGGTGATAGGAATTAAAAATAAAATCTAAAACTAACGTCAGTTGCTATCTACTATTCTGCTGATTACTCTTTGCTCTTCCTGGTCGTAATTAATGTTTCTGTTTCTAATTCTTCTAAACCCTGTGACTCTTTGTGTCTTAGTGGCTTTACTGCATTGCAAGGGGTGATAGGAATTAAAAATAAAATCTAAACTAACGTCAGTTGCTATCTACTATTCTGCTGATTACTCTTTGCCTTTCCCGGTCGTAATTAATGTTTCTGTTCCTAATTCTTCTAAACCCTGTGACTCTTGTGTCTTAGTGGTTTTACTTACTGTAAGGGGTGATAGGAATTCAAAATAAAATCTAAAACTAACGTCAGTTGCTATCTACTATTCTGCTGATTACTCTTTGCTCTTCCCTGGTCGTAATTAATGTTTCTGTTTCTAATTCTTCTAAACCCTGTGACCTCTTGTGTCTTAGTGGCTTTACTGCATTGCAAGGGGTGATAGGAATTAAAAATAAAATCTAAAACTAACGTCAGTTGCTATCTACTATTCTGCTGATTACTCTTTGCTCTTCCCGGTCGTAATTAATGTTTCTAATAATTCTTCTAAACCTCTGTGACCTCTCTTGTGGCCTTAGTGGCTTTACTGCATTGCAAGGGGTGATAGGAATTAAAATAAAATCTAAAACTAACGTCAGTTGCTATCTACTATTCTGCTGATTACTCTTTGCTCTTCCCGGTCGTAATTAATGTTTCTGTTCCTAATTCTTCTAAACCCTGTGACCTCTTGTGTCTTAGTGGTTTTACTGCATTGCAAGGGGTGATAGGAATTAAAAATAAAATCTAAAACTAACGTCAGTTGCTATCTACTATTCTGCTGATTACTCTTTGCTCTTCCCGGTCGTATACTACTGTTTCTGTTCCTAATTCTTCTAAAGCCGTGACCTCTTGTGTCTTAGTGGCTTTACTGCCTTGCAAGGGGTGATAGGAATTAAAAATAAAATCTAAAACTAACGTCAGTTGCTATCTATTATTCTGCTGATTACTCTTTGCTCTTCCCGGTCGTAATTAATGTTTCTGTTTCTAATTCTTCTTAAACCCTGTGACCTCTTGTGTCTTAGTGACTTTTACTGCCTTGCAGGTGATATGGATTAAAAATAAAATCTAAAACTAACGTCAGTTGCTATCTACTATTCTGCTGATTACTCTTTGCTCTTCCCGGTTGTAATTAATGTTTCTGTTCTTAATTCTTCTAAACCCTGTGACCTCTTGTGTCTTAGTGGCTTTACTGCCTTTGCAAGGGGTGATAGGAATTAAAAATAAATCTAAAACTAACGTCAGTTGCTATCTACTATTCTGCTGATTACTCTTTGCTCTTCCCAGTCGTCATTAATGTTTCTGTTCCTAATTCTTCTAAAGCCTGTGACCTCTTGTGTCTTAGTGGCTTTACTGCCTTACAAGGGGTGATATGGATTAAAAATAAAATCTAAAACTAACGTCAGTTGCTATCTACTATTCTGCTGATTACTCTTTGCTCTTCCCGGTCGTAATTAATGTTTCTGTTCTTAATTCTTCTAAACCCTGTGACCTCTTGTGTCTTAGTGGCTTTACTGCCTTGCAAGGGGTGATATTGATTAAAAATAAAATCTAAAACTAACGTCAGTTGCTATCTACTATTCTGCTGATTACTCTTTGCTCTTCCCGGTCGTAATTAATGTTTCTGTTCTTAATTCTTTCTAAACCCTGTGACCTCTTGTGTCTTAGTGGCTTTACTGCCTTGCAAGGGGTGATATGGATTAAAAATAAAATCTAAAACTAACGTCAGTTGCTATCTACTATTCTGCTGATTACTCTTGCTCTTCCTGGTCGTAATTAATGTTTCTGTTCTTAATTCTTCTAAACCCTGTGACCTCTTGTGTCTTAGTGGCTTTACTGCCTTGCAAGGGGTGATAGGGATTAAAAATAAAATCTAAAACTAACGGGGCCAGTTGCTATCTACTATTCTGCTGATTACTTGCTCTTCCTTCGGTCGTAATTAATGTTTCTGTTCCTAATTCTTCAAAGCCTGTGACCTCTTGTGTCTTAGTGGCTTTACTGCCTTGCAAGGGGTGATACGGATTAAAAAAAAATAAAATCTAAAACTAACGTCAGTTGCTATCTACTATTCTGCTGATTACTCTTTGCTCTTCCCGGTCGTAATTAATGTTTCTGTTCTTAATTCTCTAAACCCCAGACCCTGTGTCTTAGTGGCTTTACTGCCTTGCAAGGGGTGATAGGAATCAAAAATAAATCTAAACTAACGTCAGTTGCTATCTACTATTCTGCTGATTACTCTTTGCTCTTCCCGATCGTCATTAATGTTTCTGTTCTAATTCTTCTTAAACCCTGTGACCTCTTGTAGTCTTAGTGGCTTTACTGCCTTGCAAGGGGTGATATGGATTAAAAATAAAATCTAAACACCACAGTTGCTATCTACTATTCTGCTGATTACTCTTTGCTCTTCCCGGTCGTAATTACGTTTCTGTTCCTAATTCTTCTAAAGCCTGTGACCTCTGTGTCTTAGTGGCTTTACTGCCTTGCAAGGGGGGATACGGATTAAAAATAAAATCTAAAACTAACGTCAGTTGCTATCTACTATTCTGCTGATTACTCTTTGCTCTTCCCGGTCGTCATTAATGTTTCTGTTCCTAATTCTTCTAAAGCCTGTGACCTCTTGTGTCTTAGTGGCTTTACTGCCTTGCAAGGGGTGATATGGATTAAAAATAAAATCTAAAACTAACGTCACTTGCTATCTACTATTCTGCTGATTACTCTTTGCTCTTCCCGGTCGTCATTAATGTTTCTGTTCCTAATTCTTCTAAACCCTGTGACCTCTTGTGTCTTAGTGGCTTTACTGCCTTGCAAGGGGTGATAGGAATTAAAAATAAAATCTAAAACTAACGTCAGTTGCTATCTACTATTCTGCTGATTACTCTTTGCTCTTCCCGGTCGTCATTAATGTTTCTGTTCCTAATTCTTCTAAAGCCTGTGACCTCTTGTGTCTTAGTGGCTTTACTGCCTTGCAAGGGGTGATATGGATTAAAAATAAAATCTAAAACTAACGTCAGTTGCTATCTACTATTCTGCTGATTACTCTTTGCTCTTCCCGGTCGTCATTAATGTTTCTGTTCCTAATTCTTCTAAACCCTGTGACCTCTTGTGTCTTAGTGGCTTTACTGCCTTGCAAGGGGTGATAGGAATTAAAAATAAAATCTAAAACTAACATCAGTTGCTATCTACTATTCTGCTGATTACTCTTTGCTCTTCCCGGTCGTCATTAATGTTTCTGTTCTTAATTCTTCTAAACCCTGTGATCTCTTGTGTCTTAGTGGCTTTACTGCCTTGCAAGGGGTGATAGGAATTAAAAATAAAATCTAAAACTAACGTCAGTTGCTATCTACTATTCTGCTGATTACTCTTTGCTCTTCCCGGTCGTAATTAATGTTTCTGTTCCTAATTCTTCTAAAGCCTGTGACCTCTTGTGTCTTAGTGGCTTTACTGCCTTGCAAGGGGTGATACGGATTAAAAATAAAATCTAAAAGTAGCGTCAGTTGCTATCTACTATTCTGCTGATTACTCTTTGCTCTTCCCGGTCGTCATTAATGTTTCTGTTCCTAATTCTTCTAAACCCTGTGACCTCTTGTGTCTTAGTGGCTTTACTGCCTTGCAAGGGGTGATATGGATTAAAAATAAAATCTAAAACTAACGTCAGTTGCTATCTACTATTCTGCTGATTACTCTTTGCTCTTCCCGGTTGTAATTAATGTTTCTGTTCTTAATTCTTCTAAACCCTGTGACCTCTTGTGTCTTAGTGGCTTTACTGCCTTGCAAGGGGTGATATGGATTAAAAATAAAATCTAAAACTAACGTCAGTTGCTATCTACTATTCTGCTGATTACTCTTTGCTCTTCCCGGTCGTCATTAATGTTTCTGTTCCTAATTCTTCTAAAGCCTGTGACCTCTTGTGTCTTAGTGGCTTTACTGCCTTACAAGGGGTGATATGGATTAAAAATAAAATCTAAAACTAACGTCAGTTGCTATCTACTATTCTGCTGATTACTCTTTGCTCTTCCCGGTCGTAATTAATGTTTCTGTTCTTAATTCTTCTAAACCCTGTGACCTCTTGTGTCTTAGTGGCTTTACTGCCTTGCAAGGGGTGATATGGATTAAAAATAAAATCTAAAACTAACGTCAGTTGCTATCTACTATTCTGCTGATTACTCTTTGCTCTTCCCGGTCGTAATTAATGTTTCTGTTCTTAATTCTTCTAAACCCTGTGACCTCTTGTGTCTTAGTGGCTTTACTGCCTTGCAAGGGGTGATATGGATTAAAAATAAAATCTAAAACTAACGTCAGCTGCTATCTACTATTCTGCTGATTACTCTTTGCTCTTCCCGGTCGTAATTAATGTTTCTGTTCTTAATTCTTCTAAACCCTGTGACCTCTTGTGTCTTAGTGGTTTTACTGCCTTGCAAGGGGTGATAGGAATTAAAAATAAAATCTAAAACTAACGTCAGTTGCTATCTACTATTCTGCTGATTACTCTTTGCTCTTCCCGGTCGTAATTAATGTTTCTGTTTCTAATTCTTCTAAACCCTGTGACCTCTTGTGTCTTAGTGGCTTTACTGCCTTGCAAGTGGTGATATGGATTAAAAATAAAATCTAAAACTAACGTCAGTTGCTATCTACTATTCTGCTGATTACTCTTGCTCTTCCCGGTCGTAATTAATGTTTCTGTTCTTAATTCTTCTAAACCCTGTGACCTCTGTGTCTTAGTGGCTTTACTGCCTTGCAAGGGGTGATAGGAATTAAAAATAAAATCTAAAACTAACGTCAGTTGCTATCTACTATTCTGCTGATTACTCTTTGCTCTTCCCGGTTGTAATTAATGTTTCTGTTCCTAATTCTTCTAAAGCCTGTGACCTCTTGTGTCTTAGTGGCTTTACTGCCTTGGTAAGGTGATAGGAATTAAAAATAAAATCTAAAACTAACGTCAAGGGCCTACTATTCTGCTGATTACTCTTTGCTCTTCCCGGTCGTAATTAATGTTTCTGTTTCTAATTCTTCTAAACCCTGTGACCTCTTGTGTCTTAGTGGCTTTACTGCCTTGCAAGGGGTGATATGGATTAAAAATAAAATCTAAAACTAACGTCAGTTGCTATCTACTATTCTGCTGATTACTCTTTGCTCTTTCCCGGTTGTAATTAATGTTTCTGTTCTTAATTCTTCTAAACCCTGTGACCTCTTTGTGTCTTAGTGGCTTTACTGCCTTGCAAGGGGTGATATGGATTAAAAATAAAATCTAAAACTAACGTCAGTTGCTATCTACTATTCTGCTGATTACTCTTTGCTCTTCCCAGTCGTCATTAATGTTTCTGTTCCTAATCTTCTTAAAGCCTGTGACCTCTGTGTCTTAGTGGCTTTACTGCCTTACAAGGGGTGATATGGATTAAAAATAAAATCTAAAACTAACGTCAGTTGCTATCTACTATTCTGCTGATTACTCTTTGCTCTTCCCGGTCGTAATTAATGTTTCTGTTCTTAATTCTTCTAAAGCCTGTGACCTTCTTGTGTCTTAGTGGCTTTACTGCCTTGCAAGGGGTGATATTGATTAAAAATAAAATCTTAAAACTAACGCTGTTGCTATCTACTATTCTGCTGATTACTCTTTGCTCTTCCCGGTTGTAATTAATGCTTCTGTTCTTAATTCTTCTAAACCCTGTGACCTCTTGTGTTTAGTGGCTTTGTCAGTTCTGTAAGGTGATATGGATTAAAAATAAAATCTAAAACTAACGTCAGTTGCTATCTACTATTCTGCTGATTACTCTTTGCTCTTCCCAGTCGTCATTAATGTTTCTGTTCCTAATTCTTCTAAAGCCTGTGACCTCTTGTGTCTTAGTGGCTTTACTGCCTTACAAGGGGTGATATGGATTAAAAATAAAATCTAAAACTAACGTCAGTTGCTATCTACTATTCTGCTGATTGCTTCCTTGCTCTTCCCGGTCGTAATTAATGTTTCAGTTCTTAATTCTTCTAAACCCTGTGACCTCTTGTGTCTTAGTGGCTTTACTGCCTTGCAAGGGTGATATTGATTAAAAATAAAATCTAAAAACTAACGTCAGTTGCTATCTACTATTCTGCTGATTTACTCTTTGCTCTTCCCGGTCGTAATTAATGTTTCTGTTCCTAATTCTTCTAAACCCTGTGACCTCTTGTGTCTTAGTGGCTTTACTGCCTTGCAAGGGGTGATATGGATTAAAAATAAATCAAAACTAACGTCAGTTGCTATCTACTATTCTGCTGATTACTCTTTGCTCTTCCCGGTCGTCATTAATGTTTCTGTTCCTAATTCTTCTAAAGCCTGTGACCTCTTGTGTCTTAGTGGCTTTACTGCCTTGCAAGGGGGTGATAGGAATTAAAAATAAAATCTAAAACTAACGTCAGTTGCTATCTACTATTCTGCTGATTACTCTTTGCTCTTCCCGGTCATCATTAATGTTTCTGTTCCTAATTCTTCAAACCCTGTGACCTCTTGTGTCTTAGTGGCTTTACTGCCTTGCAAGGGGTGATAGGAATTAAAAATAAATCTTAAACTAACATCAGTTGCTATCTACTATTCTGCTGATTACTCTTTGCTCTTCCCGGTCGTAATTAATGTTTCTGTTCTTAATTCTTCTAAACCCTGTGATCTCTAGGTCTTAGTGGCTTTACTGCCTCTTGCAAGGGTGACAGGGAATTAAAAAATAAAATCTAAAACTAACGTCAGTTGCTATCTACTATTCTGCTGATTACTCTTTGCTCTTCCCGGTCGTAATTAATGTTTCTTGTTCCTAATTCTTCTAAAGCCTGTGACCTCTGTGTCTTAGTGGCTTTACTGACTTGCAAGGGGTGATACGGATTAAAAATAAAATCTAAAACTAGTGTCAGTTGCTATCTACTATTCTGCTGATTACTCTTTGCTCTTCCCGGTCGTCATTAATGTTTCTGTTCCTAATTCTTCTAAACCCTGTGACCTCTTGTGTCTTAGTGGCTTTACTGCCTTGCAAGGGGTGATATGGATTAAAAATAAAATCTAAAACTAACGTCAGTTGCTATCTACTATTCTGCTGATTACTCTTTGCTCTTCCCGGTTGTAATTAATGTTTCTGTTCTTAATTCTTCTAAACCCTGTGACCTCTTGTGTCTTAGTGGCTTTACTGCCTTGCAAGGGGTGATATGGATTAAAAATAAAATCTAAAACTAACGTCAGTTGCTATCTACTATTCTGCTGATTACTCTTTGCTCTTCCCGGTCGTCATTAATGTTTCTGTTCCTAATTCTTCTAAAGCCTGTGACCTCTTGTGTCTTAGTGGCTTTACTGCCTTACAAGGGGTGATATGGATTAAAAATAAAATCTAAAACTAACGTCAGTTGCTATCTACTATTCTGCTGATTACTCTTTGCTCTTCCCGGTCGTAATTAATGTTTCTGTTCTTAATTCTTCTAAACCCTGTGACCTCTTGTGTCTTAGTGGCTTTACTGCCTTGCAAGGGGTGATATGGATTGAAAATAAAATCTAAAACTAACGTCAGTTGCTATCTACTATTCTGCTGATTACTCTTTGCTCTTCCCGGTTGTAATTAATGTTTCTGTTCTTAATTCTTCTAAACCCTGTGACCTCTTGTGTCTTAGTGGCTTTACTGCCTTGCAAGGGGTGATATGGATTAAAAATAAAATCTAAAACTAACGTCAGCTGCTATCTACTATTCTGCTGATTACTCTTTGCTCTTCCCGGTCGTAATTAATGTTTCTGTTCTTAATTCTTCTAAACCCTGTGACCTCTTGTGTCTTAGTGGCTTTACTGCCTTGCAAGGGGTGATAGGGATTAAAAATAAAATCTAAAACTAACGTCAGCTGCTATCTACTATTCTGCTGATTACTCTTTGCTCTTCCCGGTCGTAATTAATGTTTCTGTTCTTAATTCTTCTAAACTCTGTGACCTCTTGTGTCTTAGTGGCTTTACTGCCTTGCAAGGGGTGATATGGATTAAAAATAAAATCTAAAACTAACGTCAGCTGCTATCTACTATTCTGCTGATTACTCTTTGCTCTTCCCGGTCGTAATTAATGTTTCTGTTCCTAATTCTTCTAAAGCCTGTGACCTCTTGTGTCTTAGTGGCTTTACTGCCTTGCAAGGGGTGATAGGAATTAAAAATAAAATCTAAAACTAACGTCAGTTGCTATCTACTATTCTGCTGATTACTCTTTGCTCTTCCCGGTCGTAATTAATGTTTCTGTTCCTAATTCTTCTAAAGCCTGTGACCTCTTGTGTCTTAGTGGCTTTACTGCCTTGCAAGGGGTGATAGGAATTAAAAATAAAATCTAAAACTAACGTCAGTTGCTATCTACTATTCTGCTGATTACTCTTTGCTCTTCCCGGTCGTAATTAATATTTCTGTTTCTAATTCTTCTAAACCCTGTGACCTCTGTGTCTTAGTGGCTTTACTGCCTTGCAAGGGGTGATATGGATTAAAAATAAAATCTTAAAACTAACGTCAGTTGCTATCTACTATTCTGCTGATTACTCTTTGCTCTTCCTGGTCGTCATTAATGTTTCTGTTCCTAATTCTTCTAAACCCTGTGGACCTCTTGTGTCTTAGTGGCTTTACTGCCTTGCAAGGGGTGATATGGATTAAAAATAAAATCTAAAACTAACGTCAGTTGCTATCTACTATTCTGCTGATTACTCTTTGCTCTTCCCGGTCGTCATTAATGTTTCTGTTCCTAATTCTTCTAAAGCCTGTGACCTCTTGTGTCTTAGTGGCTTTACTGCCTTGCAAGGGGTGATATGGATTAAAAATAAAATCTAAAACTAACGTCAGTTGCTATCTACTATTCTGCTGATTACTCTTTGCTCTTCCCGGTCGTCATTGGATGTTTCTGTTCCTAATTCTTCTAAACCCTGTGACCTCTTGTGTCTTAGTGGCTTTACTGCCTTGCAAGGGGTGATAGGAATTAAAAATAAAATCTAAAACTAACATCAGTTGCTATCTACTATTCTGCTGATTACTCTTTGCTCTTCCCGGTCGTAATTAATGTTTCTGTTCTTAATTCTTCTTAAACCCTGTGATCTCTTGTGTCTTAGTGGCTTTACTGCCTTGCAAGGGGTGATAGGAATTAAAAATAAAATCTAAAACTAACGTCAGTTGCTATCTACTATTCTGCTGATTACTCTTTGCTCTTCCCGGTCGTAATTAATTAAGCCAATTCCTTAATTCTTCTAAACCCTGTGACCTCTTGTGTCTTAGTGGCTTTACTGCCTTGCAAGGGGTGATACGGATTAAAAATAAAATCTAAACTAGCGTCAGTTGCTATCTACTATTCTGCTGATTACTCTTTGCTCTTCCCGGTCGTCATTAATGTTTCTGTTCCTAATTCTTCTAAACCCTGTGACCTCTTGTGTCTTAGTGGCTTTACTGCCTTGCAAGGGGTGATATGGATTAAAAATAAAATCTAAAACTAACGTCAGTTGCTATCTACTATTCTGCTGGATTACTCTTTGCTCTTCCCGTTGTAATTAATGTTTCTGTTCTTAATTCTTCTAAACCCTGTGACCTCTTGTGTCTTAGTGGCTTTACTGCCTTGCAAGGGGTGATATGGATTAAAAATAAAATCTAAAACGAACGTCAGTTGCTATCTACTATTCTGCTGATTACTCTTGCTCTTCCTGGTCGTCATTAATGTTTCTGTTCCTAATTCTTCTAAAGCCTGTGACCTCTGTGTCTTAGTGGCGTACTGCCTTACAAGGGGTGATATGGATTAAAAATAAAATCTAAAACTAACGCTCAGTTGCTATCTACTATTCTGCTGATTACTCTTTGCTCTTCCCGGTCGTAATTAATGTTTCTGTTCTTAATTCTTCTAAACCCTGTGACCTCTTGTGTCTTAGTGGCTTTACTGCCTTGCAAGGGGTGATATGGATTAAAAATAAAATCTAAAACTAACGTCAGCTGCTATCTACTATTCTGCTGATTACTCTTTGCTCTTCCCGGTCGTAATTAATGTTTCTGTTCTTAATTCTTCTAAAATATATGACCTCTGTGTCTTAGTGGCTTTACTGCCTTGCAAGGGTGATAGGGATTAAAAATAAAATCTAAAACTAACGTCAGTTGCTATCTACTATTCTGCTGATTACTCTTTGCTCTTCCGGTCATTAATGTTTCTGTTCCTAATTCTTCTAAACCCTGTGACCTCTTGTGTCTTAGTGGCTTTACTGCCTTGCAAGGGGTGATAGGAATTAAAAATAAAATCTAAAACTAACGTCAGTTGCTATCTACTATTCTGCTGATTACTTCCTTTTGCTCTTCCCGGTCGTCATTAATGTTTCTGTTCCTAATTCTTCTAAAGCCTGTGACCTCTTGTGTCTTAGTGGCTTTACTGCCTGCAAGGGGTGATATGGATTAAAAATAAAATCAAAAACTAATGTCAGTTGCTATCTACTATTCTGCTGATTACTCTTTGCTCTTCCCGGTCGTCATTAATGTTTCTGTTCCTAATTCTTCTAAACCCTGTGACCTCTTGTGTCTTAGTGGCTTTATCGTCTGAAAAGGGGTGATAGGAATTAAAATAAAATCTAAAACTAACGTCAGTTGCTATCTACTATTCTGCTGATTACTCTTTGCTCTTCCCGGTCGTCATTAATGTTTCTGTTCCTAATTCTTCTAAACCCTGTGACCTCTTGTGTCTTAGTGGCTTTACTGCCTTGCAAGGGGTGATAGGAATTAAAAAATAAAATCTAAAACTAACGTCAGTTGCTATCTACTATTCTGCTGATTACCTTTTGCTCTTTCCTCCTGTCGTAATTAATGTTTCTGTTCCTAATTCTTTCTCTCTAAACCCTGTGACCTCTTGTGTCTTAGTTTTACTGCCTTGCAAGGGGTGATAGGAATTAAAAATAAAATCTAAAACTAACGTCAGTTGCTATCTACTATTCTGCTGATTACTCTTTGCTCTTCCCGGTCGCTTGGCTAATGTTTCTGTTCCTAATTCTTCTAAACCCTGTGACCTCTTGTGTCTTAGTGGCTTTACTGCCTTGCAAGGGGTGATATGGATTAAAAATAAAAATCTAAAACTAACGTCAGCTGCTATCTACTATTCTGCTGATTACCTTGCTCTTCCTGGTCGTCAATGTTTCCTTGTTCCTAATTCTTCTAAAGCCTGTGACCTCTTGTGTCTTAGTGGCTTTACTGCCTTACAAGGGGTGATGTGGATTAAAATAAAATCTAAAACTAACGTCAGTTGCTATCTACTATTCTGCTGATTACTCTTTGCTCTTCCCGGTCGTAATTAATGTTTCTGTTCTTAATTCTTCTAACCCTGTGACCTCTTGTGTCTTAGTGGCTTTACTGCCTTGCAAGGGGTGATATGGATTAAAAATAAAATCTAAAACTAACGTCAGCTGCTATCTACTATTCTGCTGATTACTCTTTGCTCTTCCCGGTCGTAATTAATGTTTCTGTTCTTAATTCTTCTAAACCCTGTGACCTCTTGTGTCTTAGTGGCTTTACTGCCTTGCAAGGGGTGATAGGGATTAAAAATAAAATCTAAAACTAACGTCAGTTGCTATCTACTATTCTGCTGATTACTCTTTGCTCTTCCCGGTCGTCATTAATGTTTCTGTTCCTAATTCTTCTAAACCCTGTGACCTCTGTGTCTTAGTGGCTTTACTGCCTTGCAAGGGGTGATAGGAATTGCAACAAAATCTAAAACTAACGTCAGTTGCTATCTACTATTCTGCTGATTACTCTTTGCTCTTCCCGGTCGTCATTAATGTTTCTGTTCCTAATTCTTCTAAAGCCTGTGACCTCTGTGTCTTAGTGGCTTTACTGCCTTGTGCAAGGGGTGATATGGATTAAAAATAAAAATTCAAAACTAACGTCAGTTGCTATCTACTATTCTGCTGATTACTCTTTGCTCTTCCTGTCACCATGGCTAATGCTTCTGTTCCTAATTCCTCTAAACCCTGTGACCTCTTGTGTCTTAGTGGCTTTTACTGCCTTTAAGGAAAGACAGGAATTAAAAAATAAAATCTAAAACTAACGTCAGTTGCTATCTACTATTCTGCTGATTACTCTTTGCTCTTCCCGGTCGTCATTAATGTTTCTGTTCCTAATTCTTCTAAACCCTGTGACCTCTTGTGTCTTAGTGGCTTTACTGCCTTGCAAGGGGTGATAGGAATTAAAAATAAAATCTAAAACTAACGTCAGTTGCTATCTACTATTCTGCTGATTACTCTTTGCTCTTCCCGGTCGTAATTAATGTTTCTGTTCCTAATTCTTCTAAACCCTGTGACCTCTTGTGTCTTAGTGGCTTTACTGCCTTGCAAGGGGTGAGGAATTAAAAATAAAATCTAAAACTAACGTCAGTTGCTATCTACTATTCTGCTGATTACTCTTTGCTCTTCCCGGTCGCCATTAATGTTTCTGTTCCTAATTCTTCTAAACCCTGTGACCTCTTGTGTCTTAGTGGCTTTACTGCCTTGCAATTGGTGATAGGAATTAAAAAATAAAATCTAAAACTAACGTCAGTTGCTATCTACTATTCTGCTGATTACTCTTTGCTCTTCCCGGTCGTAATTAATGTTTCTGTTCCTAATTCTTCTAAAAACCCTGTGACCTCTTGTGTCTTAGTGGCTTTACTGCCTTGCAAGGGGTGATATGGATTAAAAATAAAATCTAAAACTAACGTCAGTTGCTATCTACTATTCTGTTGATTACTCTTGCCCTTCCCGGTCGTCATTAATGTTTCTGTTCCTAATTCTTCTAAACCCTGTGACCTCTTGTGTCTTAGTGGCTTTACTGCCTTGCAAGGGGTGATAGGAATTAAAATAAAATCTAAAACTAACGTCAGCGTTATCTACTATTCTGCTGATTACTCTTTGCTCTTCCCGGTCGTCATTAATGTTTCTGTTCCTAATTCTTCTAAACCCTGTGACCTCTTGTGTCTTAGTGGCTTTACTGCCTTGCAATTGAGGATAGGAATTAAAAATAAAATCTAAAACTAACGTCATATATTTGTTTACATTTACTTTAGTGGCACTTCTGTCGTAATTAATGTTTCTGTTCCTAATTCTTCTAAACCCTGTGACCTCTTGTGTCTTAGTGGCTTTACTGCCTTGCAAGGGGTGATAGGAATTAAAAATAAAATCTAAAACTAACGTCAGTTGCTATCTACTATTCTGCTGATTACTCTTTGCTCTTCCCGGTCGTAATTAATGTTTCTGTTCCTAATTCTTCTAAACCCTGTGACCTCTTGTGTCTTAGTGGCTTTACTGCCTTGCAATTGGTGATAGGAATTAAAAATAAAATCTAAAACTAACGTCAGTTGCTATCTACTATTCTGCTGATTACTCTTTGCTCTTCCCGGTCGTAATTAATGTTTCTGTTCCTAATTCTTCTAAACCCTGTGACCTCTTGTGTCTTAGTGGCTTTACTGCCTTGCAAGGGGGTGGATAAGGATTAAAAATAAAATCTAAAACTAACGTCAGTTGCTATCTACTATTCTGCTGATTACTCTTGCTCTTCCCGGTCGTCATTAATGTTTCTGTTCCTAATTCTTCTAAACCCTGTGACCTCTTGTGTCTTAGTGGCTTTACTGCCTTGCAAGGGGTGATAGGAATTAAAAATAAAATCTAAAACTAACGTCAGTTGCTATCTACTATTCTGCTGATTACTCTTTGCTCTTCCCGGTCGTCATTAATGTTTCTGTCTTAATTCTTCTAAAACCCTGTGACCTCTTGTGTCTTAGTGGCTTTACTGCCTTGCAATTGTGATAGGAATTAAAAATAAAATCTAAAACTAACGTCAGTTGCTATCTACTATTCTGCTGATTACTCTTTGCTCTTCCCGGTCGTAATTAATGTTTCTGTTCCTAATTCTTCTAAACCCTGTGACCTCTTGTGTCTTAGTATTTACTTCGTCTTGCAAGGGTGATATGGATTAAAAATAAAATCTAAAACTAACGTCACTTGCTATCTACTATTCTGCTGATTACTCTTTGCTCTTCCCGGTCGTCATTAATGTTTCTGTTCCTAATTCTTCTAAACCCTGTGACCTCTTGTGTCTTAGTGGCTTTACTGCCTTGCAAGGGGTGATATGGATTAAAAATAAAATCTAAAACTAACGTCAGTTGCTATCTACTATTCTGCTGATTACTCTTTGCTCTTCCCGGTCGTCATTAATGTTTCTGTTCCTAATTCTTCTAAACCCTGTGACCTCTTGTGTCTTAGTGGCTTTACTGCCTTGCAAGGGGTGATATGGATTAAAAATAAAATCTAAAACTAACGTCAGTTGCTATCTACTATTCTGCTGATTACTCTTTGCTCTTCCCGGTCGTAATTAATGTTTCTGTTCCTAATTCTTCTAAACCCTGTGACCTCTTGTGTCTTAGTGGCTTTACTGCCTTGCAAGGGGTGATATGGATTAAAAATAAAATCTAAAACTAACGTCAGTTGCTATCTACTATTCTGCTGATTACTCTTTGCTCTTCCCGGTCGTAATTAATGTTTCTGTTCTTAATTCTTCTAAACCCTGTGACCTCTTGTGTCTTAGTGGCTTTACTGCCTTGCAAGGGGTGATATGGATTAAAAATAAAATCTGAAAGCAATGTTAATCACTAATTACTGTCTTCCTGATTACTCTTTCCTCTTCTCCCTCATTATTAATGTTTCTGTTTCTAATTCTTCCACATCCTGTAACCTATTGTGTCTTAGTGGCTTTATTGCCTTGCAAGGGGTGATACAGATTCAAAATAAAATCTAAAAGCAATATCAATCACTGTCTACTGTCCTGATTACTTTTTTCTCTTCCCGGCCATTATTCATGTTTCTATTCCTAATTTTTCTACACCCTGTAACTCTTTGTGTCTTTGTGACTTAATTTTGACTTTTTGGTAATGTCATTAGACAAAATTTTTCTCTTACCCCAGAGAACTTCATTTTTGCTGCTTTAATATTGACATTATGCTTGACATATTCTTTGGCCTTGTTTAGCCATAATTTGTATGTGACAAAATAATGACCGAGATCTGGCACTCTTACTTTCATTCTCCTGCCACAAATACTAATCAGTCCGTCTTTTGAAAAGTGACTTGTACCTGTTTTTTTTTTAATCGTATCACCCCGAGCAAGGTGGTAATGCCACTGATGTGCAGGGGGCTACGCAAGAGTGAAAAGATTTGGAAAAGAGAAAACTGGAAACCACATCCTAAACAGGGAACAAGGGATGAGCCTCTTAACCTGTTCAATAGACGTGGGTGGAGTGTGAACCGGGCGATAGTTTAGTCTATCTACTCCAATTGAAAAAAAAAAAAAGTGTTAAGATTGGTAAAGAGAAAGCCAGAAACCACATCCTAAACAGGGAACAAGGGATGAGCCTCTTAACCTGTTCAATAGATGTGGATGGAGTGTGAACCGGGCGATAGATCTATCTACTCCAATTGTTTTCCAGCAATGAGAAAAAAAACATGGAATCACTGTAGAATCTTCACTGTTCTAATTTTGATTTACATATTTCAGAAAAATGTTGCCACCAAAGATGCTAATTTAGTGGATGAGACAATGGTTGAGATATATCTTTGGTGCTTTTGTTCACCTGCCACAAATTTTATCTATCTAAGGAATCCTTGCTGATCATTAATACAGTTTCCCTAACTCTTCCCAGAGCCAACAAAAGTGCACTGGATCCAAATCCAGGACCTTCTCATTCCTATTAAAGGAACCCTTCTCTGATTGACTTTGTCTCCAAGAGTGTAGCCATATTCACCACACTTAACCAATTAGTGAGGCTATTTAAACCATGGTTGGAGGTTAAACGTACTGACATTCATTGTTTGGCCTATTTAAATGTTTTGCAATGGAAGGGATTGTTTTTATATAAAGATTTTCTTCACAAAAATGAGAGAAAAATATTTACTCCATTTTGTTGTTTTGGTGGTGGGGAATAATTATGATTTAGTGATAAGTCTTACTCTGGAGAGAAGAGCTGAATTCATACCTTTCCCAAGGGTATTAGTACAAACTCAACTGGAATTCAAACTTGGCTCTTTGATTTCTTAATCTGACCCACTACCCATTACTCTAACACGCCTCCTTGTACAGTTTATGATAGAAAAAAAGTCCTTGCTCTCCTTAATGTCCAACTGATTTAGTGAATTGTGATGTTTGAATAGAGAGTTTTTTTTTTAATCGTTTCACCCAAGAAAGGCGGTAATGCCACTGATGTGCAGGGGGCTACATAAGAGAAAAAGATTAAATAGGGAGAGTAAAGAGAAAGATGAACCAGTTACAGGGGGCGTCAGAGAAGGGAGCAAGAGATGGAGGGGAATACAGGTGTGAAGACAGTTGCAAAGGTAGAGAGAAAGAAAAAGAACAAGATATACAGGATGATGTAGAAAGAACTGGAGTCAAGTGGATAAGAGATAGGTATTGACATTGCATTTAAATACCTGGAGGTTGTAGCCATCAGAAAAGCAAGAATATGGAAGAGAGTTCCACAGGCGGGAAGTGCGAAAAAAGAAGCTGATGGAGTAGAATTGTCGGCTGCATTTGGTTGATCTAACTGTGAATTGGTGGAACCCAAATGCCAGTCTGGTTGCACAAGTAAACTCATGTGGCAGTGGCACCAGTGACTTAAGTTTCGAAGCAGAAGCCATGAAAATATTTATAGAACAGACAGAGATATGAAGAGAGAAAAAGAATGTGAAACTGTAGATTGGAATGGGAGGAGGAGTGAAAGTGCTCCTCTCTTCTTTCATCTTCCATTTCATTCCTCGTTCAGGAGCAAATGTCAGTAGGTGAGCATGTTTTTGGATGTGCAACAGGTGAGTGATCTGTCAGATAAGGAAATTTCTGGAGAGGAGGAAGCTTAGAGCAAGCTGACATGAACATCACAGAGAGTGGGAGCATCTGCCTTATTGGACATGCTACTATGTTTGGAGAGGGTCAGGAATGTCATGGGGAATCAGGTGATAGAAGGAGAGAAAGAAGTGTTATGTTAAATTTATGTTAAATATTTATTCTCTTCTACAAATGATTTATTCTGGAGAAGATGTAATGGACAAAACTGAAGAGTAAGGAAAGGGGGAGCATTTATTTGGCAATGGAAGGAAATGTGATATATTTTTGGTGAGTGGGTGGATGAAGAAATAAGTCATGGTTGGTTTTTACTTTTTTGCTTGTTCAGCAGTTGATGTGAAGTGAAGAAGAGGACAAAGGAAGGAAAGAAGGAAGTAAGGACAGAAAGAAAGAAAGAAAGAAAGAAAACGGAAAGGAATGAAAGAAAGAAGAAAGAAAGGAGGGAAAGAAAGAGGAAAGGAATGAAAGAAGGAAGGAAGAGGAAAGGAAGGAAGTAAAGAAAGAAAGAAGGAAGGAAAGAAATAAGGAAGAAAGGAATAAAAGAAGGAAGGAGGAAAGGAATGAAAGAAGGAAGGAAAGGAAAGAAAGAAGGAAGGATGGAAGAAAAAAGGAAAGGAATGAAAGAAGGAAGGAAAGAAAGAGGAAAGGAATGAAAGAAGGAAGGAGGAAAAGAATGAAAGAAGGAAGGAAAGAAAGAGAAAAGAAATGAAAGAAGGAAGGAGGAATGGAATGAAAGAAGGAACGGAAGAAAGAAGGAAGGAAGGAAGGAAAGAGGAAAGGAATGAAAGCAGGAAAGGAAAAAAAGAAGGAAGGAAAGAAAGAAGGAAGGATGGAAGAAAAAAAGGAAAGGAATGAAAGGAGGAATGGAATGAAAGAAGGAACGAAAGAAAGAAAGAAGGAAGGAAGGAAAGAAAGAGGAAAGGAATGAAAGAAGGAAGGAAGAAAAAAGAAAAAAGGAAAGAAAGAGGGAGATTTGGATCACGTTTGAATCAATAAAAAGAGGGTTTTTTCTTCTTTTTATTTCTTTTTTGTCAATTTTGTTTTCTTTTTTTCTTCTCCTTTTCCTTTTTTTCTTTTGATAGGAGATATAGCAAGGAAAAACAGATATGATCAGCAGGTTTTTATTTTAGCAGGTAGTGGGAATTGGTATACAAATTACTTTTCTGTATTTAAGCCAAGACAGCTAGTGTATGGCCCTCAATAGAGTGGCAAGTGTGCTCATGGTACAGTTTGCATTATTTCAAAGTTTGTGTCCTGAATTTGCAACAGCTGGGGACTTTGTTGTAACTGTTTGGTGATTGTTGGGGCCCCTGCACTTATTTTTATTTTTGACATTTCGCAAATAATTTTTTCAGTGTGATAATATCAATCTTAGAGATATTTATTTCTAAGTTCAAACCACACAGAGAACCAGTGTACACAGATTTATACATAAGCTGTCGTAATGTACAACAAGTGTTTGTTGAGGTTAGTGGGAAGACCTAACCAATTACTCTCCCAGAGAGAGGGAGAGAGGAAAGAAACGAGAGGTAACAAAATAACACTGCCTTGGAAGCCACAACAACTTTAGGAATGAAATGACCACAGGACCAATTTCACAAGACGTCAAGTCTTGACCTCTGCTGTCTGCTGGTTTTCCCATTACTTTTATTGGCATAAGACATCTTACAAAGTCCTGGATCTTGACCATTTGCAGAGAGGCCTGTATCTAGACATGCCATGCTGTCTAGCTGCTAATGGGGAAAACCCAGATGTAACTGGTGTTGACAGACATGTCTGTCTTTCTGTCTTCTTTTTCATTTGTATTTACACAAGTTTGCCACATAAACTTTAAGCTTGACACCCGCCTCTTTGTTAGCTGTGACCTTACCTTAAAGTATGAACGGACTTATCTGCCCACAAAATAATTACCTCACAGTAAACACAAATCTGGTTTGAAAAATGGTAACACCCTGTTACTACCAATCATAAAATAACTGTTTAAAGGCTGCAGAAAATATACAAGTCTGTTCATAACCAAATACACAAAGTTTGCTCTTTGTCAGGAAAAAATATGACCGAAAAAGACAAATATAATATCCGTGAGTGGACTTCCCAATTAATTTCAGCTCCCACTCTTGCCAATCTTTTCATTGTCGACTTACATTTTGCCAAAAGGTAATCCAAATAAATTTAGCCCAGTGGTTCCTAAACGGTGTAGTGCACCTCCATATGTGTGATAGAAGAAGATAGCAGGTGGGATGAAATGAACTCTTGGTATTTACCAGAAACCTCCCCACTAAGGTGAGTTTTTAACATCAGAATTCCAAGCCCTTAAGCTCAGGCAAAAATTTCTCATAGATCCCTGCATAAGGCTAGGTCCAGGCTCTTGTCTAATTTTCCCCAGATGTGATTGCCCTTCAGCAGAGCCCCATCTGGGTTCCTCTCCACTTGAAGGTAGAGTCTGACATGGTTGAGCTCTGTTAGAATTCTGGGTAATTACTAGAAATCTTCTCACTGAGGCTGATTGTGACGGAGGCAGACAGTCCAACAAAGTATATAGAAGTCTGAATTTGAACTCTGTTTATTTAAAGCATCTTACCTAGTCTATCTATCTATCTATCTATCTATCTATCTATCTATCTATCTATCTCACTCTGGTCATATCTATCTATCAATCTCAGTCTGTTCATATCTATCTATCTATCTATCTATCTCAGTCTGTTCATATCTATCTATCTATCTATCTATCTATCTATCTATCTATCTATCTCAGTCTGTTCATATCTATCTATCTATCTATCTATCTATCTATCTCAGTCTGTTCATATCTATCTATCTATCTATCTCAGTCTGTTCATATATCTATCTATCTATCTATCTATCTATCTATCTATCTCAGTCTGTTCATAGCTATCTATCTATCTATCTATCTATCTATCTATCTAGTCTGTTCTATCTATCTATCTATCTATCTATCTATCTATCTATCTATCTAATAAATATTTTTTAAAAAGCAAGCTCTCCTACAATTTTTCATAAAAGCTAAAAATGCATTTAATTTTGTAACTGGAACTGTTCATGTACCTTTATAATTATGTGTTTGATTAATTGTATATGAATAAAATATAAACTAGTGCAATTAAAAAAAAAGGGATTTCATATTTTATAACTTAATTGTGGCTGCTTGTTTGTACTTCAAGACTTTTTGTAGTGCTTCACAGTACATATGTGGAAAAGATTGTAACTTCTGACATTGTTGTTCATGTAAAATTCGAGTGATATCAGCCTGTTCCCGATCCGGAAAAAGTGTCATTTCAGAGAAAAGAGAAGTTCTATATAGAATGACGTACACTTTGTATATTATACCTTCACCTCCAGAAAACTATGAATTAATGGGAATTCTAATCCTATCTCAACTCTTTTTAATGCCACTGCTTTTTTGAAATCATCCTTTAAAATGAAAGCCTCAGACATCAATGGAGAACTCCTGTTAAACTTTTGTTACTCAAAAAGATATTTCATCTTTAATACGCAGTTTGACTATCCAAATCAAATGACTAGAAACAAAGGTGTTTTACTATGATTACATTATCAAATGTAAACTCTGGTAAAAAATTTGGTTACTTGCTTAGGAAAAAAAACAGGTATTTTTATTAAAATTTTGAACATATTAAAATGTTTAAAAATAATTAAAAAATATTTTGGTCTTTCCTCTTAATAACAAACAGTTTGATGGAAAAACTTTGTTAAGTTAAAGGAAGATAACTACATTGCTAGTAGAAGTGGCATTGCAAATGGAATGAAAATGATATATTCCCAATCATTGTAATAAAGAGTTCAGTTTGAAATTTCTAGTGCCTGAAGAAGGCCTGAGTGTACAACTGCCAAAACATAAACATGGCAATAAAGATAAGGACAATAGTCAAAACAATGTAAATAGTGTAAATTTTGAAAATATGTATTTTTTTCATTTGTTCTTGCCATATAAATTTACTAAAATAGGTCAAGGGAACCACTTCCTTTTACACGTTTTGATAATCTTTGATAAATTGTTGAATGAAAAATTCTGCATCATATTCATTTTTTTTATAAAATTGTAAATAAATCTTTACAAAAGGTCAATGATAAATATCACATTTGAAACATTGTGCAAAATGAATCAATACATCTAATTTATAAATTCTTGGTACTATTGTAGCATTACCTCCCACTACTTCTTATTTAAGAGCCTCATTCTGAAAAAGAGGCTGTGATTGTCAACATATGCACAGGTGTGATAAGAGAACAATGTAGATGCAAATATAGCAACAATTGGCTAGCTAAGATTATGCCAGGTGAGAGGGAAAACAACAGACACAATACGCACTTTTAACAACAACTTGTCTTGGCCCTTCTACTCTCAGTGTATCAAAGATACACGGCAATTCATTGATGAGGATGGTTACAAAGTGGCTATTGTTTCACTGATATGACATCATAAACAAATCAAAAATATCTCTGTCTCAAGTGTTTACTGCTTTTTTGCCTGTGAATGTTACCTGTTAGTTATACACATTCTTTAGCAAGAAACTGGATATTGTTTTTATGGGGGTGGGGGCTTTTCTAAAATAGTTATTTCTGCACAAGGTAACTCCAACAGCGATAGTTGATTGCATTCACTAGAAAAGAAGTTGGCAAACATTTTGTGGAAGTCTTCATCCAAAAACATTGAATCTATATATATATATATATATATAAGTATGTTACTTCACAAAATTAAATGGGATAACTTTTCATTCATAGTAGTGGAGTTCTAATCTATTATTGCCATCTTTACCACTCTCAAATTGTTGAAACACCAGAGAGATTAATTTCTAAACAAAATCAAAGGGTTAATACTAACGTTAATAATAGCAGAACAGGGTGATTTGTCTGCACTGATATTTAAAAAAAATGAAAAAGAAAACACAGAGGGAAAAGTGCTGAAGATGAAATCTTATCAAAATCAGAAACTGATCAGTTTCATAAATTTTTGAAGACTGAGGGGCCTGCAAAAATTCTGTGAGAGTTTTGGCCCCTTCTGCCTCCCCGTAGAATTGCCATTGATGATAGTGCCATTGCTGGAAACATTCTTGGAATTCATTTTCCTGAATAACTTTGCAGTTGGATGCGCATTGTGGTGCAGTGAATATTGGCTCAGAACGAGAAATCAGAGAACCAGTTGAATTCACATATGTGCAATTACCTTTTGGAAAAAAAAGTATTAATCCATTACTTCTCTCTTCAACTATGGGTTAAATTGCAGGACAGATTGGGTTCTACAGCCTTGGTTGGCAACCAGTCTACCACAGAAAGTAATGGAAATCTACTGGTAGAAAATCTTTTGTCTAGTCAGTCATGTCTCAAAAGAGACATGATTGCCCAAGCTTTGTATCACGTACAGCACTTAACTGACTGATTAAATGCAGTTACATGTTTGCGGATACCAATAAATTGTTTCCTCATTGGTAATGTGTTGTGGAGTAGTTTTCACACAAAGGGCTATAATCATGCTATGCCAGTTGCTAATCAACTTAACACACCCAAAATATTAGGAACTGGGTAATCTTTCTGATATATCCCAAAAAGGAATACAGTATAAAATGATCAGTTGAAGAATAGAACTCCACACCAGGAATAAGAAATACAGATTTATTGTACAATAATACACATAGAGGCAAGCCACGGGTTGGAGCAGAATCGACTATTGAATAGTGAATGCCTTCGCCTAAGACTTTTTCCTCGTCGTACCGCTCATTACCATCTTTTATAAAGTAGAGCATTCTATTCTCGGGGATGGCAGGATGTTCCACTATAGTACTTTCACTGTAAGCTGACTCCTTAGTATTCAGCTAACTGCCAACTAATATCAACTGCCTAGTAGTTCTACTGAACTCCAATAGAACTCTAAAGAACTCTCTAGAACTTTTAAGAACTCCTATGCAATTCCCAAGAACTTCTCGAGTTAACTTTCTGTTAACTCTTATTAATATAGGTGGGAGAGTCCATTATCTGCAGAATAGGTGTGTTTCACCATATCATAATGTCTTGTCAAACATTTCTACATTATTCAAAAGATGAATCTGGCAACGTTTCTGCTTATCAGTCAATAGTTGGGTCACCATCTTTGAGAAAGTTTTTCTCAATCTGAAATCCTTTGTTGGAATCGTTGATCTGAACTCACCAAGGTTCATACCCTGTTGACATTTGCATTCTTTCTTTGGATTTCGCTACCTATTTCTTGCATCATCTTGCATGTCATCTTACCTTTCCTTAAACTGTGACATGCACAAACACTTGATTTCTTCAAAGCATATTCATCATAATCCATTTTAAATAGAACTAACATTTCCCTAACAAATTTCGCAATCTTCACCCAAAAGTGTTAATCGGTAATCATATACAGCTTCCTCTACTGCTCAGCAACAAATCAATGATCTAGTTTGAGTCTCAAGAAAGCAAAGTCGGAATATGACCAGACGTGTTCAGGTACAAATATCTACAACTCATTTTCACACTTTCTATACAGAAAATACTTCTCACCAGAAAACCAAACAATTCATTCAAACAATTATTTCAAATTCTCGCAATTAGACCAACAGAAGGCAGCAATTGATTAAAAAAACATCTTAGATTTATAGAAAGGAATTAATAATGGTATCCTGATAACGCCAGACTGCATATTGCATCACCTGCCATATTTCACCAGATATTGTCATTCTAGATTACCAGTTATTTAGTTCTTTACACAATTTTTCTTAATGAAAAAAAAAATCTAATTCCTCGGAAGACTATAAAATGTACCTGAAACAATTCTTTGCTGTAAAGGATAAAAAGTTTCTTAAAAAGATGGAATTTTCAGATTGATTGAAAGATAGAAGCTTGTAGATTAAAATGATAAAGAAGAATCTGCAATGTTATTGGTCCTGATCTGGTATCTCAGCTCTAGTTACTTTTCCACTGCAACTTTTCTATAAATATGTTCAAGGTAATTGTTCGGATGAGATCTTTACTATGGTACCTAGACTTAATGAATTTAAGTACAGTACTTGATTACCAGCAAGCTCTCATTATTTTATAGGTCCTGGATATGGTGGTAAACTGCATCCAGCAGCAAGGCCTCTCATTGGGAGGTTGTGAGGAGCATGGAACCACCTCTTAATTGCTGTAGTTCCCAGGTCCACCTGACTTGGAGTGGTAGCACCTGTTAGGGTCCCAGCTATGGGTAAATAGTTAACCCCCAAGTAGGAGTCAAAACACTGTGAAAGTATAAAAACACACTTTTATAGAAATATATAAATATAAAATAGACTTTTATAGAAAAATATACATTTTTGAATGAAAAATATTACCAACAATGCATTTTTTGAAGAAAAAAAATTACCATGACACATACTTGAAGAAAAAAAAATATTGGCTTCATACATTTTTGAAGGAAAAAATTATTACCAGCAATACATTTTTGAATACAAGACTAGAAGACATCTTCAATTTCTTAAAATAAAATAAAAACTTATTTCATCAAAATCTGACTAAATTAACCTTCTTACTATAACCGATGTGGATGTGCATTGTAGTGCAGTGGATATCAGCTTGGAATGAGAAATCGGGGAGCCGAGTTCAAATGCCAGTTGAATTCCTTACATTCACTTACACGCAAATACTCTTGGGAAAGGTATTAATCCATCTCTTCCTTCCAGTTATGGGTTAAATAACAGGACAGATTGGGTTCTATAGCCTTGGCTGGTAACCAGTCTACCACTGAAAGCATTGGCAACCTACTGTGGGATAATCTTCTGCCCGGTCAGTTATGTCTCTTTCGAGACATGATTGCCCAAGCGTGTTTCATGTATGGCACTTAACTGACTGATAGGATGTGCGTTGTGGTGCAGTGGATATCGGCTAGGAACAAGAAGCTGAGGAGCCGAGTTCAAATTTCAGTTGAATCCATTGCATTCACTTACACGCAAATACCCTTGGGAAAGGTATAAATCTGTCTCTTCCTTCCAGTTATGGGTTAAATAACAGGATAGATTGGGTTCTATAACCTTGGCTGGCAACCAGTCTACCGCAGAAAGCAATGGCAACCTACTGTGTGATAATCTTCTACCCAGTCAGTCATGTCTCTTTCGAGACATGATCGCCCAAAGTGTGTATCACATATGGCACTTAACTGACTGATGGAATATAATAGTTGGAGACATGATTAAGGCTTCTACTGGGCATAAAGTGGGGGATAAGTTTTATATTGTTATGAAGTCATAAACTGATACCCCACTAATTACTACTTAATAATATAATACATCTCTTCCCCCTCTAGCTATGAGTCAAATAACAGGACAGATTGGGTTCTGTAGTCTTGGTCGGCAACCAGTCTACTACTGAAAGCAATGGTAACCTACTGCGGGATAATCTTTTGCCCACTTAGTCATGTCTCTTTCGAGACATGATTGCCCAAGCGTGTCTCACATATGGCACTTAACTGACAGGCTATAACTGAACATTAAAAAAATATCTCTAAACTCTACGTTTTTGGCATTAAATAACCTACAGAGGTTGATATGCCGTTAAACAAGACCCAAACTCAAGCTCATCATTTTATAGTTGAAATGGCTAGATGTAACCGTAAGTTCTATGCTGAGAGTATCTTCTACCTCACTTCTCTCACTTATAGAATTCTCTTTTGACTTCTTGCTTCCCAGTCAACCTTGATTTTGCAAAAATTTAGATGCAATTTCGATCGTTATCCTCTCACTTCTTAATCTTTGTTTGTTTATTGTTCTCACTAGCAGTATAGCCCGGCGTTGCTCGGGTGTAATGAAAGCTTTAAAACTAATCCACAGTCCTGGATCTCAGACTCTTTGGACATTGGCACAAAAAAATGTAGGTTGCTGAAAGGTTGATCTTGAAGCCATAGAACTGACTAAAATGAATGGATGTAAGTCAAATTTTGATTTCTGGTATCGATATCAAATACGTTTTTTCGTCGTAAACTGAATTTTGAAGGCTAAATAAGTCCTCTGAGTAAATGCTATCATGGCTGAGACTAAGAACTACAATTATACCTACTTAGAGTAAAACCTGAAGCAAAAACCAAAATAAAAGGGCTGAAAACCTGATTTTGATCAGACCTGATAGATTATCAAGGTATTGATTTCCAATATCAGTCAAATAAGTCATCCAAGAATAAACTAACCTAAGTAAGTCTATGAAAACTTACCTTACCCATCGGGAGTAAAATTGGAGAAAATGAGCCATATTGATGGCTGAATATTGGTTTTTGATCAGATTTGATAGAATATCGGGGTACTGATTTCCGATATCGGGAAAATGATTTGTCTGAGAAGATCTACTAATGTTTGAGATTAAAAACTATAATTTTACCAAGTTAGAGCAAATTCTGCAGCTAGAACCATGATAAAAGGGCTGAAATCCTGATCTTGATCAGACCTGGTCGGATATTGGGGTATCGATTTTCGATATCGGGGGGAAAATTGGAAAAATAAGTAGCCCATGACCTGACCAGAAGCCTAAAGAATATTTGTGTTTGGTGAGAATCGGATAAAAATTGTGGATTTGTATAAAAGACATACAGACAGATAGACACACACACAAACATCTTGCCTTTTATATATATAGATAGTTTTGTATTTGGGCAGCAACCCTTGTTAATACATGTTTGTTTTTAAATAAGACTGACAATATACTTTTGTTTAGTATTTGTTTTTCTTTTATGTGAACAAGAGTCTTCTTTTCTAAATTTAATGAATGTAAATTAATTAATCCCTTGCATCCTAGTGGCTTTGTTATTTTGCTTGCAGTTAAATGAAGATACCTGGGGTAGATTTTTTTAATTTTTTTTTTATTTAATCATTTCACTCCGAGCAAGGCAGAAACGCCACTGATGTGCAGGGGGCTACATAAATGTAAAAAGATTAATTAGAAAAGAGTGAGGAGTACAAACTAGTTAGAAAGGAACAATAGAAAGCTGAGAAAGCAGGTGCGATGACAGATACATAGGTGGAGAGAAAGGGAAGGTTATACAGGGGTGGGGAGAGAGCTAGAGTCCAGTGGTTAGTAGATGAGTATTGACTTTGCATTGAAATTTCTGGAGGTTGTAGCCATCAGGAAAGCAAGAATACGGGAGCGAGTTCCACAGGCGGGAAGTGCGAGAGAAGAAGCTGAAGGAGTAGAATTGTCGTCTGCATTTGGCTAACCTGACTGTGAATGGGTGGGACCCAGTTGCCAGTCTGGTTGCTCGAGTAAACGCCTGTTGAGGAGGCATCAGTGACTTAAGTTCGTCTGAGCAGAAGCCATGAAAGTATTTATAGAAGAGACAAAGGGAGGCCACATTTCGACGATGGGGAAGTGGCTGCAGTCGAGCCGCCAGATCAGTACCTATCACATTACAGACTCTCCTTTGGAGCCTGTCAAGAACACTGAGGAGAACAGCAGGGGCATCTGATCATAAATGGCAGCAGTACTCCATGCACAGATGGATGGTTGACTTGTATATATGCAGGATGGATTCAGGTGGAAAAAACATCCTGGATCAACATAGTGACCCAACCTTCTTAGCAGTAGATTTTGCTATGGATTCAATATAGTGGTTCCATTTGAAGTCTGAGGACAGGGTAAGTCCGAGGAGGCATAGTGTATTACTCTCCGGGAGAATCGCTTGGTCCATGCTTATGGGAGGCAGGAGAGGTTGCCTGTAATGTTTGACAGACAACAGCTTGGTCTTAGCTGAATTGAAGTTGACAAGCCACTTCTTGCCCCAGTTCACCACAGAGTGTAGATCCCGCTCAAGGTCAGCAGCGAGATTATGTCTGTCCGCCACGACAGGTTTCTTACTGGTGCGGGAGTATATTGTAGTGTCATCTGCGTAGATGCCTACTTGGGACTTGATCTATGGTATAAACATCAGTTTTTATGTTATTCTGAATTATAAGCTAGTTCATCAAATATGAAACTTACCAGATATTTTTCAAGCCATAAAATGGTCATAAATTAAGCGTATATTTTTTTTTCTCCTTGTTATTTCAGTTGGAGAGGTTACAGAATCAAGTGAGTGAATTGAAAGTTCAACAGCAGGACAAAGTTGAATCCTTGGTAAGTCATTTTGACCTAATTCATCTTCTCTATGTGCCATGGCCCCTCAGGACGTAGATGATCATGGACTTCCACTTGCCCCTGTCCCTTGTCGCTCTTAATATTGTTCCTCATGGTATTGGTACGAGGATGCATTTGTATATAAAAATAATATTAATAATGTCTAAAAAGTTGTAGTAAGGGATTCTATTGAGTCCTACTTGTTATTCCAAAAAAGTTTTAATTCATAAAAATAAGGAAATTAGAAATAGAACATTTGGAAGGTGCTAGAATGATCGAGAAAATTGCAGTAGATTCGAGAGAATTCGAAAGGTTCTAGAAATATCAAATTACATGTTAGCCCCTATAAAAATAGGTTTGGGGGAAGAGAGTAGTTAGTTGTTAACAGGATTTGCTGACATTACCAACTCCAGCTTTGATTCAAGGATTTATATCCAGCTGAAAGAATCTCTAAGAAAAGTTGCCAACCAACTAAAACCTAAAAGAGAACTTCATGGAACTAGATGGGTAAATAGATATTTTTGACTCTTTTATTGACCAAACTAATAATTAATCTTTATGTACTTATTTAAGGATTTCCAGAAAGTATAGCACTTAACTTCTTCGCCAACTTAACTGGGTAAAGATATTTGACACCTTACCTTCCCCTTCTCTCTTCATAATATTCGCCAGGAGTAAATCCTATGTTTCTTGTTTTGAATGCAACAAAAATTTTATATTTGTAAATATGTTATTTAATGTTTTTGTAAATTAAATATTTGTATTTGATTTTTATTTCTGAGTTCAGGTTAATCATTTTTTTTTCTTTTGTGACACTTAACACGTAACAGTATCTTTTCCAAACCCCATTATCCCATCCATTTGCTGAAGTGCGTCAAATATGTCTTGCGTTGATTTCCCCTGTCTTTCTTTCCCTCTGTTCATCCTGTGAGTATTAGGTTCTTCAAACCTTCTTTCCTCATTCAGTCAGTTAAGTGCCATACGTGATACACGCTTGGGCAATCATGTCTCGAAAGCGACATGACTGACTGGGCAGAAGGTTATCCCGCAGTAGGTTGCCATTGCTTGCTGCGGTAGACTGGTTGCCAGCCAAGGCTACAGAACCCAATCTGTCCTATTATTTAACCCATAACTGGAGGGAAGAGATGGATTAATACCTTTCCCAAGGGTAATTGCGCGTAAGTAAATGCAACGAATTCAACTGGAATTCGAACTCGGCTCACCGATTTCTCGTTCCGAGCCGATTTCCACTGTACCATAAACACACATCCTCATTACGTGTCCCCAAAACCTCAGCTGTTTCTTTCTGATGGTAAGCATAAGTTTTCTTCTCGTTTGCATCCTCTCCAAAATCTTGTTGTTACTAATGTTCTAGGTCCATTATATCCCCAGCATCCTTCTGTAAAATCACATTTCTGTTACTTTGAGCCTCTCCTTCATCTTTGAAGAGATACATCAGTTATGCCTGCAGTCTTTGTATCTCATCAGCAATGGCTTCTGCTTTAATTTATAAATAACAAGAACAATGGATGAAGAATGTTGCAAAAGAAATTGAGAAGAAAGGACTAAGCATAAACTTCAAGAAAATTAAATGCATGCTCATCAGCAAAAAGGAAACACCAAAATGCCACCTACAGGTCAGGGAAATCAGAATAAAACAAGTAAAGAAATGTAAATACCTGGGAATTGTTCTGACAGAGGATAGAAGTGTGACACTGAGATCAAAAGATGCACATTGGCATGGCCAAGGACGCATTTCAAAAGCTAACCAGAGTACTGGATGCCATGTTGTTTTTAAGTTTGTTTAAGCTACCTTAAGCCTTAAACAAACTTTAAATTTTAAGTTTAAAATAAAAGCTTAAATCAAAGTATTGGTGTTTTAAGCATCACCTAAAATGGAGTTCACTTTTCACATAAGAATTATATATCAACATATGTGAGTGGGGACATCAGGATTCTAGACGTGATTAGGTGGGGTATGGCCAAAAAAGGTTGGGATACACTGGGGTAAACGTTATGCATAGGCATGCTATGTAAGTCAATGGTACATGATTTACAATCCTTACTTGGAATATCAAAATATCATTTATGCCTGCAGTCTTTGTATCTCATCAGCAATGGCTTCTGCTTTAATTTATAAATAACAAGAACAATGGATGAAGAATGTTGCAAAAGAAATTGAGAAGAAAGGACTAAGCATAAACTTCAAGAAAATTAAATGCATGCTCATCAGCAAAAAGGAGACACCAAAATGCCACTTACAGGTCAGGGAAATGCATGGGTGAAGAGGGATGACCATGTGGGTCATGTGGGAATTTTAAGACTGTATAAAGTCTAGAATTTTGGCTGAAGAAAAAAAATCTCTCCACTGGCTTCCAACTTCCCCTTAATGATTTTTTTTTATTTTTTTAATCATTTCACTTCGAGCAAGGCAGAAATGCCACTGATGAGCTGGGGGCTACATAACTGTAAAAAGATTAATTAGAAAAGAGTGAAGAGTACAAACTAGTTAGAAAGGAGCAATAGAAAGTTGAGAATGCAGGTGCGATGACAGATACATAGGTGGAGAGAAAGGGAAGGTTATACAGGGGTGGGGAGAGAGCTAGAGTCCAGTGGTTAATAGATGAGTATTGACATTGCATTTAAATTTCTGGAGGTTGTAGCTGTCAGGAAAGCAAGAATATGGAAGAGAGTTCCACAGGCGGGAAGTGCGAGAGAAGAAGCTGCAGGAAACACTTTTCGACTGCCCTCCTGCACCACACAAGCACCATTGTCAAAGAATAAATATAAATTATATTTTTATCTATATGTGTTTCTTGTTTGTCCAGACCCAGCGGCATCACATAACACATATCAGAAGCCATTTTGTTTTTAATTAACGTTATTTTACAAGGAAAAGCTGTCAAACTTACAATCAAAAGAAAGTCACTTTTGTCCCATATTTGCAGAACCAAAGCGACAGTTTCATGGGGTAATAGCAAAGTGGATTAAATTGTTGCTTTGTGAATTTGTTAACACATTAATTCCGAGTTCAGTTCTCAAGCAGCCACTGGTTACCCAAACAAATTTACACCTTTATACAATAGCCAAAATACTGTGATAACAACAACAAAGATGAGGAGAATACTCCATGTGTAAATAGTGTCAGTTAAATGCCATACGTGATACACGCTTGGGCAACCGTGTCTCGAAACAGACATGACTGACTAGGCAGAAGATTTTCCCGCAATTGGTTGCCACTTCTCTCTGCAGTAGACTGGTGGCCAAACAAGGCTATAGAATCCAATCTGTCCTGCTATTCAGCCTATAGCTGGAGGGAGAAGTGATGGATTAATACCTTTCCCAAGGTATATCACATTGAATATACCGGTTCTCGCTCGATCACCGAAGTTAAGCAACGTCAGTACTTAGATGGGTGACCGCTTGGGAATACCAACTGCTGTAAGTGTTTAGTGACGGATGTGCATTGTGGTGCAGTTGATATCAGCTAGGAAAGAGAAATCGGTGAGCCAAGTTCGAATTCCAGTTGAATACCCTGCATTCACTTAAGCACTGGTACCCTTGGGAAAAGTATTCATCTGTCCCTTCCCCTCTAGTTATGGGTTAAATAACAAGGGTAGGACTTGGGGACCCGGCCCTTAAAAAACAAACCTCAATGAATCTTGATACTCGAAAAGAAAAAAGTATTACTAGACACAAAACTTATGTAAAAACAACAATAAATTGTTGAAAGAAAAAGGTATTACCAGCAACAAATAAAATTTAGTTGGCAATAAATGACCCGCCGAGGTTGATTTGCCATAAAAACAAAACAACCAACCAAGCAACAAATCCAGAAGCTCATGTACCTGTGTTTCATAGACTATGCAAAGGCATTCGACAAAGTACATCACAAAGACTTGATAGAAATGCACTGTGATCTTGACATATTTGGGAAGGGCATTAGAGTGATCAAGAACCTATACTGGCCGCCTGCATATGGACAGGGAACAAGTTCAGTCGATATACAAAAATAGAAAGAGGTGTTAAACAAGGATGTGTTTAATCACCTGATCTATTCAATCTATACAACAAGGCAATTGTGAGAGAAATAAAAGCTCTGCCAGGATTTATCATTGGCAACCACAATCTGAACAATATAAGATACGCAGGTGACACAGTGCTGATAGTAGACATGGAAAAGAAATTACAAGACCCCTGAACAGAAGATAATATATAAAAACAACAATAAATTGTTGAAAGAAAAAAAAAGGTATCACCAGCAATAAATAAATAAAAAATTTAGTTGACCATAAATGACCCGCCGAGGTTGATATGCCATTAAAACAAAACAACCGACCAACCAAACATCTGTGCACCAAGTATGAATAAAAGGACAAAGAATCAAGTAGTAAGTCTAAGTAATAGTTTGAGTCATAGTTTGAGTAATAGTTTGAGTAACAGTTAGAGTAACAGTCTCAGCTGAAGCAGAAAAGGGAATCATTAAAAAATCTTTCTGCATTTTTTCGTAGGAAAACTATTCATAAGAAGAAACTCAACTAGGACTAAAAAGAATTTTCTTTTTTTTTTTTGTAACAACCACATCAACAATTTCTTGATTCTTTACACTTTACATGTCTTCTTTGCTTTTCCTTTTTTTTTTTTTTTTAAATCATCTCACCCCAAGCAAGGCATTCCACTGCCACTATTGCGCATGGGGCTACATAGGGGAAGGTAAAGAGAAGGAGTGGTTAGACATAGGGAATGTCAGAAGGAAGGTGACAGATGAGTAAGGATAGCGAGGATGAGGGTTGGGCAGATGGGAAGAGTGCTTGATAGAATGGACTTTGTGGACTTGTTAAATATTTTTACAATTCCAAATTTTCACGCCTTCAACATTCCGCAAAATATTTTATAAGATGAATGACTACCATGAATGATATGCAAGATATGTAATCAGACAGGCTGGGAAGCAAATATAGGTATCACAGATAATGGGGTCTGTATTCACACTTGTTTTTTGACAGAAATATCAAGTTATAAATACAAGGCTTATGGTCTATCATGTTGAATACAACTGTTCTTGCTCGATCACTGAAGTTAAGCAACGTTGAACCTGGTCAGTACTTAGATGGGTGACCGCTTGGGAATACCAGATGCTGTAAGCATTTAGTGGCAGATGTACATTGTGGTGCAGTGGATAACTGCTCGGAAAGAGAAATCGGTGAGCCGAGTTCGAATTCCAGTTGAATACCCTTCATTCACTTAAGCACTGGTACCCTTGGAAAAGGTATTAATCAGTCCTTTCCCTTCAGTTATGGGTTAAATTACAAGGGTAGGACTTGGGGACCCTGCCCTTGAAAAACAAATCCCAATGAATCTTGATACTCGAAAAGAAAAAAGTCTTACTAGACACAAAACTTATATAAAAAAAAAACAACAATAAATTATTGAAAAAAAAAGGTATTACCAGCAATGAATAAATAAAATTTAGTTTGCAATAAATGACCCGCCAAGGTGTTGATTTGCCATAAAAACAAAACAATTAAAATATAAATACAAAGGGAGGAATTCACAAGTGATGATGATGATGAAAGGAAAAGTCATCATTTCATCACAGCAATCTTTAACATTCTGTTGAAGAAATTTATATGGAATGGACTTGTGATAATATTAATGATGTAACTGATGATGACACCAATAATGTTGTTCAAATTGAAGGCTCTCAGGAATAAAAATTAAAATGTGTTGAGGGGTGAACACTTTCAAGGAATTAACTTCTGATACTGACAGAAAACTCATTAGAAGTGAGAAATTTACAGACAAACACATACGACACATACGACTGTAATATTAAATAGGGTTCTAATGGCAGTACTTGTTGGATTGTAGCTATGGGGAGATGGTTAATGTTTCTTGGTTCAGCCTTGTGTCATACATAACCGAACAGCTTACAAATTTTATCCAGAATTATCATCATCAGAATTATCAGAAGATTGGTTGTCGGCAGGTTGGAATGTGTGGAATTGTGTAAGAATAAAACTATACATTTTGCATTTTAAAATAGAAATTTTTTTTTTTAATCATATCACCCCGAGCAAGGCGGTAACACCACTGATGTGCAGGGGGCTATGTAAGAGTGAAAAGATTGGAAAAGAGAAAGCCGGACACCACATGCTAAACAAGGAACAAGGGATGAGCCTCTTCACCTGTTCAATAGACGTGTGTGGAGTGTGAACCGGGCGATAGTTTAGTCTATCTACTCTAATTGAAAAAAAAAAAGAAAAGAGTAAGAAGATTGGAAAAAAGAAAGCCGGAAACCACATCCTAAACAGGGAACAAGGGATGAGCCTCTACACCTGTTCAATAGACGTGGGTGGAGTGTGAACCGGGCGATAGTTTAGTCTATTTAATCTAATTGAAAAAAAAAAAGAAAAAAGAAAAGAGTGAAAAGATTGGAAAAGAGAAAGCCAGAACCCACATCCTAAACAGGGAACAAGGGATGAGCCTATTCACCTGTTCAATAATGAACTTAGAGCACTGGTGCCACCTAAGCAGGAATTTACACGAGATACTAGATTAGTAACTAGGTCCCACCCTTTTACAGATAAGATGTAACCGTAAATTCTACTCCAACAGCTTTTTTTCTCGCGCTTCCCGCCTGTGGAACTCCCTTCCACAAGTCTGCTTTCCTGACAGCTACAATCTCCAGGTGTTTAAATGTAGGGTCAATAGACACCTCCTATCACTCTAACTCCCAATTATTCTCAGAACACTCTCATCTACCCAACCCTCATTCTCGGTATCCTTACCCGCCTATCACCCACCCTCTGACATTTCCTATATTTAATCATCCTTTCTCCACTCTATGTAGCCCCCTGCGCAGTAGTGGCAGTGACATGCCTTGCTCAGGGTGAAATGCTTATAAAAAAAAAAAAATAGACGTGGGTGGAGTTCATTAAAAGGAAAGAATAACATAAGTTGTAGGAGTTAATGTGCAATTGGAAACATTATTAAGAAGTTAAGGGTAGGGTTTGTATTCAATGAGAAAGTTATCAAGAGCTGAAGAAATTTTTCATAGTAGTTGAAAGAGTATATGCGCATGTATGTACGTATGTATGTATTCAGTAGGAATGTCTTTGGATGGAGAAGAAGAAGTAAAAGACATCAGCACGCAAGAAGGAAAGAGAAAGAGGAAGAATGTCTAGGTCAGCTTGAAGGTTCTCTTGTTACATTTATCTTTGCTGCTACCATCCCTGACTGACTCTATGTCTTGACACTGACCAGGACCTTTTATAGTATTCAGATTTTCGAACTTGCTCACAAAGTCCTTAAGTCTTGCAAGTTGCTCCCATCAATTGTAACACCTACTTGTGAAATCTGGTATCAGATTTTTTCTTTAAGTACATGGTCAATCCTTTTTCTATTTGTGGAAAACCAGGATTTCACACGTCATTGTGAATTTTTTTCAAATTGAAGAAGATTGATTTACATTCTTAATTTCCTATTCACTACAGACTGAGTTTGGTAAACTCTCTGATTAGTCAATTGTACCAAATGATTTGGAGGTGATTGTGAGGATTAATAATCCTTCTTATAAAGAAGTGCCGGCCAGAATCCAAATAGGGGGAGAGGTTTGGGTGAAGCCACCAAATGCACTGTGTATAATGCAATTGGGGAAAGGGGTCGTAACTGGAGTACAGTCATTTAATAACCTGACCATTGATGACATACAACAGCATATTTAGGATTTAAGGCATGTGGTACAGTGGATATCGGCTCGGAACGAGAAACCGGGGAGCCGAGTTCGAATTCCAGAATCCATTGTATTCACTTACGTGCAAATACCCTTGGGAAAGGTATTAATCCATCTCTTCCTTCCAGTTATGGGTTAAATAGCAGGACAGATTGGGTTCTATAGCCTTGGTCGGCAACCAGTCTACCGCAGAAAGCAATGGCAACCTACTGCGGGATAATCTTCTGCCTAGTCAGTCATGTCTCTTTCGAGACATGATCGCCCAAGCGTGTATCACGTATGGCACTTTAACTGACTGAGTCCTTAGATAATAATGTGAATGTTGAACATGCATGAGATAGTGTAACATTAGGGAGCTGGTTAAAGTTTCTTTGATTCGGCCTTGTGTCAGACCTAACCGAACTACTTATAGCTTACAAGTTTTATGCAGAATTATCATCATAAGAATTATCAGAAGGTTGGTTGTCGGCAGGATGGAATGTGTGGAATAGTGTAAGAATAAAATATACATTTTTCATGTTAAGATAGAAATTTATTAAAAGGAAAGATAACACAAGTTGTTGAAATTAATGTTCAATGAGAAACGTGATTAAGAAGTTAAGGACAGAAGTGGCATTCAATGATAAAGTTATGGGTATCAAGAAATGTAGAAAATATTCGTAATAGTAATTGTTAAAAGAGATAAGGAGAAAGAGAACAAGGTGTGACCTGACCTTAACTCCGGGTTGAGTTAAAGTTACATTTTAGTTGTTTTGTCTCACAGCTCCCATCTGACTCTGACTGACGCTGATCAAGTCCTTTTATTGTTATTAGATTTTGGCACTGACTTGTGAAGTCTTCAAGTCTTGCAAGTCGCTCCTATTGGTCAAAAATCAATTTAACACCTACTTGTGAATTCTGGGTTCAACTTTTTCTTTAAGCACATGGTCAATCATTTTTCTATTTGGGAAAACCAGGATTTCTCATGTCATTGTGAATTTTTGTAAAAGTGAAGAAAAAGGTTGATTTTAATTAATTTCTTATCTGCTACAATAGAAATTAACTTACACCAATGCAAATGCTAAAGAGAGAGCCAAAAGTGATATCCTGGGAATGAGACTATATTGTATGAAATAATCTTTTAGGATCATGGGGGTCTGTAGAGAAAATGAAATGTCCCTTGTGGTGAGGGTGAAGAAATGGTGACAGGTAGCAATTTCTCTTATAGAAAGATATCGCAGAAAGGGAAGAATTATGGTAAGAGAAAAAAAGCAATAAAGCTCAACTGAAATATAAAATACAAGTACAAATATGGCGGAAAGAACAGCTGCAGAAGTTACACCTGGTTTCGCCAGACATCATCATCATTATCATCATTCGTTTCCATGATAGCATGGGTTGGATGGGGTTTTCTTGATGGTTCTATCATTGAACCATCATGAAGTATTAGAGTGAGTTTTACAGTTGTATGCCCTTACTGACACCAAACAGTTTAAGAGATTGGAAACTCAGTGTTTTTATGAAGACGCCATCTCCTGGAAGGTTATCTACCAAAATTAGAGAGTAGTTATTTTTATTTCAGAGATTTCCTTCTCTTAGATAAGTTGCTATCCAAAGCTAAAGAGTCTTACCTAGCCTAACTTTTTTTTTCTCTCTTAAAATGATCCCATTTTGGAGGTTCACTATTTGCCCATAGCTGGGACCCTAACAGGTGCTACCACCCCAGGACAGAAATTTGAAGTCAAATCATTTCAAATAAGTCACTTATAAGGTTTATGCTTGTCAAATTATGATCATGGGGGCCTATAGTTTGGATGAAGAAGAGAAAATGTAATGTCCCTTGTGGTAAGGGCGAAGAAGTGGTGACAGGTAGCAATTTCTCATATAGAAAGATATCGCAAAAAGGGAAGAATTATGGTTAGAAAAAAAAAGCAATGAAGCTCAACTGAAAATATGAGTTGTGCAATTTTTGTTTGTTCGTTTTGTATATGAAACGATGCGAGACAGGAAGGTAATTTAAGAGTAACGAAGGATGATAAAGATTCTGGGAGAAGTTTTTTTTTAATTTTAATTTTTAGATCTACAGTGTCTGATAAAGATTAAGACCTGAATGTTTTATCCATGAGAAGGGTTATTATTGAAAAGTAAACAAAGAGGCAATATTGTTATTGAAAAAGTAAGAAATGGCAATGTAGGTAGAGACAGGGCCGTAGCTGGTGCTAAAATAAACATCGGGCACAGAGAAAATTGCCCGGATTTATTAGTTGACAATGTGATGACGTCATCAGTGTCATCCGATTCCAGAAACTATGATTTTTGCGAATTTTTTTGGCTATTCCAATGGAGATTAGGCACAGAACGTGAACGAAAGCAGGAAATCGGGTTCGGACTTTCTGAGTATAACCAGTTTTTTCTCCCAAAATTAATAAACAAACAGATTTTTAATGCGTTCATTCGGATATTTTCTTCATTTTTCTTTCTTTCTTTCTTTCTTTCTTTCTTTCTTTCTTCGTGAATTGTTTAGTTTGATTTCTGACGAAGACATTTTTCCTTGCCTGGATTTTCATTATGATTGCACGGATCAGCCCAGACCCATGCCCTGTGTGCCTGGTAGTCAGATATGGCCATGGGTAAAGAATAGGTAGGGAACATCAATGTTATTGCTGTAAAAAATAAGGAATTTCACTGTTGTTAGTTAAAAGGTAAGAAAACTCGTATTATTAATATTTGTCTTGCAATTGTTACGAGGATGTATTTATATAAAAAATAATATTAATAAAGTCCACAAAAAGTTTAGATGTTATAGTAAGGGATTCTATTGAGTCCTACTTGTTAATACAAAAAAAGTTTTAATTCATGAAGTAGTTGAAAAAATAGAAAAATTAGAAATAGAACGTTTGGAAGATCCTAGAATATTGAAGAAAAACCTAGAAGATTCAATATGATTTGAGAAATATGCAAATTAGGTGTTAGCCCCTATCAAAGTAGGTTTTGGAAAGAGAGTAGTTAGTTGTTAAAAGGATTTGCAGACATTATCAACTTTGGCTTTGATTCAAGGATTCATATCCAGCCAAAAGAATCTCTATGAAAAGTCGCAACCAACAAAAACCCAAAAGAGAACCTCATAGAACAAATCCAGTAAATAAAATTTTTGATTCTTTCATTGACCAAACAAAAAATATTCTTTATATACGCATTTGAGGATTTCCAAATATAATATTTAGAATAGTCACTAGTCTAACATGTAAAAAATACTTTACCCACTCCTTACCTCACCCTTTGTAACACTTCCCCTGCCAGAAATAAACTTTGTTTCCTATTTGAATGCAAAAAGCTGTATATTTGTAAATATTTTTATTTTGTGTTTTTGTAAATTAAATATTTGTCTGATTTAGCTCTGTCTTTTGGTCAGTCATTCTTTTCTTTTGTTAATACAGACGACAATTCTACTCCTGCAGCTTCTTCTCCCGCACTTCCCGCCTGTGGAACTCGCTTCCATATTCTTGCTTTCCTGATGGCTACAACCTCCAGGAATTTAAATGCAACGTCAATACTCATCTATTAACCACTTGACCTTAGTTCTTTCCACACCGCCCCATATATCCTTTCCTTTCTCTCCACCTTTGCAACTGTCATCACACCTGTATTCCCATCCTTCTCTTACTCCTTTCTAACTGGTTCATCTTCCTCTTCACTCTCTTCTTAACCTTTATACTCTTATGTAGCCCCCTGCACATCAGTGGCATTACCACCTTGCTCGAGGTGATACGATTAAAAAAAACAAAAAAAAACAACTTATAACACGTAATACAGTTTATTCATGGTCACTACTTTTGACTCCTGCATTTTGTAGATTTTCTTCCGCAAATCATGAAAAGTAACACGATACTTAAGTTAATTGAATGTCGACATATTTCTGTCATTTGTTGTAGACTTCCAGCTTTCATCAGCGGATAAACGACCTAGAAGATAAATTGAATGCCAAAAGTCGAGAGGCTGATGTCTATCACAATGAACTGAAATTGGTGCAAGAATTCCGGAAGAAAAGATGTGAAATGGAAATAGAAATCAAGGAGGTAATTAAGCTTCGTCTTTTTTGGTTTCTTAATTTCGATACTGATGTGTTTTTTAAATATCTTATTAGAGGAATGGGTTAAAATTTTATGGTAGAGATAAATATGAACATAATTTAAAAATAGGTAAAAAAAAAAGGGAAAAACACAACTACTTAATTAGTAATTAGTAAATTTTGTAATTAGTACAAAATATAAAATGCAAGTACAAATATAACGGAAAGAACTGTTGCAAAAGTTACACCTGGTTTTGCCAGACATCATCATCATCATCATCATTCGTTTCCATGATAGCATGGGTTGGATGGGGTTTTCTTGATAGATGATTTGACTTCATTGAACCATCATGAAGTATTAGAGCGAGTTTTACAGCTGTATGCCCTTACTGACACCAAACAGTTTAGGAGATTGGAAACTCAGTGTTTTTATGAAGACGCCATCTCTTGGAAGGTTATCTACCAAGATTAGAGAGTAGGTGTTCTTATTTCAGAGATTTCCTTCTGTTACCTGGACATACTATTTCCCTTCAAGACTGTATATATTTGTTTCTACTAATAGTATTCCTAAAATGACTAACCTGTGTTCCAGTTTGTATATTTTGTTCAATATAACTTACATTTTCTATCTCCATATCTGTTGTTATTTATTATTTTGTGTGGTTTCTCACCCGGAATCTACAACAGTTTCATTCCCTAAGAACTAAGTAAATGTACTCATGTCTGTTTACGTTGTATATATTGATTTCTACTAATAGTATTCCTGAATTGACTAACCCGTGTTTCCTGTTTGTATATCTTGTTCAATATAACTTACATTTTCTATTTCCATATCTGTCTTTGTTATTTATTATTTTGTGTGTTTTCTCACCTGGAATCCACAACACTTTCATTCCCTAAGAACTAAGTAAATGTACTCATGTCTGTTTACGTTGTATATATTAATTTCTACTAATAGTATTCCTGAATTGACTAACCCGTGTTTCCTGTTTGTATATTACGTTCAATATAACTTACATTTTCTATCTCCATATCTGTTTTTGTTATTTATTATTTTGTGTGGTTTCTCACCCGGAATCCACAACACTTTCATTCCCTAAGAACTAAGTAAATGTACTCATGTCTGTTTACGTTGTATATATTAATTTCTACTAATAGTATTCCTGAATTGACTAACCCGTGTTTCCTGTTTGTATATCTTGTTCAATATAACTTACATTTTCTATCTCCATATCTGTTTTTGTTATTTATTATTTTGTGTGGTTTCTCACCCGGAATCCACAACACTTTCATTCCCTAAGAACTAAGTAAATGTACTCATGTCTGTTTACGCTGTATATTGATTTTATTTTTAATAGTAATCCTGAATTGACTAACCCGTGTTTCCTGTTTGTATATCTTGTTCAATATAACTTACATTTTCTATCTCCATATCTGTTTTTGTTATTTATTATTTTGTGTGGTTTCTCACCCGGAATCCACAACACTTTCATTCTAAGAACTAAGTAAATGTACTCATGTCTGTTTACGTTGTATATTAATTTCTTCTACTGAATAGTATTCCTGAATTGACTAACCCGTGTTTCCTGTTTGTATATTACTGCTCAATATAACTTACATTTTCTATCTCCATATCTGTTTTTGTTATTTATTATTTTGTGTGGTTTCTCACCCGGAATCCACAACACTTTCATTCCCTAAGAACTAAGTAAATGTACTCATGTCTGTTTACGTTGTATATATTAATTTCTACTAATAGTATTCCTGAATTGATCAACCTGTGTTTCCTGTTTGTATATCTTGTTCAATATAACTTTACATTTTCTATCTCCAATATCTGTTTTTGTTATTTATTATTTTGTGTGGAGCCACCCGGAATCCACAACACTTTCATTCCCTAAGAACTAAGTAAATGTACTCATGTCTGTTTACGTTGTATATATTAATTTCTACTAATAGCAGCCCTGAATTGACTAACCCGTGTTTCCTGTTTGTATATCTGGTTCAATATAACTTACATTTTCTATCTCCATATCTGTTTTTGTTATTTATTATTTGTGTTTCTCACCCGAATCCACAACACTTTCATTCCCTAAGAACTAAGTAAATGTACTCATGTCTGTTTACGTTGTATATATTAATTTTACCAATAGTATCTGGAATTGACTTAAATCTGTGTTTCCTGTTTGTATATCTTGTTCAATATAACTTACATTTTCTATCTCCATATCTGTTTTTGTTATTTATTATTTTGTGTGGTTTCTCACCCGGAATCCACAACACTTTCATTCCCTAAGAACTAAGTAAATGTACTTCATGTCTGTTTACGTTGTATATATTGATTTCTACTAATAGTATTTCTGAATTGACTAACCCGTGTTTCCTGTTTGTATATCTTGTTCAATATAACTTACATTTTCTATCTCCATATCTGTTTTTGTTATTTATTACTGTAGTGGTTTCTCACCCGGAATCTACAAATATCTCTTAATTCCCTAAGAACTAAGCAATGTACTCATGTCTGTTTACGTTGTATATATTGATTTCTACTCATAGTATTCCTGAATTGACTAACCCGTGTTTCCTGTTTGTATATCTTGTTCAATATAACTTACATTTTCTATCTCCATATCTGTTTTTGTTATTTATTATTTTTGTAGTGGTTTTCACCCGGAATCTACAACACTTTCATTCCCTAAGAACTAAGAATGTACTCATGTCTGTTTACGTTGTATATATTGATTTCACTACAGTATTCCTGAATTGACTAGAACTCCGTGTTTCTGTTTGTATATCTTGTTCAATATAACTTACATTTTCTATCTCCATATCTGTTTTTGTTATTTATTATTTTGTGTGGTTTCTCACCCGAATCCACAACACTTTCATTCCCTAAGAACTACAAATGTACTCATGTCTGTTTACGTTGTATATATTGATTTCTACTAATAGTATTCCTGAATTGACTAACCCGTGTTTCCTGTTTGTATATCTTGTTCAATATAACTTACATTTTCTTTCTCCATATCTGTTTTTGTTATTTATTATTTTGTGTGGTTTCTCACCCGGAATCTACAACACTTTCATTCCCTAAGAACTAAGTAAATGTACTCATGTCTGTTTACGTTGTATATATTGATTTCTACTCATAGTATTCCTGAATTGACTAACCCGTGTTTCCTGTTTGTATATCTTGTTCAATATAACTTACATTTTCTATCTCCATATCTGTTTTTGTTATTTATTATTTTGTGTGGTTTCTCACCCGGAATCCACAACACTTTCATTCCCTAAGAACTAAGTAAATGTACTCATGTCTGTTTACGTTGTATATATTGATTTCTACTAATAGTATTCCTGAATTGACTAACCCGTGTTTCCTGTTTGTATATCTTGTTCAATATAACTTACATTTTCTTTCTCCATGTCTGTTTTTGTTATTTATTATTTTGTGTGGTTTCTCACCCGAAATCTACAACACTTTCATTCCCTAAGAACTAAGTAAATGTACTCATGTCTGTTTACGTTGTATATATTGATTTCTACTCATAGTATTCCTGAATTGACTAACCCGTGTTTCCTGTTTGTATATCTTGTTCAATATAACTTACATTTTCTATCTCCATATCTGTTTTTGTTATTTATTATTTTGTGTGGTTTCTCACCCGGAATCCACAACACTTTCATTCCCTAAGAACTAAGTAAATGTACTCATGTCTGTTTACGTTGTATATATTGATTTCTACTAATAGTATTCCTGAATTGACTAACCCGTGTTTCCTGTTTGTATATCTTGTTCAATATAACTTACATTTTCTTTCTCCATATCTGTTTTTGTTATTTATTATTTTGTGTGGTTTCTCACCCGGAATCTACAACACTTATATTTATAAACCTTCTCTCTCTAATAGTGAATATTTAAGAATATCCTTGCAAAAGAAGTAATTGATAAACATTTAATCTGTGTTAAATTTTTTTTTTTTTTTAGTTAAAAGAGGTTCTTGAGAAAAATACAGATGCTCATCAAACAGAATTGGCACAATGCGAGAAAAAATTTCTTGAAGAAAAGGTTGGTAAACAATATTTATTTCTTTATTTGTATCATTTTCTAACTTTAATTACCCTAAACGGGAAATTCTGAAATGAATTCTGAAATCACATTAAATATATATAAATCTACCATCCGCCTGTGCATTGAATACTGCTGCCATATCTGGTCGGGTGCTCCTGCTATCCACCTAGGTGTCCTTGACAAAATCCAACAGAGAATCTAAGGTAGTAGATCCCCTTGGCAGCTCAGACACAGTCACTTTTTCATCGGCGCAATGTGGCTTCCTTGTGTCTCTTCTACAAATACTTTCATGGCTTCTGCTCTGATGAACTTAGCTCACTGGTGTCCCCCATATATAAATTTAGTCAAGCCACAAGATTAGCAACTAGGTCACAGCCTTTTACTGTGAAATCAATAAATTTTAAATGCAAATTCTACTCCAGCAGCTTCTTTTCTTGCACTTCCCGCCTGTGGAATTCCCTTCCATTTACTTGCTTTCCCAACAGCTACAATCTCCAAAAATTTAAATGTAAAGTCAATAGTCATCTCCTATCTCACTAACCTGCATCCTCTCTTTCATGCTTTTTTCTCCGTCCACTCAACTCTCATCAGTATTCTCATCCTTCTCTTACCCACTTCCTGACACCCCCTATAACCAGTCACTTTTTCTCATAACTTTCCTCTTATGTAACCCCTACAAAACAGTGACATTAAAATGCCTTGCTTGGGGCGATATGATTATAAAAAGAATACACACACACACACACACACACACACACACACACACACACACACACACACACACACATTTCCATATGTTTTCAATTATCAATTCCAAATGTATTTTAAAAAAATGTTAATTAATAAATGATCTGTGTTTCACCACTGGTACACACTTATGTTATGTCTTCCCTATTTTTTCAGACTCATTCATTTCACTTGTCAAATGAGATAAACATGAAATTAGAACAAAATGAAGATATATGATATCAGAAGTATTGGCTTTCAAAAAAATTCAGATATGAAAAAGAAATTAATTTACTTTTCTACTTGAAGCTGCGTAACTTAATAGAAGAAGTAGAACTGTTTCAGGACTCTAGAAGCTCAGACATAATCTTCCTCTTCTGCTTTTTATCTAGAATAAGGTAGGGCCAAACACTTCTCGTCCCTGCTGGGAGAAAGTTTTCCTCTCCTCAGGGAGTCTGACATTTGTATCATGCACATAAACACCAACAAATGCTCACACAATTCCTAATAGTTAAATTTTTAATGATTTGTGTAATGAAAGTGTTATGTCGCCAAGTATAAATGAATAACTCAACAACAGAATCAGAATATAAGTTGTATTCTGCGGAAAGACAGTTAGTATGTACAGAAGTGATTAGTAATATTTACAATAGAAAGATACAAGAGTCCAATCCGCCGTAAGACGTGTGTATACGTGATTACTTCCGGTACGCCACCGGAAGTGTGACTAACTCTTCACTGACTCGCACTGACTCTTCAGTCACTCATTAGAGACTCTCAAGTGACTCTCTACGACTCTCTCGTAGAGAATCCACCATTGCTATATATAGCAATGGGAACAGTCCATTTGTAGTCAAATAGGAGCAGCGCCCTAACAGAAAGAGAAGCTGTGAAGGACCATGATCACCAACATCCTGAAGGAAAACAAACAAAGCACGTCATATTTTAAGTAGAGTGGGATCATAGAGAAATGAATGTTGCTGAGAATTATAATTTAAGTTAATTTACTTTTCTACTTGAAGCTGTGCAACTTACAAAAGTTTCTTCGTGTTAAATAATTCTGGTTTATCAGCCACACCCTTGCTGTTTATTTTTTTTATTCCCATTGAATGTTTTGTGTCCCTTTGACAGGCTGAGAAAAAGCTTTGTATCTAAAGCATTGTCTGCTTTGTATCTGTGGGTATTACCTCCACTTGGTCTACCAAGATGCCTGTTAGGTGGAACTGTTTCAAGACTCTAGAAGCTAAACCATAATCTTCCTCTTCTGCTTTTCATCTAAAATAAGGTAGAGCTAGACACTTCTAGTCCCTGCTGGGAGGAAAACATTCTGTCCCCTGGGAAGCTGCCATTCATACCACACACATAAAGATATATACATTATTCTCTTCGGGGTTCTTGACAAAGTACAACGGAGAGTCTGTCATGTGATCGATACCGACTTGGCAGACCAGCTGCAGTCTCTCTCTCACCGGCGCGACGTGGCTTCCCTGTGTCTCTTCTATAAATACTTTCATGGCTTCTGCTCCAATGAACTTAGATCACTGGTGCCCCCTAGGTACGAATTTGCACAAGATACTAGATTAGCAACTAGATCCCACCCTTTTACAGTGAAACCGATAAAATGTAACCGCAATTTCTACTCCAACAGTTTCTTTTCTCGTACTTCCCGACTCTGGAATTCCCTTCCACATGATTGCTTCCCCACGGCTACAATCTCCAGGAGTTTAAATGTAAGGTCAATAGACACCTCCTAACACACTTACTCGCATCCATTCTTTCAAACACTCTTCCCATGTACCCAACCAGCCTCGGTATCCTTACCCGTCTATCACCCTCCTTCTGACATTTCCTATATCTAACCACTCTTTCTCTTTACCTTCCCCTATATAACCCCATGAGCAATAGTGGCAGTGGAATGCCTTGCCTGGGGTGAAATGATTAAAAAAAAAAAACATACACAATTCCTAACAGCTAAATATTTAATGATTTTCAGCTATGTACATGCAAGTATATTTTGCCAATGTGTTACTAGTTGCATAAAAACACACAAAACTATCTACATGTTGAAATATATTTCTTCCTTTCTTTTACGGCTACAAATGACCACAACTTAACATTTACGTAGAAGGCAGGGTGGAGTAATAGATAGCAGCTCAGATTGAGGAATTGGATAAGCTGAGTTGGAATTCCAAATTCATTGTATTCACTTTATGTGCTAATACCCCAGAGGAAAGATATGAATGCATCTCTTCCCTCATCCAGCTCTGGGTAAATAGCAACACAAACTGGGTTGTATAACCTTGGATGGCAACCAGTCTACCGCAGTAAAACTTGGCAAATCTTCACACCACATGTGATTGGGGGACGACTTATGGAGACAAATAGTCTCATGAAACTTCCTCTAGGGAAGAAGCCAGCTCAACCCATGCAAAGTGAATGCCATCACAAGTAAGATTTATGGCTTATGACCATGTCATGTTGAAACACGATCACTGAAGTTAAGCAATGTCAAGTATAGTCAGCACCTAGATGAGTAATCACTTGGGAATACCAGGTGCTGAAAACTTGGATGTGTAGGTGATGTAATGACTTGGAATTGGTAATTGGAGTTAAGTAATGTTAAGCCTGGTCAGTACCTAGATGGGTGACTGCTTGGGAATACCAGGCGCTGTAAGTGTTCAGTGACAGATGTGCATTGTGGTGCAGTGGATATTGGCTTAGAAAGAGAAATCGGTGAGCTGAGTTCGAATTCCAGTCAAGTACCCTGCATTCACTTCAGCGCTAGTACCCTTAGGAAAGGTATTAATCCGTCACTTCCATTCAGTTATGGGTTAAATAACAGGATGGGGTCTGGAGGCAACCCATCTAATGTTGGTGTCCCAATAAAAACACCCTTGGTAGCCCTGGCAAAGCATCAAGTATTCAGCTATTTGACAAGATTATGAATTTTGCTGTAAACTGTGTCAGGCTTCCAAATGCACAGGGAATACTGGTAGGGTGTAGTGAGTTCTATCTCGGCCAAGGCTGCAGGACGATGATGGTGGATAACAGCTAGGAGTTGCAAGTCGGAGGGGTGAGTTCTAATACTCATTGAATTTGTTATACTCATTTACATGTAAATACCTTTGGGAAAGGATATGACTCCACCTTTTCATCTTCCTGCTAGGGGTCAATTAGTAAGCTTTTTTATTTCTAAATTATTGTCTCGAAAAAAAAAAGTTTTGCAATCTAAAAATATTTTCTGGCTATAATTGGAGTAGATAGATCTATCTATCGCCCGGTTCACACTCCACCCACGTCTATTGAACAGGTTAAGAGGCTCATCCCTTGTTCCCTGTTTAGGATGTGGTTTCCGACTTTATCTTTTCCAATCTTTTCACTATTACGTAGCCCCCTGCACATCAGTGGCGTTACCGCCTTGCTCGGGGTGATACGATTAAAAAAAAAAAAAAAAAAAAAAAAAAATAACCTTCAAAAGGTTGATAAACTATAAAAAAAAACAAATTGATCAATCAAGTGGTTTGCATGTGAAAATTTTGGTTGCCACTGCATTTAGTTCAACAAAAAGATCAATCCAAATCATGTGGGGGATATTAAAATCAAGCAGGTACAAAAATTTAAATACCTGGGAAGTGTTCTAACCGAAAACGGAAAGTGCGACAGAGATCCAAAGGTGAATTGGCATGGCGAAGGATGCATTCCAGAAGCTGAGTAAAGTATTAAGATACAGGAAACTTTCACTAGAAACAGAGTACTAGATTGCTATGTGATGTCAGTTCTTCCATATGGCAGTGAATGTTGGACAAAGATTAAAGGAAAACTTGAAGCAACTCACATGTAGTTCTACAGAAGGGTACTGCAAATATCATGGATCGAGCATGTGAGCAATTATGCCACTACCTGGGCAGGTCACTGTTGGTTTCGATCCAGATAGCTGGTCATAGATTGACTCTGTTCACGGTGATCTCCCTTATCCTACGTTGTGTTGATTGATCTCAAGTTTGTCATGTGAGTTTTCTACTAGCTGTCTCTCTGCCGAACTAAACCAAACTGGGAAGCGTGCACACAATTGAATAATAAAAGAAAGAAATATAGCACCAAGAAAAATAAGTGGACTGACGTCTGAAGTGTTATAAAATAACGTCTTTATATACAGAGAATAATTCACACAATCGTCTTTTCGATAATTCCCAATCCCTACTTCTATCAAGCTGGTAGCGGAATGGAAGCCCCTTAAGTAAATCGAATTGTTCTCCTAAGCAATAAACGAGAAATCTGGCTAGCCACAGCCACGACCTCCTCTATATTAACCATTAATATAGGAGGTCGTGCCACAGTGCGCTGCTTCGAACGGAGTTCTAAGTTCGTCGTAAGTCTAGTCAACTTGATTCTTGTTCTCCGGAATGTTGCAGAAATTGCCGAAGTGCTGGGTTATGGGTAGATTGGCTTGGTTCGTCTTCGGAATCGAAATCGAGGTGGATTTCTTGTTCTGGGCTGGATCACTCTCACAAACTGATTTTGGTCCCCCAGGATCCTGTATTTATGTCCATGCCATGGTGTGGGGTTGACGGATGCTGGGTGTCTAACCCCCTATTTCGGCAACCAATAGAATGCTGAAGTTAGCTGCTACTTGTTGTTGCCTTCTGTTCATCCAATGGGATTAGTCTTATTTCCTAACGTCAACTGCTGGTCGTCTCCCCCTTTCAGGCACTGGTTCACAGGACCAATGAGATTCCTCTCAGTCTTATGACGTCATCATTCCATACCCCTTTTTGGGCTGGACTTAACCAGCGAATTTTCTTTCTCACAAAACAATTTTGGGGATTTTTTTAATCAGTCACTATTAACCTTTTGAACTATGTCCCTTCCTTGTTTCGCCCAATCAACCAGACACACAGACAGATGAGTCTGTTGACATTGTCACTCAGATAAGAATTTCCACATCTGCATTTCCAATATCTATTTTTGAGTCACAGATATTTTCAGATGATAGAAAATATTTTGTTATCTGCTTTCTTTTTCTTTTCTTTTTAATGTCAGGCTAGCCAGGCGATTCTCCATTTCCTTTGTTATCACCTTGTCAGGTGACTGAAGTTTCGTCTAGGGCCATGTGGATTTTATATTTTAATCAAATTACTAATGTCCAGCGAAAATAACAATTGAATTTATTTCTCTTCTCTTTCTCCTCTCTCTCTCTCTCTCTCTTTCAGGTTTAGAATAACAACAGAGAAACAAAACTTGTTACCTTTCATGGGTGGCCCAATTCGTTTAAATTCCAATGTCTGTTGTTCTTGTATTTTATGAGAATAAAACAAATTTATTTCTCTTTTTTCTTTCTCTTCTTTCTTCTCTCCTTCTCAGGTTTAGAATAACAACAAGGAAAACAGAACTTGTTGCCTTTTGTTTCTTTTCCTTCATTCATATTCGGAGAATAAATAAAAATTCTTTTAGTACATTTTCTTCTGATCTATAATAGTAATTAAAAGATTTTCCAATTATAGTTAATAATTAATTAATAAAATTAATTACCTCCGTTCTGTTAAATATTGTTACACAATGACAAGGTGTTGGAAAGAATGAAAACGAAAAGGAAATTAATATTGAGCATTAGGAAGAGACAACTGAAGTTCCTGGGACATGCAATGAGGAAGGAGGGCTTGGAGAATCTGATACTAACAGGCCAGATATAGGAAAAAAGAGACAGAGGAAAGCAGTGGATAACATATTTGAAGGACCTGATCAGGTGGATGACGGAGCGAGGGTTGTGAGATGCTGCAGGAGAAAGCTTGCTAAGAGCATCCAGGAATAGGGAGACATGGAAGGCCATGATCGCCTATGTCCTGAAAGGGCAAGGCACATAGAAGAAGATAAGCCGATACCAATTTTGGGAAAAATTCTTGGTTCCAAAATGTCATAGTGGTGAACAATTGATAATTAATGTTTATTTTTCAGTATCAAATCCAGCAGGAATCGAGTCAAAAAATTGCAGAACTTGCGGAGAAAGCACACCAAGAAGCCATATTGTAAGTATTTGTGATGCATTTCAGTCAGTCAGTTAAATGCCATACATGATACACGCTTGGGCAATCATGTCTTTTTTGATCCATGACTCATCAGGGAGATGATTTTCCCACAGAAGGTTGCCATTGTCTTCTGTGGTAGATTAGTTGCCAGCCAATCTGTCCTGTTATTTGACTCATAGCTAGAGGAACAAGAGATGTATTATATTATTAAGTAGTAATTAGTGGGGGGGGGGTCAGTTTATTACTTCATAACAATAGAAAACTGATCCCCCATTTTATGCCCAATACAAGCTTTAATCATGTTTTCAACTATTAAATTCAGTCAGTCAGTTAAGTGCCATACATGATACATGCTTGGGCAATCATGTCTTTTTTGATCCATGACTCATTAGGGAGAAGATTTTCCCATAGAAAATTGCCATTGCCTTCTGCGGTAGACTGGTTGCCAGCCAAGGCTATAGAACCCAAACTGTCCTGTTATTTGACTCATAGCTAGAGGAACAAGAGATGTATTATATTATTAAGTAGTAATTAGTGGGGGGGGGTCAGTTTATTACTTCATAACTATAGAAAACCGAACCCCTATTTTATGCCCAGTAGAAGCTTTAATCATGTTTTCAACTATTAAATTCAGTCAGTCAGTTAAGTGCCATACATGATACATGCTTGGGCAATCATGTCTTTTTTGATCCATGACTCATTAGGGAGAAGATTTTCCCACAGAAAGTTGCCATTGCCTTCTGCGGTAGACAGGTTGTCAACCAGGGCTAGAGAAACCAATCTGCCCTGATATTTAACTCATAGCTGGAGGGAGAAGAGATGAATTTTTCCAAATGTATTCGTGCATAAGTGAATGCAACAAATTCAACTGAAATATCAACTCAGCTCTGATTTCTATTCTGGTCCCCCATTGTACGTTATTTGCTCTTTCTTCCGTCTGTGGTCTTCATAAGAAAGTTGATTGGTTGGTTGGTTGGTTGGTTGATTGTTTTGTTTTTATGGCATATCAACCTCAGCGGGCCATTTAATGCCAACTAAATTTTATTTATTTATTGCTGGTAATACCTTTTTTTTTTCGACAATTTATTTTTGTGTTTTTTTATATAAGTTTTTGTGTCTAGTAATACTTTTTTCTTTTCGAGTAACAAGATTCATTGGGATTTGTTTTTTAAGGGCAGGGTCCCCAAGTCCTACCCTGTTATTTAATCCATAACTGGAGGGAAGGGACGGATTAATACCTTTTCCAAGGGTGCTTAAGTGAATGCAGGGTATTCAACTGGAATTCGAACTCGGCTCACCGATTTCTCTTTCCAAGCCGATATCCCCTGCACCACAACGCACATCTGTCACTAAACGTGATATGGTCGTAAGCCTTCATAAGTGAATGTATTTTGAGAACAAAGGCTAAAGATAATGATTATTATCTCTCACACTTATCACGTTGAATACACCAGTTCTCACTCGATCACTGAAGTTAAGCAACGTTGAGCCTGGTCAGTACTTAGATGGGTGACCACTTGGGAATACCAGGTGCTTACAGCACCTGGTATTCTAAAGAGGCATGATTGCCCAAGCGATCATGCCTCTTTAAAATCATGTCTCACCTGGTATTCTAAAGAGACATGATCACTTGGGTGATCATGTCTCTTTAGAGACATGACTGACTGGGCAGATGATTATCCCGCAGTAGGTTACCATTGCTTTCTGCGGTAGACTGGTTGCCAGCCAAGGCTATAGAACCCAATCTGTTCTGTTATTTAACCCATAACTGGAAGGCAGAGACAGATTAATACCTTTCCTAAGGGTATTTGTGCATAAGTGAATGCAAGGAATTCAACTGGAATTCGAACTCGGCTTCCTGATTTCTCATTCCGAGTCAGAACTATTCCAATACATTGCCTTAAATATAAAGATGGTTGTCCATGTTTGAAAATGTGCAAACATTATGTAAAATCAAATAAATGCAGCTTCATTATGGTTTAAAATTATGTAGGTACCTTCACAGATTAATGAAACCTAAGGCTTAAAATGAATTTTTAAAAAGGAAATATCTTTCTTGAAGCTTTTATTTTAGTTTTAATTTCAAGCTAATAGATTAAATTTTATATTTACAATAAGTAGGGTACTTTATTGTATTTCAAAATTAATTTAAATTCACTGGAAGGATTTTTTTTGGCAGCATTTTCAGTCAACTGTCATCACAATATAATTCTCCTTATTAAAAAATCTTCTAAGAAAAAAATGCACTTTACTGAAATCTTATTTGAAGAATATTAGTTGATTTAAAGTGTAATTAATCAGATTTGAAATAAATATTAAAAAGATAAAATATTGCAGAAATGCATTTTTTCAACACAGCAGTAGCTTTGTATTTAAGGTGTTGACCTGCTGACAGATGGAAGTTTATCTAATCTTTTTCTATGGTGGCTATATCTGTAAAAATAATTGAGGAATATAATAAGAGCACCTTTTTCATATAATTTTTAAGTATTCAGTTATCTTAAAAATTAAAAAAAAACATTCTCCATAATATAATGTTTTATTTAATTTCTGGTTTTAAATTTATCAGAATTATTGTTCTTATTTCCTAATAATGCCATGTATGAATATCCATATACACAAAAATTAGCATGTTTATACACATACTAAAAAATTAAAAATTATTTTAAAAATATAGCTGTTTGATTATTTGTACTTAGATGTTCCACTTATGATCAGTAAATATAGTTTCAACTCTATATCAATATCACCTAACAAGAGCAAAGTGATGCAAAAATTAAAAAGATTTAAAACTTTATAAATTATTCTAATTAAAATTAAAACAAAAATGAAAACAATTCCTGTAAAAATTCATTACTTATTGAATAATTTGTGTATAGGCATATAATATCTTAGAACTTGACTAACCCAATTCCTCTTTTTACTTTTGCTTTTTTACTTTTTTAGTTATTTATTCATGTGTTTGTTTATTTTTATTTATCTTTCTTTTTTTTTACTGTTATTATTATTATATATATATATGCATATAAATACATACATACATACATACATACATACATACATACATATATACCCATCTATATTTCTTAATTTTTTTCTATGCCTTTGTTAAGAGGAAATAAAAATGGACACAAGTTACCTCCCTTATAACATACATTAAATATGGCATCCAAAATATATACTTTTTAAATTTTTTTTTTTAACTCCTACGGTTTTACTTTCATGTTTAGGTTTTGGTATAAACCAAATTAAAATTATATACTTTATAACTGAAAAAATTGACACCCCAGATTTATAATTTATAACGACCTTAGACAAAAACAAAATGCAAATCTAAAAACGGTCAGTTCATCATATGTACTTGACATGATGATTGCTTAGTACATGAAACTCCAAGTTGTGCTTTAAACGTAGTATTTTAATTTATACATATATACTATACTTAATAGCTATGTTATATTACATTGTGCACCGTTCTATTAACACCTGAAAAGTATTTATATATCTGTGTACCTGTGTGTATACACATACTTATTTACATTCATATCTATCTATCTATCTATCCATCTAATAGATAGATAGATAGATAGACAGACAGACTGAGATAGATAGATAGATAGATAGATAGATAGATGAATGAACAGACTGAGATAGATAGATAGATAGATAGATAGATAGACAGACTGAGATAGATAGATATGAACAGACTGAGATAGATGAATGAGGCAGACAGACTGAGATAGATGGATAGATGAATGAACAGACAGAGATAGATAGATAGATAGATAGATAGATAGATATAGACAGACTGAGATAGATAGATAGATAGATAGATAGATAGATAGATAGATATGAACAGACTGAGATAGATAGATAGATAGATAGATAGATAGATAGATAGATAGATAGATAGATATGAACAGACTGAGATAGATAGATAGATAGATAGATAGATAGATAGATAGATAGATATAAACAGACTGAGATAGATGAATGAATGTAAACAGACTGAGATAGATAGATAGATAGATATAAACAGACTGAGATAGATAGATAGATATAGACTGAGATAGATAGATAGATATGAACAGACTGAGATAGATAGATTGATATGAACAGACTGAGATAGATAGATAGATAGATAGATAGACAGACTGAGATAGATAGATAGATAGATAGATAGATAGATAGATAGATAGATAGACAGACAGAGATAGATAGATAGATAGATAGATAGATAGATGAACGAACAGACTTCAAGGAGATAGATAGATAGATAGATAGATAGATAGATTGATATAGACAGACTGAGATAGATAGATAGATAGATAGATAGATAGATAGATAACGAACAGACTGAGATAGATAGATAGATAGATAGATAGATAGATAGATAGATAGATGTGAACAGACAGAGATAGATAGATTGATAGACAGATTGAGATAGATAGATAGATAGATAGATAGATATGAACAGACTGAGATAGATAGATAGATAGATAGATAGATAGATAGATATGAACAGACTGAGATAGATAGATAGATAGATAGATAGATAGAAAGATATGAAAGACAGACTGAGATAGATAGATAGATAGATAGATAGATATGAACAGACTAGAGATAGATAGATAGATAGATAGATAGATAGATATGAACAGACTGAGATAGATAGATAGATGTATTTTGAACAGACTGAGATAGATAGATAGATAGATAGACAGACTGAGATAGATAGATAGATAGATAGATAGATAGATATAGACAGACTGAGATAGATAGATAGATAGATAGATAGATAGATAGATATGAACAGACTGAGATAGATAGATAGATAGATAGATAGATAGATAGATAGATAGATAGATAGATATAGACAGACTGAGATAGATAGATAGATAGATAGATAGATAGATAGATAGATAGATATAAACAGACTGAGATAGATAGATAGATATAAACAGACAGAGATAGATAGATAGATAGATATAAACAGACAGATAGATAGATAGATAGATAGATAGATAGATAGATAGACAGACAGAGATAGATAGATAGATAGATAGACAGACAGACTGAGATAGATAGATAGATAGATAGATAGATAGATAGATAGATATAGACAGACTGAGATAGATAGATAGATAGATATGAACAGACTGAGATAGATAGATAGATAGATAGATATGAACAGACTGAGATAGATAGATAGATAGATAGATAGATAGATAGATAGATATGAATAGACTGAGATAGATAGATAGATAGATAGATAGATAGATAGATATGAACAGACTGAGATAGATAGATAGATAGATAGATATGAACAGACTGAGATAGATAGATAGATAGATAGATAGATATGAACAGACTGAGATAGATAGATAGATAGATATGAACAGACTGAGATAGATAGATAGATATGAACAGACTGAGATAGATAGATAGATAGATAGATAGATATGAACAGACTGAGATAGATAGATAGATATGAACAGACTGAGATAGATAGATAGATAGATATGAACACACTGAGATAGATAGATAGATAGATATAAACAGACTGAGATCGATATATAGATAGATAGTATCTACCTATATAGATAATTCAAATTGAAAAACACTCAGTTCATAATATGTATCATGATTGCATAATACACAAAACTCCGAGACGTGCCTAAAACAAACGATAATATCTATATTTACTGATATATACTTTTTGCTCTGTTATACTGCATTGAGCACTTTTCTATTAACACCAGATTAATATTTATATCTTGATGTGCATCTGCACATATGCAAATACATATTATTGATTATACTTTAGAACATGTACAAACTACTTCTTCTTCTTCTTCTTCTATGTGCCCTGTCCCTTCAGGACGTAGGCGATCATGGATCTCCACGTCTCCCTATCCCTTGTGGCTCTTAGTATGTTTGCTCCTGTTGCTCCTGGCAACCCCCGTTCCGTCATCCACCTGATCAGACTCTGCAGATATGTTATCCGCTGCCTTCCTCTGTCTCTCCTTCCTTCTATCTGACCAGTCAGTATCAGGTTCTCCAGGCTCTCTATCCTTATTGCATGTCCCAGGAACTTCAGTTGTCTCTTCCTGATGCTCAGCATCAATTTCCTTTTTGTTGCCATTCTTTCTAACACTTCGTCGTTGCTTGTATGCTCAGTCCACGATATCCATAGCATCCTTCTGTAGAACCACATTTCGGCCGCTTCCAGTTTTTTCCTCATTTTCGATGATATTGTCCAGCATTCACAGCCGTACTGAAGAACTGACATCACGTAGCAGTCTAGCACTCTTTTCTTCGTTTCTATTGAGATCTTCCTGTGTATTAGTATTTTGCTCATCTTCTGGAACGCGTCCTTTGCCATGCCAATTCGCCTTCGGATCTCCGTGTCGCACTTTCCATCTCCTGTTAGAACACTTCCTAGGTACTTGCTCAATCATGGATAGTCACAATAAATACAAACTACTACAAAATTAAAAAAATTTTTTTCAATCGAACAGTTTTTACCATCATTATTAAATATCTGATAAGACATTGTTCTTTCAATGTTGAAACAAAATACAATTTTTTAATAGTTTGTATATGATCTAAAGTATAATTCATAATAAATATTTTTATATTGAGCATAGTTTTAAATTAATGTTTTGAATATTGCAATTAATTTTCATTCCTTATTCATTTGAATACATACATATATATATATATATATTAATGCAGGTTTCATTGAATAATATAGACAAGTTTTGTCTATTAATTTTGTGTAGGATCCGTTCATACCGTCTGATATACTTGATGGTGATGTCGTTAAAAGACAACAAAAAATCACAGTATTTGTTGAATTTTTTATCAGGTCTAAGCTTTCGGCTCACATAAGCCATTATCAAAGAGTAAATAATAACACACAGTAAACATAGAACATTTAAGCTATTAACAATAAAGATAATTGAATTGAAAATATAAGTCCATCCCTACCGTGGCGGATGGCCGAAGACAGTGACAAAATAGTGGTGTTGTGGTCCCTGGTCTGATTACAGACATTTGAGTACGTTGTTGGAAATATCGAAATTGATTGTATTCAAACCAGGTTTAAACTGTTTAATGTAGAGTGCTTCGAGGATTTTTAGTTTCTGCTTATTATTTTCTTGTTTGAGTATGTACGTGTTATCAACAAGCGTTTGTCTCAGAAGTGTGCGTTGATAACCGTGTTGTTCTAAATGACGGAATATATTTGAATTTTTATTTAAGTGCAACGTCAGACGCCGTGAGAGCGAATTTGTGGTGTGGCCGATGTAGATATTATTAAGGTTGTTAGAGATACATTCTCTAAATGGACATATGAATTTATATACTACATTGGTCTTTTGCAAATCACTAACGGTGGGGGAAGAGTCGTTGCGGACAAATGAATTAGATGTAGTGGATTTAGTGTAATATATAATGAACTTAATTCTTTTGTTAGAGTCTGTCGGAGAAATATTAGTATTTATGAGTTTTTTTAGGATGTTTTCATCTAGTTGGTAGTTGGAGTGCATCTGGCTACGGTATAAGAGAGTGATATGTTTAGGATTGGTTGGGTTAGTATCATGTGTTGTTTTTTCCATGTTAAGCTTTTTAAGAAAGTAATGTATTTGTTCATCAACTATGTAGTTGGGAAAATTATTATTGATGAGTGTCTGTTTTATGTTTTTTAGTTCACTGTAGAAGATCTGATTTGTAGATGAATTGACTTTTGCACGGTATAATAGATTTTTTTATGATGGCTATTTTGTAATAGTGGGGGCATTCACTAATATAATTGAGTGTGGAGGGATTTTTATTAGTAGGTTTTTGATACGGTGAGATAGTAAATTTATTGTTGTCAGTGTTAATTAATATATCAAGAAAAGGAATTTTGTTATCTTTGCTAAGTTCATAAGTAAATTTTAAAACTGAGTTATTTTGAAACTGTTTTTGAAGTTGTAAGATTTCATTAGTATTTTTAATTGATAGTAGGATATCATCAACATATCTTAGATATATTGATGGTTTTGTAAATTTTGCAAAGGTAGTATTTTCAAGGTTAGACATGTAGAAATTACTAAAAATCGGACCAAGCACTGAACCCATGGAGACTCCGTCACGTTGTATATATATAGTGTTGTTTGGATCAACAAAAGGCACTTCAGTAGTACAAGCTAGTAGAATTTTTCTTAGGATGTTGGGATTAATTTTGAGTGGGGGTAATGAAGGATTACTGTAAACATTTCTTATAATTATATCAATAGTTTCACTGACGGGTACATTAGTAAAAAGGTTTTCCACATCAAGTGAAGCTATGATTTCATTATTAGGATTTTCACTCTTGAGGATTTGGATTGCCTCTAGGGTTGACTTTATGCTGTATTTACTCGGAAGGTAGGGTGTGATAAGCTGGTTAATATGTTTAGTTAACTGGTATACAGGAGTAGGAATTTGGGATATGATAGGGCGGAGAGGATAGTTAGGTTTATGAGTTTTTATGGTTCCGTATATGTAACCAGGTTTATAGTCACCAATAATTTTAGGGAGTTTTAAGGAATTCTGATCAGCGTTGTTGGCACTAATGAGTTTATTAATTTTAGATTTTAGTTGGTGTGTCGGGTTTTTGTTAATTTTTTTAAATTTTGTGTGGTCATGGAGTATGTGGTTGAGTTTTGTGTTGTAATCTGATTTGTTAAGTACAACAAAGATGTTAGCCTTGTCAGCTTTTTTTACAATTATGTGAAGGTGGTTGCGTAGTTCGTGCGCAGCACTTTTTAGTTGTTTCGATAGAATTTTTGAGGAGCTTCTGCTTTTATCATGGCGATCTTTGATTGCCTCAGCCTTAAGTAGATCTTTCAGTTCGGGTTTAACGGTTATAAGTTTTTCATCTTGTAATTTAGTGATGCTTTGATAGAGCGTTTCTATTTCAATTTTTTTAGTAAGCTGGTTATACTTACGGTATATATGGCAGTTAGGTCCAAGGTTGAGTAATTCTTCTTGGTGCTTAGTTAGTTGGTGGTTGGAAAGATTTATGAATTTATCGAATTTTTTGGGAAGAGTGATCGTGCCATTGTATAGTGAATTAAGTTTTTTGACAATTTTAGCACGGTGTTCGACTTCAGATTTTGCAGTGATTTTGGATAGTCTGAGTATTATTTCTTCTAGTTGGTTTGAGGTAGTTATATCTTTCAGTTTGTTGTAGAGGTCATGTTTGTTCTTGTATAATGTGTCAAGATTTTCTTTCGCTATTTCAATTTGCCTTTTCACAAGGCTCCATTTATATTTCAAGGTGGTGATGGTGTGTTGGGCTGCTGGATCATGTAATTTAAATTGTGTATATTTTGGCAGCATTTTTTCATTAATGCAGGTTTCATTGAATAATATAGACAAGTTTTGTCTATTAATTTTGTGTAGGATCCGTTCATACCGTCTGATATACTTGATGGTGATGTCGTTAAAAGACAACAAAAAATCACAGTATTTGTTGAATTTTTTATCAGGTCTAAGCTTTCGGCTCACATAAGCCATTATCAAAGAGTAAATAATAACACACAGTAAACATAGAACATTTAAGCTATTAACAATAAAGATAATTGAATTGAAAATATAAGTCCATCCCTACCGTGGCGGATGGCCGAAGACAGTGACAAAATAGTGGTGTTGTGGTCCCTGGTCTGATTACAGACATTTGAGTACGTTGTTGGAAATATCGAAATTGATTGTATTCAAACCAGGTTTAAACTGTTTAATGTAGAGTGCTTCGAGGATTTTTAGTTTCTGCTTATTATTTTCTTGTTTGAGTATGTACGTGTTATCAACAAGCGTTTGTCTCAGAAGTGTGCGTTGATAACCGTGTTGTTCTAAATGACGGAATATATTTGAATTTTTATTTAAGTGCAACGTCAGACGCCGTGAGAGCGAATTTGTGGTGTGGCCGATGTAGATATTATTAAGGTTGTTAGAGATACATTCTCTAAATGGACATATGAATTTATATACTACATTGGTCTTTTGCAAATCACTAACGGTGGGGGAAGAGTCGTTGCGGACAAATGAATTAGATGTAGTGGATTTAGTGTAATATATAATGAACTTAATTCTTTTGTTAGAGTCTGTCGGAGAAATATTAGTATTTATGAGTTTTTTTAGGATGTTTTCATCTAGTTGGTAGTTGGAGTGCATCTGGCTACGGTATAAGAGAGTGATATGTTTAGGATTGGTTGGGTTAGTATCATGTGTTGTTTTTTCCATGTTAAGCTTTTTAAGAAAGTAATGTATTTGTTCATCAACTATGTAGTTGGGAAAATTATTATTGATGAGTGTCTGTTTTATGTTTTTTAGTTCACTGTAGAAGATCTGATTTGTAGATGAATTGACTTTTGCACGGTATAATAGATTTTTTATGATGGCTATTTTGTAATAGTGGGGGCATTCACTAATATAATTGAGTGTGTATAAGTATATCAGACGGTATGAACGGATCCTACACAAAATTAATAGACAAAACTTGTCTATATTATTCAATGAAACCTGCATTAATGAAAAAATGCTGCCAAAATATACACAATTTAAATTACATGATCCAGCAGCCCAACACACCATCACCACCTTGAAATATAAATGGAGCCTTGTGAAAAGGCAAATTGAAATAGCGAAAGAAAATCTTGACACATTATACAAGAACAAACATGACCTCTACAACAAACTGAAAGATATAACTACCTCAAACCAACTAGAAGAAATAATACTCAGACTATCCAAAATCACTGCAAAATCTGAAGTCGAACACCGTGCTAAAATTGTCAAAAAACTTAATTCACTATACAATGGCACGATCACTCTTCCCAAAAAATTCGATAAATTCATAAATCTTTCCAACCACCAACTAACTAAGCACCAAGAAGAATTACTCAACCTTGGACCTAACTGCCATATATACCGTAAGTATAACCAGCTTACTAAAAAAATTGAAATAGAAACGCTCTATCAAAGCATCACTAAATTACAAGATGAAAAACTTATAACCGTTAAACCCGAACTGAAAGATCTACTTAAGGCTGAGGCAATCAAAGATCGCCATGATAAAAGCAGAAGCTCCTCAAAAATTCTATCGAAACAACTAAAAAGTGCTGCGCACGAACTACGCAACCACCTTCACATAATTGTAAAAAAAGCTGACAAGGCTAACATCTTTGTTGTACTTAACAAATCAGATTACAACACAAAACTCAACCACATACTCCATGACCACACAAAATTTAAAAAAATTAACAAAAACCCGACACACCAACTAAAATCTAAAATTAATAAACTCATTAGTGCCAACAACGCTGATCAGAATTCCTTAAAACTCCCTAAAATTATTGGTGACTATAAACCTGGTTACATATACGGAACCATAAAAACTCATAAACCTAACTATCCTCTCCGCCCTATCATATCCCAAATTCCTACTCCTGTATACCAGTTAACTAAACATATTAACCAGCTTATCACACCCTACCTTCCGAGTAAATACAGCATAAAGTCAACCCTAGAGGCAATCCAAATCCTCAAGAGTGAAAATCCTAATAATGAAATCATAGCTTCACTTGATGTGGAAAACCTTTTTACTAATGTACCCGTCAGTGAAACTATTGATATAATTATAAGAAATGTTTACAGTAATCCTTCATTACCCCCACTCAAAATTAATCCCAACATCCTAAGAAAAATTCTACTAGCTTGTACTACTGAAGTGCCTTTTGTTGATCCAAACAACACTATATATATACAACGTGACGGAGTCTCCATGGGTTCAGTGCTTGGTCCGATTTTTAGTAATTTCTACATGTCTAACCTTGAAAATACTACCTTTGCAAAATTTACAAAACCATCAATATATCTAAGATATGTTGATGATATCCTACTATCAATTAAAAATACTAATGAAATCTTACAACTTCAAAAACAGTTTCAAAATAACTCAGTTTTAAAATTTACTTATGAACTTAGCAAAGATAACAAAATTCCTTTTCTTGATATATTAATTAACACTGACAACAATAAATTTACTATCTCACCGTATCAAAAACCTACTAATAAAAATCCCTCCACACTCAATTATATTAGTGAATGCCCCCACTATTACAAAATAGCCATCATAAAAAATCTATTATACCGTGCAAAAGTCAATTCATCTACAAATCAGATCTTCTACAGTGAACTAAAAAACATAAAACAGACACTCATCAATAATAATTTTCCCAACTACATAGTTGATGAACAAATACATTACTTTCTTAAAAAGCTTAACATGGAAAAAACAACACATGATACTAACCCAACCAATCCTAAACATATCACTCTCTTATACCGTAGCCAGATGCACTCCAACTACCAACTAGATGAAAACATCCTAAAAAACTCATAAATACTAATATTTCTCCGACAGACTCTAACAAAAGAATTAAGTTCATTATATATTACACTAAATCCACTACATCTAATTCATTTGTCCGCAACGACTCTTCCCCCACCGTTAGTGATTTGCAAAAGACCAATGTAGTATATAAATTCATATGTCCATTTAGAGAATGTATCTCTAACAACCTTAATAATATCTACATCGGCCACACCACAAATTCGCTCTCACGGCGTCTGACGTTGCACTTAAATAAAAATTCAAATATATTCCGTCATTTAGAACAACACGGTTATCAACGCACACTTCTGAGACAAACGCTTGTTGATAACACGTACATACTCAAACAAGAAAATAATAAGCAGAAACTAAAAATCCTCGAAGCACTCTACATTAAACAGTTTAAACCTGGTTTGAATACAATCAATTTCGATATTTCCAACAACGTACTCAAATGTCTGTAATCAGACCAGGGACCACAACACCACTATTTTGTCACTGTCTTCGGCCATCCGCCACGGTAGGGATGGACTTATATTTTCAATTCAATTATCTTTATTGTTAATAGCTTAAATGTTCTATGTTTACTGTGTGTTATTATTTACTCTTTGATAATGGCTTATGTGAGCCGAAAGCTTAGACCTGATAAAAAATTCAACAAATACTGTGATTTTTTGTTGTCTTTTAACGACATCACCATCAAGTATATCAGACGGTATGAACGGATCCTACACAAAATTAATAGACAAAACTTGTCTATATTATTCAATGAAACCTGCATTAATGAAAAAATGCTGCCAAAATATACACAATATATATATATATATATATTTATATATACACGTGTTTACATGCATACCATAATATATATATAGATATATGTGTACACTACCGGCCAAAATTATTAGGCCATCCCAGTGTCTTAAATAAATGATGTATTTTGTGGTGATACCAACCGAACAAAAGCGATGAGCCGGATGTGTGCTCTCTCATAACTAAAAAGCAAATGAATAAGAATTGTCGTGCCCATCCGAGTTCACGCAGATGTTCCGGTTGAAAAATAAAAATTAATCAAAGATCAAATTACCAATTTTATTTATCAGCCAATGGGAAGCCCGAAATCAAATACAAGGATGAAATTCGAAACTGGCTGCATTTGATCCAAAAATGCTGATATAAAAAGCTAAGACATAGACGCTTCGTCAGACAGGCACAGACAGAGGAGAAGAGTGTAATTAGTTTCTTCCTTGACATAAGTCGAGCGGCTACTATGTTCGCCTCCTTCTTCCTGCCCTGTTCTCGAAGTACTAACTGACCTTTTCTAAGGCATTCCACAAACCAACTTGCTGACCTACTGACCTTAGAAACGGCAACTTGATAATGAACATTAATCATACTACCAAGCTTTTTACCTTTCAGCTTTATATTTTCTTTGAACATTATTTTATCTCCTTCAGCTCATTATTATCCGCCATGAACTCTTTCTAACTTCCATTGGACCTTTATTCCAAGTATTGTTTTAATTGTAAAACATTGATTGAAATGTATATATGTATAAATGTTATTTTACCCTCAAAATTGCCTTTCTTGAATTTATAATCTTTTATGAATTATAGTGGGCTATCTTCCCACAAGGCCAAATTCCGTTAACCTACTAGGGAATCCTACTACCCCTCACTAGAAATGAAAGAAGAGAAGAGATACCCGCTATAATTTCATACTATTTTTTAGTATTTATTGCCAAGTGAATAATTGTAAATGAAAATAGAATGGTTCTTTTGTTAATATTGCACAAAAACATGCGCATCAAATAAATTTATAAATATTTAACAATTACCTATATTGCAGTTTCATCAATGAAAGAATGAAGAAAATTTAGGGTGATTTGAACGAGTTCATTGTGAAATTTTGCATAGTAATAATAACAAAAAAAAATTATTATTTTCATTTAGAATTATCCACTTGGTAATAGATACTAAAAATAGTATGAAATACATCATTTCTTTTAAAAAACTGGGGTGGCGTAATAGTTATGGCCGGTAGTGTGTGTGTGTGTGTATATATATATATATATATATATATATATATATATATATATATATTATGGTAAATTTTGGTTTTAGGTGCCAAAGGCTTTTATCACTTCAAATTATTTCCGTGCAAATGTAAATGCTGAACTCCAATCAACAATTAGATATTTTAGAAACCTAGCTTTTTTGATGTTAACGACCAGAAAAAAATCGAACTTCTTGCTCTTTTTATCACCCACTACCATCTCAATTGGAAGACATTCGCTGCTGAATCACTTTAGGTGTAGGAAGCTAATTTCGGCCTATTTACTTCCTTTACTGTAAATTCTTTGCATAAAATTACTACGCAATTTTTTTTTGGTAATTAATTTCAGAAGAAAGTTGCATGTACTTAATTTCAGAAGAAAGTTAACTTTCAAATATATGAAAATAAGTGATAAGTATAGTTTAATTAACATTCAAATATATTGCATGTATTTGCGTGTATCTGCGTGTTTTTTTTTCCTTTTTTTTTGGTAATTAATAATATGAAGATAAGTGATAAGTGTAGTTTTGCTTAAACTTCAAATATATGTAAATATGAAAATACTTATAAATTATAAATAAGAAAAAGAAAAAAATAAGTAAGACAGTAAAGCATTTTTTAATAATTAACATTGAAAATAAACAATAATTACATCAATTGGAAAGGAATTTAAAAGTTAAAAAATGGAAAAAATGACATTGACAATTTTTTAAAAATGCAGTTTTCAGAAAGTTGCATGTATTTGCGTGTTTTTTTTTTCCTTTTTTGGATATTTAATTTCAGAAGAACGTTAACTTTCAAATATATGAAAGTAAGTGATAAGTGTAGTTTTACTTAACCTTAAAGTTAACCTTCTGAAAAAAAATCTATATTTTCATATATTTGAAAGTTAACTTTCTTCTTAAATTAAGTACACGCAACTTTCTTAATTAGCAACAAAAAAAAGGAAAAAAAACACGCAAATATATTTTCATATATTTGAAGTTTAAGCAAAACTATACTTATCACTTATTTTCAAAGATTTGAAATTCTTCTGAAATTAAGTACCAAAAAAAAAAGGAAAAAAATGCACGCAATATATTTGAAGGCTAAAAAACTACCATTATCACTTATTTTCATACATTTGAAAGTTAACTTTCTTAAAAAAAATTCTATATTTTCATGTATTTGAAAGTTAACTTTTGTCGGAAAAAATTAGATAAAACTACAATTATCACTTATTTTCATATATTTGAAAGTTAACTTTCTTCTGAAATTAAGTACACAAAAAAAAAGTAAAAAAACACGCAAATACACGCAACTTTCTGCTGAAATTGAGTACTGAAAAAAAATAAATCGCGTCAGTAATTTCTTCAAAGACTTTTCAAAAAAGGAAGTAAACAGGCTGAAATTAGCTTCCTATGCCTAAAGTGATTCAGCAGCGAATGTCTTCTGATTGACATGACAGTGGGTGACAAAAAGAGTGAGAAGAAGTTCAATCTTTTTCTGGTCATTAACATCAAAGTGTAGGTTTCTTCAATATCTAATTGTTGATTGGAGTTCAGAATATACATTTGCACGGAAATAAGGCTACTTTGGAAAAATCTGAATGGATAAAAGCCTTCAGGACCTAAAACCAAAATTTACCATATATATGTGTGTGTGTGTGTGTGTAATATTCAAAATCTAAAGGGTGCGATGGGTAAATTGTCGCTATTTGCCTTGTAAAATTTTGCAAAGTAATAATAACAAAAGAACCATTCTGTTTTCATTTACAATTATTCACTTGGCAATAAATACTAAAAAATAGTACATCATTTTCTTAAAACACTGGCGTAGCATAATAATTATGGCCGGTAGTGTATATATATATTTAGCAAATCTAGAGGGTGCGATGAGTAAATTGTCGCTATTTGCCTTGTAAAATTTTGCAAAGTAATAATAACAAAAGAACCATTCTATTTTCATTTAGAATTATCCACTTGGCAATAAATACTAAAAATAGTATGAAATACATCATTTCTTTTTAAAAACTTGGGTGGCCTAATAATTATGGCCGGTAGTGTATATCAGAACAGTAAACACTTTTTTTCATTTATCACAATGGTTGGTTAAATGCTTTTCCATATATGCCTTCCTGGACTGTTTTTATTTACAGAAACATGGACGACACAACAAAGATGGTGTATAAAGAGAATATCCGGCTGACAGAGGCTCTCAAGTATCACATGGAGGAGACAGAGCACCTAAAGAAATGCAAAGAAAGTTTTTTAAAAGACAAGGAGAATATGGCTGATATGTTAAAAGATCAAAAATTGTTGCTTCACAAAAAAGTTGTTGCAAACAAAAGAATCAAATCACTAAACTCCAAGGTCAGCAAGGAAGTTTCTTTTTCTTAAATTTAAACTTAAATTTAAAAAATTATTTATACCTCAATTATCATTTGTTCTTATTGATTTCTCAAATGGGAATTTTTAGATAGACTCAACTATCGCCCGGTTCACACTCCTCCCAGGTCTATTGAACGGGTGAAGAGGCTCATCCCTTGTTCCTTGTTTAGGATGTGGTTTCCGGCTTTCTCTTTTCCAATCTTTTTCACTTTTCCTTTTTTATTTTTTCAATTCGAGTAAATAGAATGAACTATTGCCCGTTCTCACTCCTCCCATGTCTATTGAACGGGTGAAGAGGCTCATCCCTTGTTCCCTGTTTAGGATGTGGTTTCCGGCTTTCTCTTTTCCAATCTTTTCACTCTTACGTAGCCCCCTGCACACCAGTGGCCTTACTGCCTTGCCCACTCAGGGTGATATGATTTTAAAAAAAAACAAAATTTGAAGGCTCTTGTTGAAATTAAAGTTTTTAGGTTCCGCCACACATTTTCGATACCTAACTTTTAAATTGAATTTTTAAAAATAAAAATGTTTTCTTGAAACGTTTATTTTAGTTTTAATTAAAAGCTAAATGATTAAATTTACTATTTCCAGTAAGCAAAATACTCTGGTATATTTCAAACAGAACTTATACTGATTGAATCTAAAATTATGAGATTTAAAATTTTTTAAAAATTTCTTGTCCATTTTTGAGTGATCAACATATTTGCAAAACATAAGTTAATTCCTGGTTTTAAAAATCTTGCAAAAATAAAATATAGATCTAGGATATGTTATTTTTTGCAAATTCGTAAATTGAAACTTAAATTAATCTGATTTACACAAGTATTACTTATTTATAGCATGAAATTTAGAATAATACTATTTCTTAATCACAGAGTGTTGATCTTTCTGACTTTTAATGTAAATGATTTATGTGTGATGACAGCCAGATATGTAATGATAGCTAGATAAGTTAATTATGGTTAAACAGAATTGACATAATTGTCCAAATCTTTTTCTGTAAAGGGAAGAAACCGTGAAATGCATAACCTTTTAATGTAACACAGAAAATACTATTTTAAAAAAAAATTCAAATGCACTAAAAAAATTATTTTAAAAATTATGATGGCTCAATGATTTGGATTAAACTTTTCAGTTTCTGATTTGTAAATATTGTCTTCACTTAATAACTTAATAACCAAACTGCCACAAAGCTTTGCAGAATTTGTTTTTTAATTTTTAAATTTTATAAATTAATTATAATTAAAAAAAGTGTGTCAGAAAGTGCCATAAATTATTCAGCAGCCTACATATAATGTTCCTTGATTGTCTCATTAGGACAGATCAGTTTTGAAACCATGATATTGCACTCAATTTCAAAGTTCAGGCTTGATATGACAAATCATGACAAAATATTTTTTCATATATTGTTATCATTTTTTTGAGGGAGCGATTTTAAACATATTTGTCTATACTGCTGAAATGATGTAGTATTTATATTATTTATATTGTTCAAACTGTTGCCCACATCTTTATTGCCATGTTTGTGACATTTCGGCCATTGTATGCTATGCTCTAGCCTTCTTCAGGTGTTAGGAATTTCAAATCAAACCCTTTATTTCGATCACTAGGGTATACCATTCTCATTCTATGTATGATACCACTTCTAGTAGACATGTAGTTATCTCCATTCCTTGCGTAAAAACTCGATTGGAAGTCATAAGTTATCTCCCTTAAACCCTGCAAGTTATTTGTTCACCACTGCTGTAGCCTGGTCTTGAACTCACGATCTAAGAGTCAAGTCAGGAACTAACCAACATCTACATCCACTAAGAACACATGGCTCAGTAGATATAGATGTTGGTTAGTTGCTGACTCTTATTTGTTTACCAGTGATGCAGCCTGATATTGAACTCACAACCCTTTGGGTCAAATCACTGGAACTAACCAACGCTTATATCCATATTATATTATATTATATATTATATTATATCCTATTGTGAGTTCAATACCAGGCTACAGCAGTGGTGAACAAGTAACTTGCAGGATTAGAGGGAGATAACTCATGACTTCCAATCGAGGCTTTTTGAAAGGAATGGAGTTCATATACCCCAGTGATTGTAATAAAGGGTTTGGTTAAAAATTTCTAGAACTTGAAGAAGGCTGGAGTGCACAACGGCTGGAACGTCGTACAAATGGCAACAAAGATGAGAACAATAGTCCGAATAATGTAAATACTGTAAATACTACCTCATCTCAGAAATATAGACAAATAGAATGATCTATTATTAAACGTCGTACAAATGGCAACAAAGATGAGGACAATAGTCCGAATAATGTAAATACTGTAAATACTACCTCATCTCAGAAATATAGACAGATAGAATGATCTATTATTAAACGTCATACAAATGCCAACAAAGATGAGGACAATAGTCCAAATAGTGTAAATACTGTAAATTCTACCTCATCTCAGAAATATAGACAAATAGAATGATCTATTATTAAATGTCGTACAAATGGCAATAAAGATGAAAACAATAGTTCAAATAATGTAAATACTGTAAATCCTTCCTCATCTCAGAAATATAGACAAATAGAATGATCTATTATTAAACGTTGTACAAATGGCAACAAAGAGAAGGACAATAGTCCAAATAATGTAAATACTGTAAATACTAAATCATCTCAGAAATATAGACAAATAGAATGATCTATTATTAAACGTCGTACAAATGGCAACAAAGAGAAGGACAATAGTCCAAATAATGTAAATACTGTAAATACTAAATCATCTCAGAAATACAGACAAATAGAATGTTCTATTATTAAATGTCGTACAAATGGCAACAAAGATGAGGACAATAGTCCAAATAATGTAAATACTGTAAATACTACCTCATCTCAGAAATATAGACAAATAGAATGATCTATTATTAAACGTTGTACAAATGGCAACAAAGAGAAGGACAATAGTCCAAATAATGTAAATACTGTAAATACTAAATCATCTCAGAAATATAGACAAATAGAATGATCTATTATTAAACGTCGTACAAATGGCAACAAAGAGAAGGACAATAGTCCAAATAATGTAAATACTGTAAATACTAAATCATCTCAGAAATACAGACAAATAGAATGTTCTATTATTAAATGTCGTACAAATGGCAACAAAGAGAAGGACAATAGTCCAAATAATGTAAATACTGTAAATACTAAATCATCTCAGAAATATAGACAAATAGAATGATCTATTATTAAACGTCGTACAAATGGCAACAAAGAGAAGGACAATAGTCCAAATAATGTAAATACTGTAAATACTAAATCATCTCAGAAATACAGACAAATAGAATGTTCTATTATTAAATGTCGTACAAATGGCAACAAAGATGAGGACAATAGTCCAAATAATGTAAATACTGTAAATACTAAATCATCTCAGAAATATAGACAAAGGTAGTTTCATCTCTCTTTAACTTAGCTAAGTTATTTATTCCCCACTGCTGTAGCTTGGTATTGAACTTACAACTCTCAAGGACACATGTTCTGTGTTGTTTTCCTCTGTCCCTCCTGCCCCATGTGTATCAGGTTCTCCAAGCCCTCCTTTCTTATTATATGTCCCAGAAACCTCAACTATCTTTTCCTGACATTCAGTCATTCTCAGACTCCTTCTGTAGAACCACATTGCTTTTGTTCCAAGTCTCCTTTTCATAATTGAGGAGATCATCCAAAACTCACTACCATACAGGAGTAGAACAGATATAACCTATTTAGTATTTATTTCGTACTCTTTTCCTTGTTTCGTGAGAAATTTTCCTATTTCTTCTTACTCTGATTAGCTTTTGGTATACTTGACTATTCCAGCATTTACTACCTGATGAGACATTATTCTTTCAATGTCAAAACAAAATGTACACTTATGTAGTAGATCGTAGTTTGGACATGTTCTAAAGTTAAATTTATAATGTTTATTTTTTATATTAGTTAATTTTTAAAACAATTTTTTTTTTGTAAAATTCAAATCTAAAATTCTTTGATTAATTTCCATCCAAGCTGTTTATGAAGATTGACATTCTGGAGAAGTCACTGCATCATATGATAAAAGAATTTGAGAACCAGAAAGAAGTTTGCACAAAGGAATCTAATCAGGAGATTGAAGTGTGTAAATCAGAGATTGCACGCCTAAAGCAGATTTTGGAATTAAAGTCAAAAGAGATGAACAAAGTGAAGAGATTGGCTCGCAGCATTCTTGAACAGAGGACGGAATTGGAAACATTTTTCATTGAAGCCATAAATTATGTAAGGCATGAAATTGAAAAAAATCGGTAAGTATCCTTCGTTTATTTTTATTTTTATTTTTTTTATCAACTGTTACTTTTCTGATAAGAGCAACTGGCTGTTGTATTCAATGAACTTGGAGATGGTTTTTTACTACTTCCACCCCTAAACCCAAAATTGATTAAAATGTCAGTAGATTGAAGATAGAATGGTTAAAAATTTCCTGTGGGCCAATAATCAACTCTCTAAACAAATTAATTGAATTGATTTTCAAAGATTTAACTTAACTAAGAAGCTAAACCCAGGACATCTGAGTTTGCTTTCTCAGAGGTATATGCCATTTTTAATTCTTGTTTGAATTTTTAATGGTTATCTTGACCTATCCAAAGTTAAAACTTAGTAACATATTTTTTTCTTATAAGAGCAGATAAGCCTTCCTATCATATGGTCAACCCTCCGCCTCCTTCTCTTGAACAAAAGTAGAGTCTCATCTCCTGTTTCATGTTTAGGAAGAGGTTCCCAGTTCCTTTCTCCTTCTGAGGCCTTAATAGTAGACCTATCATGAATATTTGGTGAATATCTTGCACTTCCCATTGTAGGAAATCCCCTCCCCATGAGTGCTTCCCTGATAGCTACAATCTCCAAAAGTTTAAGCGCAACATCAATTGCTATCTTCTATCTTCTTGATGACTAAATTTCTCATGCTCTCTCTCCTACATCCCTGGTAACTTGTTCTTTGTTTCTTTTTCTTTCCTTTTCTATCACTGTAACCCCCTTCACACCAGTGGCAGTACTGCCTTGCTTGGGTCAAAACGATTATAAAAAAAATGTGGATGGTGGCTATATCCCTTTTTACTGTGGATACTGGGTTGGCAGTTTTCTGGTTTCGTTTCATAGTTTGGAGCCCCAAATCTTGTGTAGTATTGAGAGAGGCTAGTCTTACTAAGAGCTGCATGATATTGGGGTTCTTATAGTACCAGGTTGTGCATGGAAGGGTGCCTCTGCAAGCACCTCTGGTGGGCAACCCAAGACGACATAAGGCTGCAGTCTGCGCCAATTCCTAGTTTGCACATGTTATCTTAGATAACCAACAGTTACTACTATTCTTGACCTGTTTTTAATCTTTTCCCTTTGTCTTTTCTATAAGAGAAGAGACGGATTAATACATGGCAACTGCTATGATGTGCTTTTTAACCCCAGTACCCTGACTTAAGAATTTAATGATGACCGATCTTTTCAAAGGATACCATGAGACCGAACATGTGAGCAACAATAAGGCCTCGGAAAAAATGCAAACAAAGAGGAAACTTACACTTAACATCAGGAAAATACAACTGAGGTTTTTGGGACATGTAATGAGGATGTGCGTTGTGGTGCATTGAATATCAACTCGGAATGAGAAATCGGGGAGCCGAGTTCGAATTCCAGCCGAATTCATTGCATTCACTTACGCGCAAATACCCTTGGGAAAGGTATTAATCCGTCTATTCCTTCCAGTTATGGGTTAAATAGCAGGACAGATTGGGTTCTATAGCCTTGGTCGGCAGCCAGTCTACCGCAGAAAGCAATGGCAACCTACTGCGGGATAATCTTCTGCCCAGTCAGTCATGTCTCTTTTGAGACATGATCGCCCAAGCGTGTATCACGTATGGCACTTAACTGACTGAATGAGACTGGAGGGCTTGGAGAATCTAATACTCACTGGATGGATAGGGGGAAAGAGAGACAGAAGAAATCAGCATGAGACCTACTTGATGGCCTTGAGCGAAGGTCAGGGATAGATACCAAGAAAAAAATATTAAGAGCGACAATAGATAGGAGTATGTGGAAATCCATGATAACCTACACTACCGGCCATAATTATTAGACACATTTGGGTGTACATATGTTGATTTATGGATATATGTGTATGTGGATATAAGTAAATATCCATGTTTGTGTTAATATGTAGGGTTATATTTATATACGTATTCATGTGCCTGTGAGTGGGTGCATAATGTGTTTATGGTCACCATCCAGGGCAATGGACTCTTTTTGCTGATCTAATGATCCCAAACTGAGATCAGGCTAAAGTCTCTGTTCCAGATTGTGTTACTTAATTTCTGTTTCATTTTAAAGAAGTGTTTGTTCCAGGAAGATATTTATACTGAATGGAATGGATACAGTGTGGCCTGATGAAATGAGCTAATTTAGCTCATAGAAATGAATTATAATTTTTTATCTAAATGAAGTGTTGAGTTTTCTTATATATATATATATTTATTTATTTATTTATTTTTTTTTAATCATCTCACCCCAAGCAAGGCATTCCACTGCCACTATTGTGCATGGGGCTACATAGGGGAAGGTAAAGAGAAGGAGTGGTTAGACATAGGGAATGTCAGGAGGAAGGTGACAGATGAGTAAGGATAGCGAGGATGAGGGTTGGGCAGATGGGAAGAGTGTTTGATAGAATGGGAGCAGGTTAGTGTGTTAGGAGGCGTCTATTGACCTTACATTTAAACTCCTGGAGATTGTAGCCGTCGGGGAAGCAATCGTTTGGAAGAGAATTCCACAGTTGGGAAGTGCGAGGAAAGAAACTGTTGGAGTAGAAGTTACGGCTATATTACGGTTATATTTTATATTTTTAATCCAAAAGGATAAGCAGGTAGGTAAATCCCAAAAACCCGATCCTAATTAATATTAATTTCATTAATATTAAAATTGGTCAAGGTGGAGGACTCAATGCAGTTATTATATTCTAATTACAGAGCCAATTATAAAATAAAACAAAATTTCGATGTTCAAATTCGTTGAATAGCCATTTCTACGAGGATATCCTCGCCTCCTCAAATATTTGTCCGTGGATGGAAATCTTTTTTTTTTTTTGACTTCTGCCAGTATAAAATAATTTTGTCATTTGACTTTGATTGAATAAATATAATTTGGTGCTGAGGACGTGAGGATATCCTCAAAAAAATGGTCTTTTCAACAAATTTGAACATCAAAATTTTGTTTTATTTTATATATGTATATATGTATATATATATATTTAGTTTTTGGTCATAATAAAATTAAACCAGTGCTCATTTGTATTAAAAAGTGTTCAATACAATTGTAGAATTTTTGAATAATTTTTGCAATATTACAAATTGCCTGAAGACACCACATGGTAAAAACCTAGGTCACGTAATAACTCGTTTACAAATAAAATATATATATATATATATATATATATATATTTCAAGGTGAAGAGGACTCAAGGTTTTATTATTTTGAGTGCTCCTGCATTTATTTTATTATGAGCAGTGCTCAATATAATAAATATTATAGACCTGAATATAATTACATAGTTATGAATTAATTGTACATTGCGACATGGAAATTTCTATGTTTCGAGATAGATTCTCTTCATTAGGCAATATTTCATGTTGGTTGTACAGATGATTTATATTTAAAATATACTAGCATCATAGCCCGGCGTCGCCCGTGCAACTCAGAATATTTTAGTAGTAGGAGAAGATGCCAATGAGAGGAGTAGATGTATTTTATTTTATATATGGGTCTGAAATATTATATCTGAAAAAAAAAACAGACTTGAATAATTAAATTAACCATTGGCACTTTTTTTTTTTACATATTTTGTTTTACACTTTTTATTAAAATATTTTTTTTTGTTTCAAAATTACAGGGAAAAATATTCACATTTTTTTGTTGACCAAATGAATTTTTAAAACATCAGAATAAAATTTAAATATAAAGGCTCATTTTTTTTTTTAATAAAATAATATTTTAGTCGCATTTGACACGTGTGATTTGATTTCTGTGACAAAATTCAGCAACCATCTTAGATCTTAAATGTTTTACGGAGTAAAAAGTGCGAAAGTGAAAAATTGCTGAACTTAAAACTCAAAAAGTATGTGTCAACCTGGCTTCCCTGTAGATATGTGTCCCTAGAAAGTTAGAATGGCGTAGCTTAAAAACTGTAGGCATGCATAGCGAACAGTCACACATGGATTCACAGATTGCCTTTTATATATATAGATAGATATACAAATATTTGTTTTCATAGCTATTTCTTTTATAATATGGCAATTGATAATAACTGATAATTTATAATATGACAACTGATAAATGATAATTTATAATATGGCAAGTGATAATATTGATATTACTGATAATAAAATTTCTTTTGTTTCAAAATTCCAGGGGAAAATATTCACATTTTTTTGTTGACCAAATTAATTTTTAAAACGTCGAAATACAAATTAAAAATAAAGGCTTCTTTTTTTTTCTTTTTAATAAAAAATATTTTAGTCGCGTTTGACACGTGTGATTTGATTTCTGTGATGTAATTCAGCAACCATCTTAGATCTTAGATGTTTTACGGAGCAAATGTAAACAATCGGCTTCATTGTCAAAAAGTGCAAAAGGGAAAATTGCTGAACTTAAACTCAAAAAGTCTGTGTCGACCTGGCTTCCCTGTAGATATGTATCCCTATCTTTAAAAATGTAGGCGTGCATAGACACAGAGACTCACAGATTGCCTCTTATATATAGAGATACCAAGGAAAATGGTATAAGCTTTTTATTCAGATCTTTTTGTGTCCTTGTAATAAAAATAGAAAAAAAAAAAAAATCTGTGTGCCAACATTAAGTTCAGTCATAGATCTGGTTTGAACAGTCCAACTGGCTACGTAGTAACAAAAATGGAGTCAGAAATCCAACCTTCCCTTGGCAACAGCGAAAATCACACTTTCACTCACCTAGCTCAAATATCATACGTTTTCTCTCCAATCTCAAAAAATCTATCTAACTCACAATAAGAAAAACAATTGTCTTTATTCTCTGAGCAATTTTTCTGATTAACCACACCGAACACAGAGGGAAGAAAATTAGCATAGCTTTTGAAACTCACAGCAGTTCTTTTTGAGCTAACAATTCTCTGTAATTTTTCCATAGCAGACCACAAACTCTTTCAAGGTAGGCAATTTTCTCTTTCATTACTGACCTTAGAGTTTTTCTTTTATTAGGACATCGTGTCAGTATAAAATGTCCATAAACTGTCAGTATAAAATGTCCAAAGTGATTATTATTTGAAGCATTTACATCTCATTTATTAGCCATTTTCAAGGTGTTTGTTGTTTGTCAATTTCTGTGTTGTTTAGAAGTTGCTTTAATTGCATGCTGGCTTCATTAAAACAAAATTACACAAATTATTCTAGATGTTAACAATTTGCACAGGTCCATATTTAAAACACAAATGTTTTCATAGAAATAAATCATGCCACAGATGCTGTAGACAATTGTGAATTTAATATTAAAATCTAATCTAATAACGAAAAGAGAAAAAATTGCTTTTCCATCAAACATTAGTCATTAAATTAAACATGATTTAAGTAAAACTGAACAAATTTAAAATTTTATCATTTTTATTAATAATTATCAAAATTAACAGTTTTATTAGTAGTTATATAAACTTTTATATGTGTGAAAAAAGACAAAAGAAATAGTTATCTTAGCAGACATGGTTTGTCCTCTGATGGACTTTATCAAGACAAATGCATGGATTTTATTTTGCAGTAAGTATTTATAAACAAAAGTAAAAATGTTGTTAGTGTTTCAGATTTTTTAAATTTAAATCTAAACTTATTTATAAATGGAACTTTGTCTCTGTGTGTGTGTATGTGTCTGTGTGTGTCTCTGTGTGTGTCTGTGTGTGTGTGTCTGTTACCTATAGACTCCGAAACAGCTGAACCGATTTTCTTGTAATTTTACACAGTTGTACTATAAGCGTCTGTGAGTGTTCTTAGCTAGATTTTGTGTCGAGGTACCCCCGATAAATATCGAAAATCGATAATCGAAAAAATTGGGTTATAGAAGGAGTGGTCCGATTTTAATCAAATTTGATACACTCATAGACAAAGACAAGAAACAATATTCAGATGTTTCAAGGTTGTAGTTCTTACAATAGTGCAGAAAATTAATAATATATATATATATATAAAAGGCAAGATGTCTGTGTGTCTGTTTATCTGTCTGTATGTCTGTGTTTTTTTCAGTCCTTTTATTTTACTTTTTGCTTCGGGTTTGGCTCTAAGTAGGTATAATTGTAGTTCCTAGTCTCAGCCATGATACCATTTACTCAGAGGACATATTTAGCCTTCAAAATTCAGTTTACAAGGAAAAAAACACATTTGATATCGATACCAGGAAATCAAAATTTGATTTACATCCATTCATTTTTCTTTCAGTCTACAGTTTCACTTTAACTGGAAACAACTATTGCTTTTTAGTCTTTCGTGCCAACGTCCAAAGAGTCTGAGCTCCAGGACCATGGATTAGTTTTAAAGCTTTCATTACATCCAAGCAATGCCGGGCTATACAGCTAGTCTGCTCATGAATATAAAATTCAGATGTAACTAAAAATATATCTGTAAAGATATATGAATAAAGTCAAAAGATAAAGTTATCTTAGCAGACATGGTTTGTTCTCTGATGGACTTTATCAAGGCAAATGTAAGGATTTTTTTTTGCAGCAAGTATTTCTAAACAAAAGTAAATAAATGTTAGTTTTTCAAATTTTTTAAATTTAAGAGACACTCATAAATGATGTAACCTAATGTAATCAGTTCCCAAGTTGGAATGCAGATGACACCACCAATTACACCCATCTCAATAGGAAATCTGCCAAGGCTGACAAATTAAACCTGGTTTTTGCTCCTCAAAAGAGCCTCCAATCTGTGATTGAATGGGGTAGAAAATGTCTCGTAAATGTTAATGCCTCCAAGATGAAGCTGCTCTCTTATGGTTAACACCATAGGGAAACTTTCTTGCCTACCAACAGAATAGGTGATGCTAGTCTCCTAGAGAGCAAAACACTGCGCCTCCTTGGCCTCACTCTCTCAAATGATCTCAAATGGAATGATTACATTGAATCTATAATTGTATCTACTGCTAGGAAGTTTGTGTCACTGTGTCAAGCCAGGAAGTTTTTCTTGTCAGAATTCATTTTACACATTTATAAATCTACCATTTGTTCATGCATTGAATGCTGTTGACATATCTGGTCAGGTGCTCCTGCGAGTCATCTTGAGATTCTCAACAAAATCCAAAGAAGGATCTGCAATATAATCAATTCTGACTAAGCAGCTCACCTACATTCACTTTCTCACCGACGTGATGTGGCATCCCTCTGTCTTTTTCTACAATTATTTTCATGGCAAGTGCTCTGACGAGCTTTATACTTTGGTCCCCGATCCCATGTATTTAGGTGAGCTACTAGATTGGATGTGTGCTGTGGTGCATTGGATATCAGCTCGAAACGAGAAATCGGGGAGCCGAGTTCGAATTCCAGCCGAATTCATTGCATTCACTTACGCACAAATACCCTTGGGAAAGGTATTAATCCGCCTATTTTCTTCCAGTTATGGGTTAAATAACAGGACAGATTGGGTTCTATAGCCTTGGTTGGCAACCAGTCTACCACAGAAAGCAATGGCATCCTACTGCGGGATAATCTTCTGCCCAGTCAGTCATGTCTCTTTTGAGACATGATCGCCAAAAGCGTGTATCACGTATGGCACTTAACTGACTGACTGACTAGATTGGCATCAAGGTCTCACCCCTTTACCATCAAAATAGTTAAATGTAACCAACTCTTCTACTCTAACTGTTTCTTTTTTGCACTTCCCATTTGAGAAACTCTCTTCCATTTGCTTGTTTCCCTGATAGCTACAATCTCCAAAAGCTTAAATGCAACATCAATTGCCATCTTCTGTCTCCTTAATTCACATCCATCTCTTATCCTTTCTTTGACATCCCCTTGTTTTTTTTTTCTCTCATTGTAAGCTCTTGCTTACCAGTGGTGGTCCAGTCTTGGTTTGGCTGAAATGATTATAAAAAGACAAATATTCCTCAGGTGAACTGAAAAGTCAAGTAAATTATGGATGATGCTAACCTTATTGTCTAACTAGCAGTATAGCCCGGTATTGCTCAGGTGTAATGAAAGCTTTAAAACTAATCCATGGTTCTGGAGCTCAGACTCTTTGGACGTTGGCACGAAAGACTAAAAAGCAATAGTTGTTTCCAGTTAAAGTGAAACTGTAGACTGAAAGAAAAATGAATGGATGTAAGTCAAATTTTGATTTCCTGGTATCGATATCAAATAAGTTTTTTCATCATAAACTGAATTTTGAAGGCTAAATAAGTCCTCTGAGTAAATGGTATCATGGCTGAGACTAAGAAATACAATTATACCTATACTTATACCTACACACACAAACATCTTGCCTTATATATTTATTATCGATTTTCTGCACTATTGTAAGAACTGCAACCTTGAAACTTCTGAATATCGTTTCTTATGTCTTTGTCTATGAGTGTTTCAAATTTGATTAAAATCAGACCACTCCTTCTATAATCCGATTTTTTCGATTATCGATTTTCAATATTTATCAGGGGTACCTCGACACAAAACCTAGCTAAGGACACTCGCAGATGCTTATAGTACAACTGTGTAAATTTTCAAGAAAATCGGTTCTGCCATTTTGGAGTAACGGACACACACACACAGACACATACACACACACAGACACAAAGTTCCATTTATAAATAAGTTTAGATTAGATAAACAAAAGTGACTAAATGATGTTGTTGAATTTTTTTATGCAATTAATAATTAAATTATTTTAATATGGGTTGGTTTTGTTTTGTTTTGATTTGTTTCACTATATATATATATATATATATCAACCTCAATAGGTTATTTAATGTCAATGATATTTTTACCAGAGATTCGTATGAATAAAATATATATTGTCTTTCTTATTATTATTCTCAACATGCTAACGATCCCGCTCCTTTAAAGCATAAGATCAGGTCTGCCTGAATGTCAAATTGTGGCTCCATTTATCTCTCTTTGGCCAGCTATGATTTACATGCATGCAATCCTCCTTTTCGGTTCTCCCCCACATGTGCACAGTTATTCCGTCACGTTTGTTGATTGCCTCGTCTAGCACTCGTTATGCAGTTACAAAAGATGCAGACAACCCAGAGCCTCTTGCTTCTTCTAGGAGACACATGTTCCCTACACTCCTTCCTGATCTCCTGATCACAAGCAATACACCCCAGTGCAGCTCTCTTTTGATGAGTACTTTGTCAAAGAGGGATAGCGCAGGCCTCATCTTCAGATGGACTTTATTTTGGGTTCACTGCTTTCCACTCATCAGCTAGTCTGGCATCTGCCAAAAAACTACTAATGTCAGAGATCTATCGCCTGGTTCACACTCCACCCATGTCTATTGAACAGGTTAAGAGGCTCATCCCTTGTTCCCTGTTTAGGATGTGGTTTCCGGCTTTCTCTTTTCCAATCTTCTCACTTTGTTTTTTTTTTTTCAATTGGAGTAGATAGATCTATCTATCACCTGGGTCACACTCCACCCACATCTATTGAACAGGTTAAGAGGCTCATCCCTTGTTCCCTGTTTAGGATGTGGTTTCTGGCTTTCTCTTTTCCAATCTTTTCACTATTACGTAGCCCCCTGCATATCAGTGGCGTTACCACCTTGCTCGGGGTGATACGATTAAAAAAAAAAGGGTTGTCTGGTGAATCTGGTCTGAAGTAAACTATAGGCACCCCCGCTGTTCATCTCAGTGTTCTTGACAGGCTCTAAAGGAGAATCAGTAATGTGATAGGTACCAACTTGGCAGCTTGACTCCAGCCGCTTTCCCATCGACAGGATGTGGCTTCCTTCTGTCTGTTCTGTGAATACTTTCATGGCTTCTGCTCCAACTAACTTAAGTCATTGGCAACTAGGTCCCACCCATTCACAGTTTGATCAACCAAATGCAGACGACAATTCTACTCCTTCAGCTTCTTTTCTCGCACTTCCCTCCTGTGGAACTCGCTTCCATATTCTTGCTTTCCTAATGGCTACAAACCCCGGGAATTTAAATGCAATGTCAATACTCATCTATTAACTACTTGACTCTAGTTCTTTCACCACCCCGTATATCCTTTCCTTTCTCCCCACCTTTGCACCTGTTATCACACCTGTATTCCCATCCTTCTCTTGCTCCTTTCTAACTGGTTTGTCTTTCTCTTTACTCTCCTTCTATCTAATCTTTTTACTCTTATGTAGCCCCCTGCACATCAGTGGTGTTACCACCTTGCTCGGGGTGATACGATTAAAAAAAAAAACAAAAAAAAACTTTCTTCTGTGTCACTTTCACTTTTGTCACTTGCCAATGGAGATAACCCTACAAAAGCTGCAAATATTTGCAATGGCGTGGTATCCTGTCAATCCATATTAACTAAGAACTTGCCACCTTGGTTACATGTCTCTGCTTCTTGGGGTTTTAACCCAGACAATGTTTCCTTCTTCATATCTCTGGTTCTCGATCCGAGGTGAAGGTGTAGAGTTGATACTTTTTACTCAGATGTGATATTTATGCAGTCTGCTGGGCATTGTTGCGGAGGCTGAAAAGCCGTCCTTTAGCATGAAATTGCACCAGTACACCACCTCTAACACAGCCTCTAACACATTCTTTCTGACTGCGATAGTTTTTATGCTCAGGTGACTTCATTCCACAATACCATTCCCTGTTGGTACATGAGTGCACTGAAACCTCAAGTGAACGCCCCAGCTACTTGTGAATTCCGTTAACTGTTTGCTAGTAAATGCAGTGTCATTATCTGTCAGTATTTTGGTTGGTGGGCTCCACTCGCAAAAAATTAATTCTAGCTGATAGATGACACAGGTGGAATCCTGTTGTAGTGGCGAACTGAGAGGAACCACCATCTATCAGGGTAAAAAAATGCTCACTACCATAATGGGTTACATCCACTGCCAGCCTGTTCAAGTTATTTTTCAATTCTAGTTTTCCTTTCTCCCATTGAACCAGGTGGTGAATGTTGGCCATGTAGTAATGCCTCGATTGGAAGTCATGAGTTATCTCCCTCTAACCCTGCAAGTTACTTGTTCACCTCTTCTGTAGTTTGGTATTGAACTCACAACTCTTTTGGTAAAGTCACAGGAACTTACCAACATCTATATCCTCTGTGATATGTGTCCTTAAGGACTTCAAATCGAGGTCAGGGATGAGAATGATATACCCAAGTGATTGTCATAAAGGGTTTGGTTCAAAATTTTCTATCACCTGAAGAAGGCCTGAGCATGCAACGGCCAAAATATCATATAAATGGCAAGAAAGATAAAGACAATAGTCCCTGAATAATGTAAATACTGTAAATACTACCTCATCTCAGAAATATAGACAAATAGAATGATCTATTATTAAACATTGTACAAATAGCAACAAAGATGAGGACAATAGTCCGAATAATGTAAATACTGTAAATTCTACCTCATCTCAGAAATATAGACAAATAGAATGATCTATTATTAAACGTCGTACAAATGGCAATAACGATGAAAACAATAATCCGAATAATGTAAATACTGTAAATACTACCTCATCTCAGAAATATAGACAAATATTATAGTATTGTTTAGAGTGATTAAATTGTTTTGCATCGCAAATATATTTGTATTTGGTTTGAACCCCAATTTCTGCTAGGAATGACATAATACATCGGCCCTAAAACAGACCTGCCTAGTTTTCAAATTATAGTTAAGACCCTGGCACAAAGCTGTAATATGCAAACATCTAGTGAGTAGCAAATTCAATTCACAACACTGACAACCGTTATTATTTGTTTTATAGACAGAATAACATTTCTGAAACTAAACTTTTACTAATCTGACAGAATAAGCTGACATATTTGTGGGTGAATAGCTAGGGCTTTCATCACACAGGTGTTTTTGTTCTTTGTTTTGTAGTCATAATTACCTTTATTAAGCCAAACTTGCATGTCAGCAAAGAATCTTAGGAGCAACTTAAGGATGAATAAAATATCTCCATTTTATATTTGCATGTGTGTGTGTGTGTGTGTGTGTGTGTGTGTGTGAGAGAGACTTTTATCACATGACTGTTTTTGTTTTTGTTTTTTTGTTTTGTTTTGTTTTATAGACAGAATTACATTTATGAAGCCAAACTTGCATATCAGCATAAAATGTTAGAAGCGACCATAGGGAGAACAGAATATCCCAAAATACGAACATTTAATCAATTAATAAACAGTACAAATGATGTGCACAAAGACTTTGATGCAGCAGCAATTTTGTGAGTATATTACTTAATCTTTTGTGAGTATAATACTTGATATTTTGTGAGTGTAATGCTCGATATTTTGTGAGTATAACACTCAATATTTTATGAGTGTAATGCTTGATATTTTATGAGTGAAATGCTTGATATTTTATGAGTGTAATGCGTGTAATTTTTTTAGTATAATGCTCGATATTTTGTGAGTGGAATGTTCGATATTTTGTGAGCTATACGCTCAATATTTTATGAGTGTATTGCTTGATATTTTATGAGTGTAATGTGTGTAATTTTTTTAGTATAAAGCTTGATATTTTGTGAGTGGAATGCTCGATATTTTGTGAGTGGAACGCTCGGTATTTTGTGAGTGTAATGCTTGATATTTTGAGTGTAATGCTTGTTATTTTTTTAGTATAAAGCTTGATATTTTGTGAGTGGAATGCTCGATATTTTGTGAGTGGAACGCTCGGTATTTTGTGAGTGTAATGCTTGATATTTTGAGTGTAATGCTTGTTATTTTTTTAGTATAATGCTCGATATTTTGTGAGTGGAATGCTCGATATTTTGTGAGTATGATTAAAAAAATCACAACTTTTAATTATACAGCACAACAACAGTTGACAGTAAAAAATTATTATTATTATTCTGAGCTGCCGCATGTATGGTATGGCTGGAATTTGGGTGGACAACATTCTATTTTAGAAATATATATATATGATAAGATACAGAACAAATAGGAAATGTTTATCAATCTAACATGTTTTAGCTTTATTAAAGCTTTGTCAGAGATTGTTAGGACCAAATATGGATTAGAATCTAACAAGTTAAGATAAAGAACAAATAAGAATGGTTTATCAATCTAACGTTTAACTTTTATTAAAGCTTCATCAGAGATTGTTAAGATCAGATATGGATGGGAATATATATATATATATTAATCAGAAATGTTTTTTCTTTGTCTTAATTTTACGTATTTACAATATTTGTAATTTTAAGTGTGTTCCAGTACTGTTTCCATATTTATTTTTTTTCTAATCAATCTGTTATAATCAAAGTTGCCAACGACTTGTCTCTGACAAAGCGTTGGCCGAAAGGCAGCCTAGGCCCGGATATTTAAAAGAAAAAGATGAACATGAAATTAGGTTTGTTTTCTGAGGTGTCAGATCATTAGTTTGAGATATATAATTATGAAATCTTATGGAAAGTTAAGAAATGGTTTTAACCAACATATTTATTTAAATTTATTTGGTTGAACATTATTTTTAATGGATATTCATATTTGAGTGGATAGTCTTTTTCTATGATTAATGATATACGTTTATTGTTAGGAAAACATATTTTTTTAACAAGATTTCTTGAATATTCAGTCTGTTGGATATATATATAAATGTACTGTTTAATTATAGAAAAACAGACTATCCACTCAAATACGAGTATCCATTAAAAATAATGTTCAAACAAATAAATTTTAATATCTATGTCTATATATATTTTTCATTTAAAAATGAGTTATTTCCACAGCCTAGGTTTCAACCTTTCGGTGTCTTCAGGTGATTTATAATAACTGATATCATTTTTCAAACAGTCAAACAGGGATTTTTTACGAATGTGCAACTGGAATTTTCAAACAAACGAAAAATTTTCAAAATTAAAGAGGAGTTACCAAAGGATCTTAGAACACTTTCATCCATGTTTGTATGATCCTAGTAGGTATTTATGGGTATGATTACATTTGGATATAATTTCTGATCGTTCATTTAGTAATTCCTTTCTTTCTGGGAACAACATAATAGGATCATTCCATGTCAAAACACCAGCAAAAAGTTGAAATCTGCACCCACCGATACTTGAAATTTGACACAAATGTCTCCCTTTAGTTTTTTTTTAATCATTTCACCCCGAGCAAGGCGGAAACGCCACTGATGTGCAGGGGGCTACATAAATGTAAAAAGATTAATTAGAAAAGAGTGAGGAGTACAAACTAGTTAGAGAGGAACAATAGAAAGCTGAGAAAGCAGGTGCGATGAGAGATACATAGGTGGAGAGAAAGGGAAGGTTATACGGGGGTGGGGAGGGAGCTAGAGTCCAGTGGTTAGTAGATGATATAATATATCATTTTATAATATATATATCATTTAATATATATAATTTATTTAATATATATATATATATATATTATAAATTATATATATTATAAATTATATATATAATTGTATATATATATATACAAATATATTAGTTAGGCTTTGTTAATAATTAACTTAACTTAAATCAGTACACAGTTGCATAAAAAGTTTTTCAATGCAATTATATAATAGAATTATATAATATAATATTTTTCATTTGAAAAACATGTTATTTCCGTGATCTAGGTTTCAAACTTTCGGTATCTTCAGTCGAATTACAATAACTGGTTTTACCATTTTTTCAAACGCTGGAATAGGGACTTTTTACGAACGTGCGACTGGAATTTTCAAACAAACGAAAAATTTTCAAAATTAGGGAGGAGTTACCAAAGGATCTTAGAACACTTTCATCCATGTTTGTATGATCCTAGTAAGTATTTATGGGCATGATTACATTTGGACATAATTCCTGATTGTTCATTTAGTAATTTTTTTATTTCTGGGAACAACATGATAGCAAACTTTCCTCCTGATACAATCTGCATATGTTGCCACCATGGTATGGTTTAGCTATTTTCACTGATATAACTTAGAGTATAGTGAAAATAGCCAAACCATACTGACATTATTTCTTATTTCTTTAAATGTCATATTTAGTGCATACACCTATTTGAGCAAATGTCCTTCAGTATTTGTCTATATTTCTGAGATGAGGTAGTATTTACACTATTTACATTATTCAGACTATTGTCCTCACTTTTGTTGCCATTTGTACGATATTTCAGCTATTGTACTCTCCTGCCTTCTTCAGGTGCTAGGAATTTCGAACCGAACCCTTTATTACAATCACTGGGGTACATCATTCTCATTCTTTGTGCAAAGCCACTTTTGGTAGTCATGAGTTATTTCGCTTTAACTTTAAGTTAATTGTTCACCACTGCTGTAGCCTGGTATTGAACTCATAACTCTTTGAGTCAAGTCACTGGAACTAACCAACATCTATATCCACTGAGCGATGTGTCCGTGAGAAGAGTTAAGTTAAAGTTAAAGTATTTTTAGCCTCACACATCTACACTTCTCCTGTCTTTCTCTGTTCTGTAAGTATCAGATTCTCCAAGCCCGCTTTCCTTATGACATCTCCAAAAACTTCAGCTATCTTTTCCTAAGGTTAAGTTTAAGTTTCCCTTTGTTTCCATCCTCTCCAAAACCTTCTGGTTGCTAACATGTTCGGTCCATGGTATCCTCAGCATCCTTCTGTAGAACTACATTTTGGTTGCTTCAAGTCTTTCCTTCATCTTTGATGAAATTGTCCAGCATTCACTGCCACATTTAAAGATAGTCAGTCATTTAAGTGCCATACATGATACATGCTTTGGGCGATCATGTCTGGAAAGAGACATGACTGACTGAGCAGAAGATTATCCCGCAGTAAGTTGCCATTACTTTCTGCGGTAGACTGGTTGCCAGCCAAGGCTATAGAACCCAATATGTCCTACTATTTTTTTTTTAATCATATCACCCCAAGCAAGGCAGTAACGCCACTGATGTGCAGGGGGCTACATAAGAGTGAGAAGATTAGAAAAGAGAAAACCAGAAACCGCATCCTAAACACGAAACAAGGGATGAGCCTCTTCACCTGTTCAATAGACGTGGGTGGAGTGTGAACTGGGCGATAGTTTAGTCTATCTACTCCAACTGACAAAAAAAAAAAGAAAAGAGTGAAAGGATTGGAAAAGAGAAAACTGGAAACCGCATCCTAAACAGGAAACAAGGGATGAGCCTCTTCACCTGTTCAATAGACGTGGGCGGAGTGTGAACCGGGCGATAGTTTAGTCTATCTACTCCAATTGAAAAAAAAAAAAGAAAAGAGTGAAAGGATTGGAAAAGAGAAAACTGGAAACCGCATCCTAAACAGGAAACAAGGGATGAGCCTCTTCACCTGTTCACCTGTTCAATAGACGTGGGCGGAGTGTGATCCAGTGACTTGACTCAAAGAGATATGAGTTCAATACCTGGCTACAGTAGTTTTTTTTGTTTTTTTTAATCATATCACCCCAAATAAGGTGGTAACGCCACTGATGTGCAGGGGGCTACTTAACAGTAACAAAAAATGAAAAGAGAAAGCTGGAAACCACATCCTAAACAGAGAACAAGGGATGAGCCTCTTCACCTGTTCAATAGATGTGGGTGGAGTGTGAACTGGGCGATAGTTTAGTCTATCTACTCCAATTGAAAAAAAAAAGAAAAGAGTGAAACGGTTGCAAAAGAGAAAGCTGGAAACCACATCCTAAACAGGGAACAAGGGATGAGCCTCTTCACCTGTTCAATAGACGTGGGTAGAGTGTGAAGTAGTAGTGAACAAATAACTTAGAGTTGATTTAAAGCGTTGGTTAATTCTAGTGACTTGACCCAAAGAGTTGTGAGTTCAATACCTGACTACAGCAGTGGTGAACAAATAACTTTTTTGAGTTAAAGTGTTAGTTCCAGTGAGTTAACCCAGGAGTTGTGAGTTCAGTACCTGACTACAGCAGTGGTGAACAAATAACTTTGTTGAGTGAAAGTGTTGGTTAATTCCAGTGACTTGACTCAAAGAGATGTGAGTTCGATACCTGGCTACAGCAGAGGTAGAGAGTTGAGTTAAAGGGAGATAACTGAGACGTCTGGAAGAGGCATGACTCATGGCACTAAAACAGTCTACCCTGGTGAGCAAAATGAAGGGTTCAGTTCGAAATTCCAATCACCTGAAGAAGGTCGGAGCATACAATGGCTGAAACATTGTGAATATGGAGATGAGGACAACAATGTAAAATAGTGTAAATAAAAATCTTTATCAAGTTTTGCTACCAAAGGATTGGTGATTCTCATACTGTGATCGTTAAAATCTGCTTGATTTGGAATTCAGCCCAGTTTTTTTCAATTTCCAAAACATTTACTGTGCTCCCACATGTCAACTAAATGGAAAACATAAAAATATCTTTGTCATCACTTTATAATATGTGTAGGAGGGTGTAGAATAAAAACTGTATTTCACAAAAAAATCAATTGATCTGGATAATTCTGGGAGAAACGCTAGGAGAGCAAGAAGTTTTTATAATGACAATGTTTGTTATCAAGAGATAGAACATTATCGATTTTTTTGATTATCGATTTTCGATATTTATTGGGGGTACCTCGACACAAAACCTAGCTAAGAACACTTGCAGACGCTTATAGTACAACTGTATAAATTTTCAAGAAAATCGGTTCAGCCATTTCGGAGTCTATAGGTAACAGACACGTACACACACATAGACAAAGTTCCATTTATAAATAAGTTTAGATATTGTAAAAATATACTCAGTTAAGTTCTGAGATTAAGGACAGTTAAATAAAATAAAGACAAGAGGAAAACTGTATTTTAAATCGCCTATGCGTTTCGTCCTGTGATGGACTTTATCAAAGCAAAAAGACGAAATGAGCTTTATTCTAAATTACGTATCTATAAACAAACAATGTTGGCAACCACAAAGACGCTCACAAATCATTTCAAAAGATTAACAGAATATTTTAGTTTTTAGAATTTCTTCATGTGTAGTGCAAAATCACAATATGTTAAAAATGAAGGGAATTCTCACCATTTTCTTTGAAATTTTCACTATGTATGTTAGTCTGTTTCATTTTCTCTTTTTGCCTTGATAAAGTCCATCACAGGACGAAACATGTAGGTGATTTAAAATACAGTTTTTCTCTTGTTTTTATTTTATTTAACCATGTATATATATATAATTATAAAATTAAATCTGTTATGCAATTAAAAATTAAAAATACTTAGTGGTACGGAAATTTCTGTTTTGAGGTTTCTATCTTGTCATCAGGCTGAAATTAATTTTATCCATATTATTTTGTTAAAAAATAAATGTATACAGTGCTCTACAATATTTATTGTATTGAGCACTATTTTAAAAAAGTAAATGCCAGAGAACTCAAAATCATAAAACCTTGGGTCTTCTTTACCTGGATTTATATTGCTCCGACATAGGTAGAGCAAATTTTACATTAGAATTACTTCATATAGAGATGGTATTAAATTTCGTTAGGATATACATGAGACAGACAGTTTCTTTACTGTCTAGTGAAAAAGTTTTAACTCATTTACCAGATATTGTCTGTTTAGATTCCCATTTAATCTGGGTTTTATAACATTCAGCTTCCAAGAAGATTGTAAAAGGCATCTCGAGTGCTCTTTTTTGGCGGAAATATGAAGTGTTCTTGGAGGATGAAATTATAAAATTACTAAAAAGAAAGATAAATATTTAAACAAGTTTGTTAAAGTTAATATTAAAAATTGTTTTTTTTTATTCTTTACTTTGTAAATTGAAAAAGCATTTTTGAGAACCCATTCTGAAAAGAAAGGTTATCTGTACACGTGTATCTTTTGGAGTGAAATTGTAAAAATCTTGGCTATTTTAAAGAATTGGGAATTTGTTTTTTTCTTGTCTATTTGAATGAATAACGAATTTGCTCTTTCTTGTCTCCTCAGTGATAACATAGACAAAGACATTGCGATTAGTGACCTGACTTGGGAACAAAAAGAGCGTGTCTTGCGGTATATGTTTGCAAAAATGAATGGTTCCTACAGCAAAACTTCAGCCCCACAACTAGCTTCCAACCTGGATGGAAACTCCAAGAAGATACTCAGTTTAATGGATTCAAAGTAAGTAAACCATTTTATGTGGCTTTTGAGTGATAGCTTAGTGGTTAAAACATTGAGCTGGAATCAGTTTCATGTACATTGTAATTACATTTTGTAATTCATAGAGTATATGTAAATACAGCTGCACAATTAGGAGGTTAAAATATCAAGCTCACCTTATTGAGAAGTATAAATAAAATGGTTAAAGACAGGAATTTTTATTCATATTTCCCCAGATTGGAATTCGGTGAGAGAACAAAGGTTAAGTTAATCTGTTGAGAGAAGAAAAAGGACAATTATTAATTACTGGGAAAATGACTATTTAAAATTTCCCTGAGAGAGGCTGACATCATGTTATAACTCCATCCCAAGCAGAGGGAGAATGTCTTCCATGACTGGAAGTGAGAGATAGAGATAAAAGAAAAGTAAATTGACAGAGAGGCTGACATCATGTAATAACTCCTCCCAAGAGAACATTCATGATTGGATGTGTGAAATAGAGAAGGAGGACTAGTTGAATTTTAGGATATTTGCATAACACCCCTTATGCATCCTCACCACACCTTTAAAAATGGACGCCCATAAATAAGAGAGCCCACAGGGGCTAAAATCAGTTTCCAGTATGGAGTGAGACAAAGTCAGTTTGAGTTGCCGCACTGCTGTTGCCAACCACAGTAGCCAGAGTTCCTGCCTGGAGCTGAAGTGAGTTTGAGTTCCCGCACCACTGCCACCAACCGTAGAGTTCCTGCATAGAGATGAAGTGAGAAGCAGTACCCAGTGATTTTGCAGTTGGAGTTTGAAGTTGCCAGTTGCCAACCAAAGTTTGAAGTTATAATAACCAAAGTTATCTGCTGAAGAAGAGAAAAACTCCGATGAAAACCTTGTGCCAAACTGATGATAATAATAAGAAAATGCTAACAAACATTTTTGCAAAGTACAAACAATAGTGTTTGATTTTACCAGTTACCTGATTATCAAGTCTAGCCCAACTTAGAGAAACTGTTTGAAATTTTCCTTTTGTCGCCATTTAATAGGAATGGGTTGGGAAAAAAAACTGTAATTATTTTTCTCTTATTTTTTGTATATAATACTATCTAAAGTTTATTCAGACGTCATCCATTTTATTTTCAAAATTGGTGCTGTTTTATTTCCACAATTGTGCGCGTATCCATCTTGGTATAGCTTGGCGCAAATACCCCAGTGATAAGAGGTCAACCCAAAGGCCAGCTGCTGTGTCAGCGTCATCAACGACCAACGAGTGTGAGCTGATGGCTTGTTCTCGGACCAGGATCGATCCTGACAAAAGGAACAAGAGGCCACGAAGGCTTGGTATGACTGCATCACATATGTACATAAAAAGAATATCTAAAAGAAGCAGTCATTCGTGGGCATAGAGAATCATTATCCCTCTCTTTAAAGACATAGCTGGTCATAATTCTCCACAGCTTCCTTTTCATTAATATCTAACTAGATCTTGCCATTTATGTTCTTTACTTCATGGTGGCCGTCTTCTCAGTCATTTTCTTGGAGACTTCTCAAACAAAGCTAGAGAGCTAAGTCTGCTTTAAAAGACATAGCTGGTCATAACTCTGCATGGCTTCCTATTCTTTAATATCTAACTAGATCTTGCCATTTATGTTCTTTGCTTTGTGATGGCCGGCTTCTCAGAGATTTTCTTGTAGACTTGTCAAACAAGGCTAGCGAGCTTAGTCTGTTTTGCTATTTAACCTAGGAAGTGGTTTCATGCTGTTTTCAAAGGCATTAATGTAATATGAACACAAACTATGTCAGCCCAGGTAGCACATGGGAGGTATTATTCTCCATGCTGGCTTGTGAGCCACTAGACTGTTTGCAGCACTTTTTTTTAATAATTTGACCCCCAGCAAGGCAGTACCGCCACTGATGCACAGGGGGCTACATATGCGCAAAAGTTTAGGCAAGAGGAGAGCTAAGAGATAGACGGTCCAGCTACAGTGGGTGTCAGAAAAAGGGCAAGAGAAGGATGGAAACACAGGTGTGAAGACAGTTGCTAAGGCAGAGAGAAAGAAAAAGAAGATAGAACAAGATACTCAGTGTGATGTAGAAAGATCTGGAGTCAAGTGGATAAGAGATGGGTATTAACCTTGCATTTAAATACCTTGTACCATCCCAACAGTCCGTCCGAACAATTTCCGGCCGTTCTCCACACTGTGATGTTGCCGGAAATTTGCAGAAAATGTCGGACGAACAGCTGGGGGTACAAGATTGACTATAAGGAACAAACTTCCACAACTTGGATGAGTTGAAAAGGATGCTTTATTCGTTTAGAGTTAGACTTTTCGGTTGGGGCAGGTGAATGTGACACACAGCTCTAACTCTAATTAATGGAGATCAACAAATCCAAACTGAACAAAACAAGACGAACGGAGATTCTTCCTTCAAGCTCGCACCCGGCGGACTCCCCTTCACTTCTTAACTTGTCTTAACTCTACTGACTCACTTGTTAACTGACTCTATTTAAATGAATACAGAAATCCGGAAATCCGGAAATGCTTTAAACCACCGGTGACAAACACTGGTGACAAACACCGGCAACTGTAAGTCTGAAATTTCAGTTATCTTTTTTTTTTTTATCTTAATAAGGCTTCCGCCGAAAAGGCTTAATGTGTGGTCAAGATACAGTAAAGGACAGCCTTTGACCGGGTCATTGAAAACCTACCCGCTGAACTTTATCACTGAGTCAAATATTTACCGGAGGACAATTTTCCTCATAAAAGAAAAAGCGTTTATTTATTTTTTTCCTCTTCTTTTTCACTTTTGTTAAATATGTTTTTAAACTATTTTCTATTCTAATCTATTTTCTATTTTAATCTATTATAATAAAATACATATATGTCTAGTTATCGTGTCACACCTGAAGATTGTAGCTGACAGGAAAGCAAGAATACGGAAGAGAGTTCCACAGGCAGGAAGTGCGGGAAAGAAGCTGCTGGTGTAGAATTAATGGCTGCATTTGGTTGATCTAACTGTAAGTGAGTGAGACCTTGTTGCCAGTCTGGTTGCACAAGTAAATTCTAGTGGCTGGGGCACCAGTGACTTAAGTTTGTCGGAGCAGATGCCATGAAAATATTTGTAGAATAGAAATAGGGAAGCAACATCCCGCTAGTGAGAAAGTGGCTGGGGTCGAGCTGCCAAGTCGGGACCTATCATGTAACGGATTCTCCTTTGGAGCCTATCGAGAACACAATGATGAACAGCAGGGGTGCCTGATCATATATGACAGCAGTATTCCATGCACGGTCAGATGGTTGATTTGTATATGTGCAAGATGGAATCAGGTGTAAAAAACTTCCTGGCTCGACACAGTGACCCAACTTTCCTAGCAGTCATTTTTCGCATTAACGATTTTCTTTTTTACACGCAGGGAGATTCTTCTTCTATGTGCCCTGTCCCTTCAGGACGTAGGTGACCATGGCTTTCCACATCTCCCTATCCCTGGTGGTTCTTAGCACGATTTCTCCTGTTACCCCACGCAACCCTCGTTCCATCATCCACCTGATCAAGCCCTTCAAATATGTTATCCGCTGCTTTCTCCTGTCCCTTTATCCCTCTATCTGGCCTGTTAGTATCAGGTTTTCCAAGCCCTCCTTCCTCATTGCATGTTCCAAGAACTTCAGCTGTCTTTTCCTGACACTCAATATTAATTTCCTTTTCATTTCCATCCTTTCTAAAACCTCATCATTGCTCACATGCTTGATCCATAATATTTGCAGCATTCTTCTGTAGAACCACATTTCAGTTGCTTCAAGTTTTTCCTTCACCTTTGATGATATTGGAACCGATCATGTCACAGATTCTCATTTGGATCCTGTCAAGAATTCTGAGATGAATAGCAGGGGCACCCGACCAGATATGACTACAGTATTCAATGTGCGATCGAATGGTTGATTTGTATATGTGTAAGATAGACACGTGGGAAAAAAAATTTCCTGGCCCAACACAGTGACCCAACCTTCCTACGAGTGGATTTAGCTATTGAGTCAATGTAATGATTCCACTTGAGGTCAAAAGATAGGGTAAAGCTAAGGGTGTGCAATATATTGCTTTCAGGGAGACTCGCTTGGCTCATGCTTATGGTGGGCAGGAGAGGTTGCTTGTGATGTTTGACAGCAGTTTCATTTTTGAAGCATTGAAATTACTTCATAGGTATTATTCCCCAGGCTGTCTGTTAACCACCAGGCCCCTTACAGCACCTTAGAGGCATTAGGCTCCATAAAACCTGCTAACCATCATGATCTTTGCCATGTCCCTAAAACACTGGGGTGGCCTAATAATTATGGCCGGTAGTGTAGGTGTTATAATAGACACAATGTTTCAACCAAGTACCCTCTGGTCGTCATCAGATATTCATAGATTGGCTAATGTGGACTATCTTGCTGATTATTGCAAGATTATTGAAAATTACTCATCTCAGAAATAAATACAAAATTATGGCATGAAACCATTAACATAAACCAGTTGTCAAAATCCATCTGACACTGAATATAAAAGGCTCCAAAAATACACTACTAGAGTTCTTTCGTGGCGTAGTGGATATAGTAGTTGGTTATACATGTGTTAGTATCATCTAGTAGTCATGAGTTCATTCTGTGGACTTGGTAGTGACAAACCAAAAATCTAACATGAAAGAATGATAATTGATTTCACAGGATATTTCACAATAACCAACGACATCAACCAATCTATGGAAACCTGATGATGACCAGAGGGTACTTGATCGAAACGTTGTGTATATTATAACACCTATATCAACTAAGATGAGAACAAAAGTTTGAAATAATTCCAAGATTATTGAAAATTACCCATCTCAGAAATAAATACAAATTATGACAAGTGGCATGAATCCACTAACATAACCCAGTAGTCAAAATCCATCTGACACTGAATGTAAAAGGCTCCAAAAATACACCACTAAGATCTTTCAGGACGGTGACATAGTGGATATAGTAGTTGGTTATACATATGTTAGTATTATCTAGTGGTTCGATCCTTGGACTTGGTAGTGACAAACCAAAAATCCAACATGAAAGAACGATAATTGATTTCACAGGATATTTTGCAATAATCTACAAGATAATCCATGTCAACCAATCTATGGAAACCTGATGATGACCAGAGGGTACTTGATCGAAACATTGTGTCTATTATAACGTCTATTAAAAACATTGTCATTGGGAAGAATTCTTATTTTTGTTCACTTGACATGACAAGCACAATATTTGAGCTAAGCTGTTCTTCCTCCATTGTCAAGTGTGAGTGAAAGTTTTTTTTATCCTGATAAAAATCTGTTAGAAGGGTAGACGTTACCTGATAAGATAACTGACAGGCTGTGCTACTGGAGAGAGAGTAAGTTAGAGGAGGCAGCTAATGTTGGCCAGGATTATCATTTGAATTACTAAACATCCTAACACCACATGGTTTTCTTTGCTAAGCAGAGAAGGAAAGGTGTTGGGTAACCTTGCTGTATGTATTTTGAAATTGCTTGGTATATTTGTACATTTGCATATGAAACACTGTTGAAATGGATTGACTCAATTGATCTATGAATGATGGACATTTTTATTTTTTAAAGAAAAATGTTTTCCTCTTTTCTCACAGATTATACATCTGAGAAGGTTGAAAAAGGAATCAGATGCCGGGTTAATAATATTTAGTATTCAAAAGAAAAAGGGAGATATAACTTATCTGAACCAGATTTGAAAATTATTAAAATATTGTTTAACATGTTGACGTTGTCTCTTACAGATCCAAGCCAGCTGATCCAACATTTCTGACTCAAACCAAATTTAGTCATGGCAATCAATTAATTTTTACTGTCTGATTTGATCTTTTCACCATGAAAAATACAAGAAAAATTTGGATTTTCCTTTGTTGGTTGAATGTGTGCAAATAGAAAAATTTTTCCAAAAATAAAAATCTCTCATCAAATTTTTTTCCATTTTTTGTTTTGTTTAATATTTTGTCAATATTTGAAATAAGTTCAGAAAAGTCAATGAAAATTGAAAAAAGGAAAATTAATCAATTTTTATTTTTAGATGAATTTTCAGCCAATGCAACACACAAGAGCCACTCAAAGTAGATGTTTACTAAATGAGGTTTTCATGTGAACATAAGATTTTGGTTAGTTGTTTTGTTTTTATGGCAAATCAACCTCGGCAGGTCATTTATTGCCAACTAAACTTTATTTATTGCTGGTAACACCTTTTTCTTCCAACAATTTATTGTTGTTTTTCTTATATAAGTTTTGTGCCAAGTAATACTTTTTTCTTTTCGAGTATCAAGATTCATTGGGATTTGTTTTTTAAGGGCCGGGTTCCCAAGTCCTACCCTTATTATCTAACCCATAACTGGAGGAAAGGGACGAATTAATACCTTTCCCAAGGGTACCAGTGCTTAAGTGAATGCAGGGTATTCAACTGGAATTCAAACTCGGCTCACCGATTTCTCTTTCCGAGCCGATATCCACTGCACCACAACGCACATCTGTCACTATACGCTTACAGCACCTAGTATTCCCAGGCGATCACTCAGCTACGTACTGACCAGGCTCAACGTTGCTTAACTTTGGTGATCGAGCGAGAACCAGTGTATTCAACGTGATATGGCTGTAAGCACGCTCATCCGTCACTATATGCTTACAGCACCTGGTATTCCCAAGCGGTCACCCATCTAAGTACTGACCAGGCTCAATGTTGCTTAACCGGTGATCGAGCGAGAACCGGTGTGTTAATGTGATAGGCCATAAGCATGCATATCTGTCACTAAACGCTTGCAGCACCTGGTATTCCCAAGCGGTCACCCTTCTAAATACTGAATTGTTAAAAGAAAAAAGGTACTACCAGCAATAAATAAATAAAAAATTTAGTTGGCAATAATGACCTGCTGAGGTTGATAAGCCATAAAAAAACAAAAGAACCAACCAACCAACTATAATGTAGCTCATCAGAATATTAGCCATAGAAATATCGACAGAGTGTTTAAACAGAGGATAGAAAATGTGACACCAAATCCTGAATTGGGATAGTGAAAGATGCCTTACAAAAGTTAAGCAAAGAATTAAGAAACAGAAAAGTTTTGTTCGAAACTAAAAAGACTGAAGGGTTATGTAACATTAGTTCTCTTGTATGGTTGTGAATGCTGGACCATCTCATTCCAGGTAAAGAAGAGACTTCAGACAACAGAAATGTGGTTCTACAGAAGGATGCTGAGAATACCATTAATTGAACAAATGAGTAAGGACATAGTTTTAGAGAAAATGGAAACAAAAAAACATGTATATGTAAGAGAGTTAAAATTTTTATAATGAGGAAAAGAGGGCTGAAAAATCCGTCACTAAACGCTTACAGCACCAGGTATTCCCAAGCAGTCACCCATCTAAGTACTGACCATGCTCAATGTTGTTTAACTTCGGTGATCGAGCGAGAACCAGTGTATTGAACGTGATATGGCCGTAAGCCTCAAATATATGTGGATAACATAGTAGGCAATATATTAGTTAAATGAAACAAAGTAGTAATCAGAGGATAGGATAATCTTATATATTAATGCAAAGGCTAAGAGTTTGATTGTGAATCTAGTTATATTATAGCAGAAAATATATTAACTATTCTTTAGGTATACATAAGACGATAATAGCAGATGGAAGTTACTTCATTGCAGTTTAATTTAAAGAATTTAATAACTTGAAATTTTTTGTGTAAACGCAAAAACATGGCTCTTGTAAAGATTTACAATTCTAGTTTTTTTTAAATATTTTCCATTTTACAATAGGTGTTTTATTGACTTCTTTCAACTGCCAATAGCATGTGAAAAGTGATGTGCTATTGCGGTATGCTTTTTTACTGAAAGATAAAATGTGCTAATACCAATGAGTTTTAAATGGATTCTTGGTGCTTTCAATGTAAAATTTTCTGACTGTTATATATATATATATATATATATATATATTTCAATTCAGATACTTTAATCCAAGGGAAAAAAGCAGGAAGGTAAATTCCAAAAACCCGATCCTAATTAATATTAAAAAATTTTTTAATATTAAAAAATGATACAGGAAGATACATTCAACATCATTGAATTAATCCTTTTTTAATTTATATATATATATTCATTACATAATTTATGTCCTGAAAAGAAAAAAAATCATAAGATCACATGAAAAATTACGTAAAAAAGTTAACCATAATATCTTGTCTGTCATTTTTAATGAAACCTACATAAAAGAGAGATTGCTGTCCAATATATATATATATATATATATATATATATATATATAATGTATCAAACATTATTTTTAATGGATACCAGTGTTTGAGTAGACATTCTGTTTATTCTAAACAATATTTCATCTACCGACCTGCGAATTTGAGAAAATATAACCTCCAGCAGGATTAGAACCTGCATCCACCTTCACAATTCTCCTTGTCTTCATTGAGTTTTCTTAAATGCTAGTAGATAAAATACGGACAGTTTAGAAAATAAGACATTCTAGTCAAATACAGGTATCCACTAAAAAGAGTGCTTGAAGTAATAAAAATGTTGGATTAAAATAAAATCCAATATTATATATATATATATATATCAGTAAGTTAGGTGCCATACGTGATACACGCTTTAGGTGATCATGTCTCGAAAGAGACATGACTGACTGGGCAGAAGGTTATCCCGCAGTAGGTTGCCATTGCTTTCTGCGGTAGCCTGGTTGCCAACCAAGGCTATAGAACCCAATCTGTCCTATTATTTAACCCATAACTGGAGGGAAGAGATGGATTAATACCTTTCCCAAGGGTAATTGTGCGTAAGTAAATGCAAGGAATTCAACTAGAATTCGAACTCGGCTCCCCGGGGTGTCGTTCCGAGTCGATATCCACTGCACCACCACGCACATCCTATATATATATCTGAGTGAATAAAGAACGAAGAAAAAAATTTTTTTTACAATGTCCAAAAAATTAATTTAAAACAGTGCTCGATACATAATATATAGAGCTGTGAATATTTATTATAAATTGTATTTTAGAACATGTACAATTTTTTTATATAGCCACTACAAATGTACATGTTCTAAAATATAATTTATAATATATATATATATATATTGTCATCCGCAGACAGATCTGTTTCGCCGTATCACAGCTCATCAGTACGGTTAGACTCCGATTGCTTTTTTACCCAAGATTGAAACCCGACCGAAATGGCGTCAGTCGGCGACTCTACCCCTGGGTTATGGGCGTTCGGTGGAAGTAGGCAGACTTTTTAGCGCATATCATTATACGCGCCCAATAGCTAGGCCGCTCTAATATATATTGATTACATATAAAAATTCAAATTTTCTTATATTGAATAGCCATTTTGATGGGCAAAACCATGCTTGATATATAATATATAGAGCTGTAAATATTTATTATAAATTATATTTTAGAACATGTACAATTTTTTTATATATCCACTACAAATGTACATGTTCTAAAATATAAGTTATAATAAATATATATATATATATAGATTACATATAAAAATTCAAATTTTCTTATATTGAATAGCCATTTTGATGGGCAAATTTAATCACCCATCTTGTCAGTGAGACCAAAACATTATGGGAAAATAAATGTTTGGGTTTGACTGATGAGATGGGTGGTTAAATTTCTCCATCAAAATGACCATCCAATATAAGAAAATTTTGAATTTTTATATGTGATGAATATTGGCTCTGTAAATAAATAAATTTAATTACATTGAGCCCTCTGGCTGGATCAGTTTTAATATTTAATACTAATAGGATCTGTTGGGATTTACCACCAAGGCATTTTTTTTATTTTATGATCTATATATATATATATATATATATATATATATATATATATAATATATATATATATATATACAAAATGAATAAGAATGAAGAAAATAATTGCAATTTAAAACATTGCTCAATTTAAGAATAGAGCAATTAATATTGATTATTAATAATTACGTTAGAGTATGTGAAAACTACAAACTACTACGAAATTGTACATTTGGTTTTGACATTGAGAGAACGTCTCATCAGGTAGTTACCAATTATGGTAATAAACGTTTTTATTTAAAAAGATGTTTCTTTTAAGAGCAATACTTCCTTTTATTGTTGGAAATTCCCCCTTCCCCCCATATGAGGTAAAAAGATATTAAAAAAACATAAAACTATTTACGATAAAGTTCTTAGGGATAGTGTGTTTAGATCTTCTGAGATTAGTTTTGTGGAAGAATATAGTTGATCCAGAAAGCAAAATAGAAACAGAAAAGTCATATGGTATAATCCTCCATTTAATCAATTAGTTAATATTAAAATGGGGCAGAAATTTCTTAAATTAATTGATAAGCATTTCCTAAAAATAATGTTTTCACCTTGTTCTGCTACCTGGGTGATGCCACTGGTGAGAGAGGGGGCTGCTATGACGCCACAACTGCCAGGTTAAGATCGGCATGGAAAAAGTTTAGAGAGCTCCTACCCATCTTTACATGTCATGGCATCTCTCGGCCATGTTTACAATTTGTGTGTGAGGTGTGTCCTTCTCCACGCTAGTGAGACATGGCCTGTTACGGCTGAGGATATAGCCAGATTAGCCCGTAGTGATCACGCAATGATCCGCTGGATCTGTGCCTCGAAACTCTCTGACAGGGACCCCTCACATTCATTGAGGTCTGGCTAGTGTGGAGGAGGTTCTTCGGTGGAACAGACTGCGCTGGTACGGCCACCTTCAACGCATGGACCAAGATGCATGGCCTAGAAAAGTTGAGAGCATTGTCATCCTGGGCTCCTACTCTAGAGGTCGCCCACGGAAAAGATGGACCGACTGCATCAATGATGATCTGAAAAGGACCGGCCTCAAACCTGAGCAGGCAATGGATCGGGGGTGGTGGTGAATGAACATCAGACCTGGACAGCATGGCAGAACTTTCAACCCTCGGACACGGGGAAGACAGGGAAGAAAAACCGAGTAGTAGTAATGTTTTAAGTAATGTTTTCAGTCGGAACTCTCTAAAACTTATTTATAGTTGTAGTAATAATTTGTGCGTCGTGGTGCAGTGGATATCAGCTCAGAACGAGAAATCGGGGAGCGAAGTTCGAATTCCAGCCAAATTCATTGCATTCACTTATGCGCAAATACCCTTCGGAAAGGTATTAATCCGTCTATTCCTTCCAGTTATGGGTTAAATAACAGGAGAGATTGGGTTCTATAGCCTTGGTCGGCAACCAGTCTACTGCAGAAAGCATTGGCAACCTACTGTGGGATAATCTTCTGCCCAGTCAGTCATGTCTCTTTCGAGTCATTATCGCCCAAACGTGTATCACATATGGCACTTAACTGACTGAATAATTTAGTAAAAACTAATTTAATTACATAACCATAAAATACTGAAATTATATAACATATATAATAGTAATTCTACTACTCATCTTAATTTACTCAATAGTAAAACCTATGCAATTATAGAAATCCTGATCAATGCCCTTTATCTAATAACTGATTAACTAAATCTCTTATCTATATATGCTCTATCTCATTAGTAGAAAATCCAAGGGTTACTAAAATTTATATTGGTAATACAATGAACCATTAAAAAAAAAAATTTACAATCATCTCTCATCTGTTGCTAATAAGGACAAACAAAATACGACCACCTCATTTTCGAAATATTTTCGGAAGTTAAAAGAGGAGAATAAAACACCTAAAGTTAAATAGAAAATTCTCAAACAAGCTAGAATTTCTAAATCGCTGAACGAACCATGTTTTCTCTGCAAGAGAAAATGGAAATTATAAAGTGCTAGCAGTATAGCCCGGCATTGCTCGGGTGTAATGAAAATGTAATAATATCCTTTATTTAATGTTTTCTGAATAATTTTTTCTTTGTATGGGATTTCATTATTTTTATTTTTAATGCCAAAAGATTTGAGCCCAGACACTGTGTAACTATCTGTCTGCAATTTATTTCTGTCAAAAATTTTAAAATTTCTCTCTCTTAGTCGTTTCCATTGGCTCTTCCCTCTCTATATTTTCTCACTTATTTTCCTCTTCACTTTCTATTTCTTCCGTATATTTTCTTTTCCTCTTTCTTTTACTTTTCCTGATTTCTCATCTTATTTTCTGGTCTTTTCTTTCCTCTTTTTTTCTCACTTTTTAAAAAATATCTTTTTATTCCATATGAGAAAAAATAAAAAGGGAAGTGTTGTCCTTAAAAAAAAATCTTCTTAAATTAAATAGAGCATCGATTTTCCTGTTTCTATTTTTCTATCTAGAACAGCTATATACTTCCACAAAACTAATATCAGAAGATCTAAACATATTATCCCTAAAAACTTTATTGTAAATAGTTTTATGTTTTTATTTTTTTTTAATATGTTTTCCCACATATGAGAAAAAAATATTCCAAGAATAAAGTGAAGTATTCTTCTTAAAAGAAAAATCTTTTTAAATAAAAACGGTTATTACCATCATTGTTAACTACCAGATGAGACATTGTTCTTTTAATGTCGAAACAATATGTACAGTTTTGAGGTAGTTTGTAATTCTCACCTGTTCTAATATATATATATATATATATATATTCGAAATAACAACATCACTTGAATTTTCGAAATTAATAACAACATCACTTGAATTTTGAATTTTCAAAATTAATAACATCACTTGAATTTTCGAAATTAATGTCGAAACAATATGTAGTTTTGAGGTAGTTTGTAATTCTCACCTGTTCTAATGTAATATATATATATATATATATATTTTCGAAATAACAACATCACTTGAAGACACAAAAAGTGTCGAAACAAAATAGCTACTTTTGTAGTGATATTATAACATATCAATGTTATAATTTATTAATAAATATTATTATTATTATTATTAGGTCTACTTTGTATTGAGCACTTTTTTAAAAATAGTGTTTCTTTGGATGGGGAATATTATTCCACCCATACTTGTATATATATATATATATATATATAGGCAGCATAACTTCATTCAAATATGTTTCATTGAATAACAGATATTTTTTTTTTTATTTTCATACTGATTCTTTCTAATTGTCTTATCAGTTTGATGTTGAGATAAAATTCAGCAAGGAAGGCACTGTAGTTTTTTTTAACCCAAGTACTTTTGATCTTTTTCTAAGATCATCTTCAGGGGTAAATTACAAAGACAAACATGCTATTGTAACTACGATAAAATCTACATTCCATTGATAGAGTAGTTTTAAAAACACATGCGAATGCACTGTTATAGTTATTTTAAAATTTTTAATATTTATTTTCAAACAATTTTCAATAATGAACACGTCATTTGATGTTTGTTAAGTTGCATTAGAAAATCTCCTAATTTTTCTGTTTTCCAAGTGGGTATAATCCTCGAACAAGTTCTATTTTTATACTCCTCTTTTTATACTCCTCTTGTTTTCCAACTTCCTTTGCACGATTACTCTCTGAATTCCTTCCTTCTTATTGACAGATTGCGTAAATCCTTCCATTTCAGAAGAGCTAGGGATCACACAGATACTACACTCTGATCATTAAAAGGCATACAAACACATAAGTCAAGACTGATTTTGCGATAATCATAAATGTCATATCCTTGACAAGATCACCGTTATAATGAAGAATAAATAAAAAAGAAAAATGTATGTTAAAAATATTTTATTTTTACAAATGAAAAATATTTTCATGTAAAATCATTTTTTGGTGTGCGTACTTTTTTTTTTATTTCAGAGTTAAAAATCAAATCAACAGGGTTTTTTTTATTATTCGAGAAAGACATGCAGAAATAAAAAAATTCATAAAAAACAGTATCTTGAAAAAGTTTCAAGAGAAAGAAAATCGATTTTTAAAATGTTGGGTTAAAACAAAAACAATTTTAATGAGAACTAACAACTCTAAACAATATTTTACAAATGATTCCATCGATGAATTTTTAAATAGAAGTTTAATCCCTTGCAAAACTGGTAATAAAATGCCTTGCTTGGGGTGTGGTGAATCATTTGTTTTTTAAGCAAAAATGTAACAGAAAAAAAAAATGAAAAAAAAAAATGCAATCATCCAAATCTCATGTTTTTATTAAAAGGAGAAAATGTAAGTTTTTAGCCTTAAAATTTCTAATTGAAGCAATTTCGACAAGTAACAAAATTATCATCACAATACTTTGTTTCTTTCGTGTAGATTTGGCTACTATTATTTTGTTTTTATAATCATTTCACCCCAAGCAATGCAGGACTGCTACTGGTGTGTAGGGAGTTACAGTGAGAGAAAAAACAGGGTACAGGGGATGCCGAAGAAAGGATAAGAGATGGGTGGTACTTAGGGGGGGACAGAAGATGGTAATTGATGTTGTCTTTAAACTTTTGGAGATTGCAGCTGTCAGGGAAGCAAGTAAATGGAAGGGAGTTCCAGAGACAGGAAGTGCAAGAAAAAAACTATCAGAGTAAAAGTGGTAGTTGCTGATGAAGATTAAAGCCACTTCATTAGTAAATGATATAATGAGACTGTAACAGGGTGGTAGCCCTGAGTCATAATAATGCATGGACAGTGGTTAGTGACTTGAGAGACTTGAGATATTGAGAGACATAGACAGTGGTTAGTGACCCGAGATATTGAGAAACGAAGAAGTAGTGATATTAGGAGATAAATATGGGAGAGTGCTTAATCGGATTGGAGTCTGATTAAAAAAAATATTTGTCTAAAAAATATTAATTTAAACCCTTAAAATACTTCAAAAGAGTTTGAACCCAAATTTAACTAAATTAGATTTATTAAGATCAGTGTAACTGACCCACCTGGCCAAATTTCATAACCCCAAGAAATTTGACATGACATAACTAAATATTTTGGTCCTGGGTATGACAGTAAACTGCATCTGGCAGCAAAGCTTCTGGTTGGGAGGTTTTGAAGAGCATGGAACTACCTTTTAATTGCTGTTGTTCCCAGGTCCACCCTAACCTGGAGTGGTAGCACCTGTTAGCGTCCCAGTTATGGGAAAATAGTTACCCCCGCAAACTGGGGTTAAAACACAATGAAAGTATAAAAATAGATATTTATTGTAAAAATATTTTTGGAAAAAATTTACCACCAATACATTTAACTCTTGACAAAAATCCTGTTTATAAAATACATCAATAAAATCAAACTGATTTCTTACAAATACTTAATATATTCATACAGTCCTATCAAAAAAATTTTGTTGGCATTAAATAAGTGTTATGGGGAAACATACCTTTTCCTCAGATAATGGACTCTCCCTCCTATATTAATGTTATTGTGAAACACACCTATTCCTCAGATAATGAACTCTCCCTCCTATATTAATGTTATTGTGAAACACACCTATTCCTCAGATAATGAACTCTCCCTCCTATATTAATGTTATTGTGAAACATACCTATTCCTCAGATAATGGACTCTCCCTCCTATAATAATAATAAAAGTTAACAGGAAGTTCTTGAGAAGTTCATGGGAGTTCTTTAGACTTCTATTTGAGTTCAGTAGAACTACTAGGCAGTTGATATTAGTCGGCAGTTAGCCGAATACTAAGGAGTCAGCTTTCAGTGGAAGATTACCAAGTACCAAACATTTTGGTTACATTAAGTTGATTAGTAGCTGATATAGTACGATTATAACCTTCCATGTGAAAACTACTCCACAACAATAAGCCATGATATGATATGCTGTAAAAAAAAATAAACCCAACTAAACTAATGAGTTTGCCAAATTCTGTAAGATTTTTGATAACCTTAGGATTGGTTTGTTTATCAACCTATCAGGCCTACTCACATTTATTTCAATGAAGATTTTGGGAACTTAAAAATCCAGACCAAAATTTTAAAGCACTTCATGGGATAGCTATCTGTTATTTCATTTAGAGTTTTTTTTTATCCATATTCTAATGTGAACATTTTGCAATGCCTACATATGACATTTATCTCATTGTGTTTATTTAATAGATTTTTATTCTTAAGTGATTTAATAATATATAATTTTTCATATAAACATAATGAACATGGTTCATTTCAGGACTTACATGTTTTAGATTCCTTTAGAATTTTCAACTTTATTGTGAGAGTTTTTTTTTTTTTGTTTTCTTTAGATACCAATGATATTTTGATAGGAATGTTCTATTTTTGTACTTGTTATTATTAAATGAAGGCATGTGCTGGTAAATGTGTTGTTTGAGAGTGTTCTTAGTACTTCCTATATAAATTTTTACATTATTGGGGTTTTCCTTTGAAGATATTTTGCATTGATAGATAATTAATTCCATTAGGTACCTGTTTTCTAACGAGCAATCTATAGGGTTTCTACAATTACATTTTTTTCTTGTCTAAATTGTTATTTTCCGTTTTTGGTTGCTTTTATTAATTTTGTTAAAGTTTTTTAAAATGTTATTATTTATGTGATTTTTATGCTTTTTTTCTAGATTGTTCATACAGCTGTAACTTAATAGTGTTTTTATTAGAAAAAATAGGAATAGAAATATTATCTGGTACACCCCCCTTTCAACCAAATGACTAGTAATAAATTGGGGAGAAAATTCTTTGCATTAATTAGGAAATACTTTCTGGAAAAAAATCCATTAAGTAAGATCTTTAATAAAAACATTATTAAATTAAGTTACAGCTGTATGAACAATCTAGAAAAATCACGTGTGAAATATCTTCAAAGGTTTGGATATTTTTTATAATGCTGATTCTAAGCAAAAAGATGATTTTATCTTGTGTTGGCATAAAACATTGCTATGTGGAGATAACAGTCACCAAATAGCAGACGCAGTTCATAAATTTGTAATGCAGTTCTATGACGTCACACCGCATGAGAGACCTAAATGTTAACAGAACCATATGTCTAAATGCAATGTTATGTGTTGTGACCAGATTGAAATGTGATTTTATTGACTGTGGGTTGCTTTTATTTAATTTAGATGGCCTCCAATATCTGAAGGTTCATTTTACTGTGTGTATGAGTGAGGATTATTGTGTTATTGACTAAAATCTGTCTAATATTACCTACATGGATATGTTTTTTGAAGAAATGTTTAATTGAACTATGTATCAGAAAGGTGACAGGTAAGTCTACGGGAGAGCGTGGTTGTAGTAAAACCAATATATGTACTGGGTTTATTATTAGTAACAGAGATACAATTTCTGAACGGGCATGTAAATTGATACACTACATTAGTTTTCTGTAGAGGATTAAGTTAAGTGCTTGTAGATTTATTCGAGACTATGAGGTCAATTGTTTTGAATTTTTTATAATATATGATGAACTTAATTTGATTATTATTATTTATTGGTTTAACATTTCTACGTATTATGTTTTTGAGAGTTTTTCATTTTGTTTGTAATTATTATGTATTTGGTTGCAATAGTGTAAGTTAATAGTGTTATGCTTATTTTGATGTACACCATTATTATTAATATTATCAATATTGTTAGAGCTATTGTTAATTTTGCTGAGATACATTTTAATTTCTTGATCAATAACGGAGTTAGGAAATCCATTATTGACAAGTGTTTGCTTAATGTTGTGTAATTCTTTATAAAATATGGATTTGGAAGAAGATATCATTTGTGTGCGTTGAATTACGTTTTTTATAACAGCTAACTTATATCGTTAGGGGCATTCACTATTATAATTAAGAAGACACGAGCTTATGCTATTTGGTTTCCTATATAGAGAAGTAGTAAATCTATTTGTGCTAGAATCAATAAATACGTCAAGGAATGGAATTTTATTATTAAGTTCTAATGTAAATTTGAGGACCGAGTGACTTTCAAATTTGTTTTTAAGTTGTGTAATTTGATCAATATTTTTAGCTAAAATGAAAATGTCATCTACGTAACTTACATATATAGGGGGTTTATTATTGTCATTATTTAATTTATTTTCTAAATTTGCCATAAAATAATTAGAATAGAGGGGACCTAAAGGAGATCCCATCACAATACCATCTATTTGAGTATAAATATTACCTAGGGGGTCATGAAAGGGTACTTGAGTGGTGCATGCTAATAATAATTTAAAAAAAAATATTGGGTTTAATATTGATTGGTGGGAGAGTAGCATGATTGTATACATCATGGATAATGATGTCAATCAATTCATGGACGGGAACATTAGTGAATAGTTTTGAACATCCAAAAATGCAATTGTTTGGTTGTTTGGTTTTATGGAATGGAGAATTTGCATAAATTCATTCTTAGAGTTAATACCATATTTACTTGGAAGGTAGGGAGTAATATATATATATATATATATATATATATATATATAATAATAATAACAATAATAATAATTATAATATATTTTAATCCACCTCAAAAAACCCACCGAGTATAAGCGCAGAGGGGAAAAAAGGGGAAATAAAAAAAGAAACAAACTAAGTACTTGAACAGACGTCAAAATACTTGTTGAAAAGAAAAAAAAAACCTAACACTAAAGCGCTCAATACAGTAGTAGGGTAAACAAATAAGAATAAAACTAACTTAGAGCCAACAGACCTACCTAGGTTTCACCTAACAGATCGTCAGGGCAAGTCAGCTCTAAGACTTGTCCTGACAGTCCGTTAGGTGAAACCTAGGTAAGTCTGTTGGCTCTAAGTTAATTTTATTCTTATATATATATATATATATATATATATATATATATATCTCAATCAGTTAAGTCCCATATGTGATACATGCTAGGACGATCATGTCTCAAAAGACACATGACTGACTGGGCAGGTGATTTTCCTGCAGTAGGTTGCCTTTATTTACTGCAGTAGATTGGTCACCAGCCAAAGCTATAGAACCTAATCTGCCCTGTTATTTAACCCATAACTGGAGGGAAGAGACAGATTAATATCTTTCTCAAGGGTATTTGTGCGTAAGTGAATGCAAGGAATTCAACCGTAATTCGAACCTGGCTCCTCGATTGGTGCTTTTCAAGGCCCACCTTGATCACAAAAGAAAATGGCAAACATCTACATGCCAGTTCTTCTTTCTAGGATTATCAAGGCCCACCAAGAGTAGTGTATGCTATCTGCATGGGAGAACCAATATATATATATATATATGTATACCAATATGAGTGCGGCAGGGAGAAACTTCATTTGGCCAAAGAAATAGAGGCTGACAAAAATATCACTGCAAAGGTTGTATCAAAATGAACTATAAGTGGTCTAAGATCAAACAAAATCTGCTTAGGGAGTAAACCAGAAACGATACCAAGCCATTACTCAGTGAGTGTTTGCAAATTTTGGAGGAGGTTCACCATGAAAGATTTAGTCTGAATGTAAATAATACAAATAATGATAATTTCTCATCCAAAGCATTCAGCCAGGACTTCTTTCAGTTAAAATCTTTAAAATTATTTCTCAGACACATAAAAAATAAAAATTACAATTGCTTCAGTCAAAAAAATCAATTGAAAGTGAAAGTGCTAAAAAATCCTTACCATCTGAAAGAAAACTACAAAATCATAATCTCTGGAGTGTGGTCTAAAAATTATGACACTTATCTTTGGTGAGTAAAAGTCACTCAAACATATCCGAGGTAGAACCCGACTAGACTTCATAAAGTAAAAAAAAAAAACGAAACAAAAGTGCTTTGTTTCCTTGTAGGTAATGCCCACCATTTGGTATCGGCTATCACTGTAGATAAGAGACAATTTGCAAATATTGAAAATTTATAGGATCTAGGAAGACAATTTTTCAGAGTGACACATGCAATGATTACAATGTATGACTTTCACTATCTGAACTATGACTTTTGAGTTAGGTTTTGGAATCATTGAACAAGTTATTGGTAATGAAAGAATTCTTCAAATTTGAAGGACAACCTCATGGATGTACAAAATGTTTTATCTCTTCGTATTATGAAAGCTTTCGTTCACTTAACATTTAAAAAATGTCATTGTCTTTGCATGGAATTCTAAAATAGATGAGAATTAGTGATCCTCATACCTTTATTGAAAAAAATGGTCGATTCTCTAAGAATTAATTTAAAAGCAAAATGAATGTCTCTTATTATGTGAGTGCTAGAGTTTTTTTTGCTTCTGCTTCAGAGTTGCCTCATTTTTCACAGATTAAGAATGTCTGGTCTCTGCATCTTCAAGATAAAAATTTGCAGACTAATTATTTTGACAATTTCAATAAATGGCTAGTTTGTTGCTTTCAATGATTCCACTTTTGTCTTGTATTCATTTTAAGAAGAAAAAAAAACAAGAATTTTCATCTGCAGTCATGGTTCAAAATTGTCAACGAAATATTTTTCTTATTTTATGAGACGCTTCTCAAAAGTTTGAGACAGCAAACAAACAAACTAAAAAAAAGAAATTTATCAATATTCTTTATGAGCCGAATATCTTTTGGAGAAAGGCGTTATGAATTCCGTTAATTTTAGGGAAGCATAATGAGTTAACAATTCTATAAATTTCTATTGATTCTTGCTCTTTTGATCTCAAAACTTTCTTCTGAAAACTTTCAACCAATTTTATGATTATTTTAAAATGTTTCAATAAAATAACAGCTGAAACAATCAACGGAGCAATTTAAAAATCCTAACAAATGACGTCAGTCAAGTCAGGAAAAATAATGTAAAAATAAAATTGTCCCAACATTTTAAATACAAATCGTAATGAGAATAGTACAGGAAATATGCAATGTATGTAAATATGTGTTTTATCTTGGGAATAAAAATGTAGAACAAATATCACGAGTATGAGGATTTGGTTGCTGTTATAAATATTTCACTAAAATGAGTGAAATGACTGACCCAGAAGCAAGGCCAAGGGTTAGAAACAACGACATAATTGTTCCAGCTCGTTCACTCTCAACTACACTCACCAACCTGAAAAGAGAAAAAAAAAATACAAATTTATAACGGGCACTTTAGATTTTAGGATGTGCGTTGTGGTACAGTGGATATCGGCTTGGAACGAGAAATCAGGGAGCCGAGTTCAAATTCCAGTTGAATTCATTGCATTCACTTACGCGCAAATACCCTTGGGAAAGGTATTAATCCATCTCTTCCTTCTAGTTATGGGTTAAATAATAGGACAGATTGGGTTCTATAGCCTTGGTCGGCAACCAGTCTACCGCAGAAAGCAATGGCAACCTACTGCAGGATAATGTTCTGCCCAGTCAGTTATGTCTCTTTCGAGACATGATCACCCAAAGCGTGCATCACGTATAGCACTTAACTGATTGACTGAATATAATAGTTGAAAACATGATTAAGGCTTCTACTGGGCATAAAGTGGGGGATAAGTTTTCTATTGTTATGAAGTAATAAACTGATCTCCCACTAATTACTACTTAATAATATGATACATCACTTCTGCTTCTAGCTATGAGTCAAATAACAGGACAGATTGGGTTCTATAGCCTTGGTCGGCAACCAGTCTACCGCAGAAAGCAACGGCAACCTACTGCGGGATAATCTTCTGCCCAGTCAGTCATGTCTCTTTCGAGACATGATTGCCCAAGCGTGTTTCATGTATGGCACTTAACTGACTTTAGATTTTACAGAATCAAGACTAATTGCCAAGGACAAGGGGATTTCAGTGGCATCCTGATCATTGGTAAGCCAAGCGATTTCAACTAACAACAGACCCTCAACAAACCAGAAAATTCCAACTGTAATTCACACTGAATGAAAGAAAACATCTAAAGATTTTTTCAGTGGTACAGAATTTAATTAAAGCATAGAAACTTGACAAGAAAACATGGCCCAGTAAACATAGGCGTTGGTTGGTTCCAGTGACTTGACCTTGCGGGAAAATCTGCCCAGTCAGTCATGTCTCTTTCGGGACATGATCACCTAAGCGTGTATCACGTATGGTACTTAACTGACCAGCTTTTTGCTTCAGTCAGTCAGTTAAGTGCCATACGTGATACACGCTTTGGGCGATCATGTCTCGAAAGAGACATGACTGACTGGACAGAAGATTATCCCGCAGTACATTGCCATTGCTTCATGCGGTAGACTGGTTGCCAACCAAGGCAGTAGAACCCAATCTGTCCTATTATTTAACCCATAAAAACCTTTACCCAAGAGTATTTGTGCATAAGTGAATGCAAGATGTTCAACTGGAATTCGAACTCAGCTCCCCAATTTCTCGTTTCGAGTTGATATCCACTGTGCAGTTTTTGCTTAATGATTGCAAAATGGAAAATCATAAAAACATAAAAGATAAAATACATAAGAAGGTTATATTAGGTTGTCCCAAAAGTTCGAAAACACTTGCAAAAAAGTGAAATTTTACTCACAAAAACAACAAAAATTATTGCTTAAAATAAAAACTCATTTTCCAAGACTTTCTGCCATCGATCTGCAAGCTTTCGGATCTGGTCAAAGTACCATTCAGCCGGCTTTGAATCAAAAAATTCACTTCCTCGACTTCATCAAACAAGTCGAATCGGCGACCCTTCAGAAAGTGTTGCATTAAGCAGAAAAGGCCGTAATCTGATGGAGCACAGTCAGGACTGTAGGCTGGATGTGGCAGAATCTCAACACCGTCCAGCTCTTCAAACTTGTCTTTGGTCTTCCTGGCGGTGTGTAGCTTGGCATTGTCCTGCTGCATCAAAGCGTACTTTCAGTTGATCAGAGCCAGATACTTTTGCTTCAACTTTTCGTCGACCTGCTCAAGTTGCTGACAGTAAAGTCCAGCACTGATGGCACGACTATTCAGAACCAACTCAAAATGCACGATTCCTTCAAAGTTCCACCAAACACACAACATGACTTTCTTGCTGAATTGATATTGTTCTGGAACCAACGGTGTCTTTTGCCCTTTCTGAACCCATCACTTGTCTCAATTGTGCTGGACCAGATAGATCCATTTTGCGAGTGTTTACGAACTTTTGGGACAATCTAATATTTTTGATTATCCTTGAGTAACAAAATTCACATTTAAGGTTTTGTTTATTGAGGTCACTGTTTCATTGATTTCAATACTGCTTTGACCAAAATACACAGAAGTCATTGTAAGAAATAATAAGAAGGAAAAACTTGAATTAACTGAAATGTGGTTCTACAGAAGGATGCTGTGAATATCATGGATTGATCATGTGAGCAATGATGAAATTTTGGAAATGATGGAAACGTAAAAGGAAATTAATAGTGAGCATCAGGAAGAGACAGCTGAAGTTCATGGGACATGCAATGAGGAAGGAGGGCTTGGAGAACCTGATACTAACAGGCCAGATAGAGGATAAAAGAGACAGAGGAAAGCAATGAATAACATATTTGAAGGACCTAATCAGGTGAATGATGGAATGAGGGTTGCATGGTGTAACGGGAGAAGGCGTGCTAAGAGCCACCAGGGATAGGGAGACGTGGAAAACCATGATCGCCTACGTCCTGAAGGGACAAGGCACATAGAAGAAGAAGAATAATCTGCATTTTAAAAATGGTAGGCCAGCTCAATGACAATAATTTTAATAAATAATCAATGTGAAAACCTTGTCTTATTTTAATAAGATTACAATAGCAGAGAAGGTTAAGCTTTGTAACCTTGGTTGGCTACCAGTTTAGGAGAAAGAAAACTCTGAATTCGAAAACCAGAAACTTAAAAAATTCCCATCTCTAAGGGTAAAAACTGGGGTGCTGAAATTTAGTGCAGGAATATTCTAAGCTTACAGAAGGGAACTGACGTAATCCCATGAAACCCTGCATGTATGGTGACTGTTGTTTTAGTGTGTAGGTTCCCAATTTTTTTGCTGCGATTACCCCAAAATACAATTTCACTATTATCCATTACCCCAATGAACAAATACCCGTAACATAGGAAAAGAAATAATTAAATTTTCATCTACCCAACCCTCATTCTCAGTATCCTTACCCGCCTATCACCCACCCTCTGACATTTCCTATATTTAATCAGCCTTTCTCCACTCTATGTAGCCCCCTGCGCAGTAGTGGCAGTGACATGCCTTGCTCGGGGTGAAACGCTTATAAAAAAAAAAACAAAAAAAGAAACATCAAAAGCAGACAAAGTTAATGGAAATCATTCAATACAATAGCACCAATCTATAATAATCAGAGGTAGAGTAGCCGTAACCTGGCCGTGATTCTTAATGTGAGTGTTGAGCTTGTATTACATCTGCCAGTTTATTTATTCTTGGCTTTGTGACTGAAAGGGCTATTCGGGTGTCGTTTGCCATGTTGAGTCTGCTACATTTCTTGGTCTTCATTCCAAGGACAGTAGAAAAAGCTTGTTCACATAGATAAGTGGTTGAAAATCCTATGAAAATTTGTACTGCTCTAGAGGCTAGTGTTGGTATATCCTGCAGACGAGAGATCCAAAAAGTGTCTAGACCAGACTTGGTCTCAAACAAAAGCTTCTATCCATTGTTCATCCTGAGAGTGAGAAATTCTTCTTTTGCTGGATAGTCCTCGTCAGGAATGATGTCTTCACTTACAAGATATGGATTTCTTACCCATTCATTGTTGGAATTATTCAAGTTTGGAAAGTACTTACGTAAGTTTTCCAAGAGGCCATTTAGATGATCACTGATGTCTGTCTTCATATGGTCGAGGATGTCTTCAGAATTAACTTTATCAAGGAAGGCATCCAATGCAGAAACTTGTACAAAAATTCCCTTTCCAATACGTCTGGTCCATAGTTCCAATTTCCCACAAAATGAAGCAATATTGTCCTGAAGTTCCCAAACCGAACGTCCATTACCCCCAAAATATGGGCTCATTACCCCACTGGGTTAATTTATCCCGGGGTTGGGAACCTAGGTTTTAGTGGGAAAAACAATTTATTTTTCTTTTCTTTTCCAAACGCTACTTGCTTTCCTTTATCCTTCCACATCCAGTGTGCTTCATTCATTTGTCCATCTATCCATCTGTCTGTGAAGTTGCTTCATTCATTTGTCCATCTATCCATCTGTCTGTGAAGTTGCTTCATTCATTTGTCCATCTATCCATCTATCTGTGAAGTTGCTTCATTCATTTGTCCATCTATCCATCTGTATGTGAAGTTGCTTCATACTTGATCAAGCCTCAGTATTTAACCGTAAATGGTAAAAATGTGGCATATGCCAAATTTTTATGTGGAATATTGCCGAGTGTGTATACTTGGGCAAAAAATTCCCTGTAGACCCTGCATACACATGGTCAGACTCTCGTTCACTTTCCCCAGACGAGAAACAGCTCATTGGCATAATCTCTTCTGGATTCCTCTCCACCCAAAGACCGAGTCTGATCAAGACTCTCCCTCAACTAATTTCTCATTGACTAATACAGCCACTTTTCTACCCACAGTTTTTTTCACCATCCATTGTGGTGTGGAGCGACTATCTCCCATCCACCGGGTCCCCAGGTGGCGGATCGGGGAATGACCTGCAGATATTGGAGGTTAGCTGCGAATATTCAATAAGCAGTCCTGGACCAACTAGCAGGCGACTCTGAGGGTGTGTGTGGGGTATGCCCTGGTCAGGTGTACTTCCTTGAAATGCATACAGATACTCGTTGTAAAAGGTAGTCTCAGGCGAGTGCTTGGCGCCTTGTAACCAAACTGACTCCAACCCCGTTTGAGCGAGGTCTGTTGACCTTGGTTGGTGACTCACATAGTGTTGATCATGAATAAATAGCGTTTGGACGCTAGTGAAGATGACAACTCTGCGGATCTAGAGGAGTAAACCTCGATAAACTATCCTGCTATTTCCTTGGGTAGCAGTAGTTCATGTGGCGCCCTACGTAAGAGTGGTAGCGGTTCAGAGAACAGCGTGGTTGTGCAGATGACCATCTACTTGACAATGGACAAGCACATCGCTCTAGTTAGTGGTGAACTATGGTGAGATGGTGACTCGACAAATACCCGTCCCTTTGGAGGGGTTGGCATTAGGAAGGGCATCCAGCCGTGAAAATTGCCTCAATTTCATATGTCATGTCAAATCCAGATATAGCTAGTAATAATGGGGCCGGAACTAAAGTGAAGGTGTCGTTCGTGGTTGGGTGGGCCACTCTGTTGCGGGTCCCATCAGACCGTTAATGAATATCAGACCTGGATGGCATGGCAGAACTTCCAACCCTCGGACATGGGAAAAAAGGGAAGTAAAACTGAACAGAAGAAGAAGAAGAAGAGATTATAATTGTGGGTAAAGCAGGTCACATCCACTATAATTTCTTTTACATGTACCTAGTCCCCACGCAATTTCCTGGATCATTTTCCCACAATGTAGTCATGAGCCCAACAAAGCAGTCAACTCTCTTTGGGACCTTCACACTGATTTGGCTTGCAGCTCACACTCAAGTGGTTCAAAATATTCCTCATCTTCTGACAAGCCTATAACTAGACTCAAATCCAGGAAATGTTGGGGGTACACCATTCACTGATACATTATTTGATGACTCTACCCTGGCTATCAACCCTCTTCCTCACTGCGTTATGCATCGGGTGTTTTTATGCATACTTCTTCCCCAATCCTGACAGATAGACGTGTCTCATGTCTCGTCACTGGCACAACTCTTGAGTGTCTCCAAATTGACTTAAATGTTGTCTTTTGTGACACTGTCTTCTCTTTTTTCTGGACTTAGGTGACATATTGCACCAAAACACTGCTTCAGTGGGTGGTGTTTCACCCCCTTTCAGCAAAGACCTTTATTATTTGGTGGATTCTTTCTACAATCTCATTTTTTTTTTAATCATTTCACCCCAAGCAAGGCATTCCACTGCCACTATTGCACAGGGGGTTACATTGGGGAAGGTGATGAGAGAGAGTGGTTAGATATAGGAAATGTCAGAAGGAGGGTGATAGACGAGTAAGGATATTGAGGATGAAGGTTGGGTCGATGGGAAGCGTGTTTGAGAGAATGGGTGTGAGTTAGTGTGTTAGGAGGTGTCTATTGACCTTACATTTAAACTTCTGGAGATTGTAGCTGTCAGGGAAGCAAGTATGTGGAAGGGAATTCCACAGGTGGGAAGTGCGAGAAAAGAAGCTGTTGGAGTAGAAATTGCAGATACATTTTATCGGTTTCACTGTAAAAGGGTGGGACCTAGTTGCTAATCTAGTATCTCATGCAAATTCGTACCTAGGGGGCACCAGTGATCTAAGTTCATCGGAGCAGAAGCCGTGAAAGTATTTATAGAAGAGGCACAGGGAAGCCACATCACGCCACTGAGCATGTAGGTGACCCTAAAATAGTGCCTGATATTCTGCCTATCACACATTGCATGAAGAGTGAAATGATGCAGTTGTCCAGCAAAACATCCTTCATTGGTCCTCGTTCTAAAAAGAGTGCATGGAGCACTTACGCAATGATGATTGCAATTTCTAATTGGATCTCTACCTTTAGTAAGAAAGCATGATGCCAGTGACATGGGTGGGATGGGATGCAGAAGGTCTCCCTCTTTGGGGATTGAGAAGCGCCTGATGATGATGATAAGATTTGGTTATGAGAATGAAAATTTGACAGTTCAAAAAGCAGAAAATGATTTGGATTTATAATGCAGGTATACCTCATCTTATGTTGGTAATTCGTTCCAGGAGAAGTGACTTAAGTCAAATTTACTTGTCACTCAGCTAAATCACAAATAACCAATCCCAGGTCAGTATTTTATTTATAAATGCATTTTTAATATTATATAGTCAATAAAAATCTATTTTAAGCTTACAAACAAATAAATTTCAGTTTTTAATATAGTACAGAAAAAGGTAATCTAAATTTATGAATACATGTACGTATATACTTGAAAATGTAGATGTTTTACAATTTGGCAATTTTTAGAGTACGTCATGGACTCTTTATTTGTAAATGTGGTTTGCTATGAGACATTTTTTTTTTTTAATCATATCACCCTGAGCAAGGCGGTAATGCCACTGATGGGCAGGGGGCTACATAAGAATAAAAGAATGAGATAGAAGAGAGTGAAGAGAAGAACAAACCATTTAAAAAGGAGCAAGAGAAGGAAGGGAATACAGGTGTGATGACAGTTGCAGAGGTGGAGAAAAAAGAAAAGGATATACAGGGTGGTGAAGGAAAAACTAGGGTCAAGTGGTTAAGAGATGAATATTGACCTTGCATTTAAATTCCTGGAGGTTGTAGCCATCAGGAAGCAAGAATAAGGAAGCGAGTTCCACAGGCGGGAAGTGTGAGAAAAGAAGCTGCAGGAGTAGAATTGTCGTCTGCATTTGGTTGATCTAACTGTGTATGGATGAGACCCAGTTGCCAGTCTGGTTGCACAAGTAAACACCTGTTGCAGAGGTACCAGTGACTTAAGTTCATTGGCGCAGAAGCCATGGAAGTATTTATAGAACAGACAATGGGAAACATCACATCGGTGGGAAAGTGGCTGTAGTCGAACCACCAAGTCGGTACCTAATTGGATCTCTACCTTTAGTAAGAAAGCATGATGCCAGTGACATGGGTGGGATGGGATACAGCAGGTCTCCCTCTTTGGGGAGTGAGAAGAGCCTGATGATGATGATAAGATTTGGTTATGAGAATGAAAATTTGGCAGTTCAAAAAGCAGCCTGGAGCCTGTCAAGAACATGGGGATGAACAGCGAGGGCACCTGACCATATATGGCAGCAGTACGAATGGTTGATTTGTATATATGCAGGATGGTTTCAGGCGGGAAAAACATCCTGGCTCGACACAGTGACCCAACCTTCCTAGCAGTGAATTTAACTATTGACTCAATGTAGTGGTTCTACTTGAGATCAGAAGAGAGGGTAAAGCTGAGGAGGCGCAGTGTATTGCTCTCAGGGAGACTCGCTTGGCCCATGCTTATGGAAGGTAGGAGAGGTTGCCTGTGATGATTGACAGACAGCAGCTTGGTCTTAGACGCATTGAAATTTACAAGCCAATAAAATGATTTTGTAAGATTAAATAACAAATACATTCACGATATCTAAACTTATTTATAAATGGAACTTTGCCTCTGTTTGTGCATGTGTGTGTGTGTCCATTACATATAGACTCCGAAACGGCTGAACCGATTTTCTTTAAAAATTACACAGTTGTACTATAAGCATTTGTGAGTAATTGTTTTTATTTCAGAGATTTCCTTCTCTTAGACAAGTTGCTCTCCAAACCTAAAGAGTCTTACCTAGCCTAACTTTTTTTTTCTCTCTTAAATGACTCCAGTTTGGAGGATTAACTATTTGCCCATAGCTGGGACCCTAACAGGTGCTACCACCCTGAAACAGAAATTTAAAGTCAAATCATCTATCTAAACTTATTTATAAATGGAACTTTGTGTGTGTGTTCATTACCTATAGACTCTGAAACGGCTGAACCGATTTTCTTCAAAATTTACACAGTTGTACTATAAGCATCTGCAAATGTTCTTAGCTAGGTTTTGTGTTGAGGTATCCCTGATAAATATCGAAAATCAATAATCGAAAAAATCGGGTTATAGAAGGAGTGGTTCGATTTTAATCAAGTTTGATACACCCATAGACAAAGACATAAGAAACGATATTCAGAAGATTATATATATATATATATATATATATAAAAAAGGCAAGATGTTTGTGTGTGTGTCTGTTTATCTGCCTGTATGTTTGTATTTTTTTGCAGCCCTTTTATTTTAGTTTTTGCTTCGGGTTTGGCTCTAAGTAGGTATAATTGTAGTTCTTAGTCTCAGCCATGATACCATTTACTCAGAGGACTTATTTAGCCTTCAAAATTCAGTTTACAATGAAAAACATTTATTTGATATCAATAGCAAAAAATGAAAATTTGACTTACATCCATTCATTTTTCTTTCAGTCTACGGTTTTGGTTTAACTGGAAACAACTATTGCTTTTTAGTCTTTTGTGCCAACGTCTAAAAAATCTGAGCTAGAGGATCATGGATTAGTTTTAAAGCTTTCATTACACCCGAGCAACGCCAGGCTATACTGCTAGTTAGAAAATAAACTTATGTTACATTTACCAATATATATATTTATGTTTTGGATGAAGATGGCTGTGGATCATCAGAATCAAATAAGACAACAACACAGAGTCTTGGATGTTTTCATATTTTGTTCTCTAAGATTTATGATGATTATCTTAATATTTACTGTAAATGTACGTATTTTATAAATGATTTTCTATACTTTTATTCTTACAGTAACATGATTTCATGTACATTTAATGCTTTTCTAGTGATATTACGACTTTAATATTCATGGCGGAGAGACGTAAAGTTGAATAAAATGATTAAACATGATTTTTATTTTTCCATATATTTTAACAATTTTCTAGTGATATTACGACTTTAATATTCGAATAAAATCGAATAAAATGATTAAACATGATTTTTATTTTTCCATATATTTTAACAATTTTCTAGTGATATTACGACTTTAATATTCGTGGTAGAGAGACGTAAAATCGAATAAAATGATTAAACATGATTTTTATTTTTTCATATATTTTAACAATTTTCTAGTGATATTACGACTTTAATATTCCTGGCGGAGAGACGTAAAGTTGAATAAAATGATTAAAATTGATTTTTTTTTCCATATATTTTTTTTGGCAAATGATGTATAATCGAGAACGACTTAACTTGTGATGATGAAACCCAAGGTATACTTTTAATTGACAAGGATCCTTGAAGTTATGTGATTAAATTTTTTTTTAAAATCATTTCACTCGAAGGGACTGCCACTTATGTGCAGGGGGTTACAGCGAGAGAAAAGACTGAATACAGGGGGTTATTGAAGAAAGGATAAAAGAAGACTGGGATTTAAATGACCAAATGTTTAAATTACAGGCTGAGAAAAGACAAAAAAGAGAATTTATGTACTTACTGAGGTCCATACATCATACAGAGGTTTCCCAAGTAACCATTAGTAAGCCCTAATAACGTGATCAGTACAACTGGAGTGATGTCGTTATTGAAAAGAGGAACGGAGGCATTTATTGACGGAAGATGGCCACTAGGTACCGTGTTGCACTGCATCAGAAGAGGAATGAAACATATGCGAAGAAGAGCCAGGAAAAGTGCAAGATTGCTGTAATGGCGCTTCAGCTGAAAGAGAAAGAAACGGTTGACAATAAAATCAATATGCAAGATGATGTACAAAGCATTATGTCTGATGGAATTTCAAAAATACACAAAAATAAAGAAATCTAAATCTAAACTTATTTATAAATGGAACTTTGTCTGTGTGTGTGTGTGTGTGTGTATGTATGTGTGTGTGTGTGTGTGTGTGTGTGTGTGTATGTGTGTGTGTGTGTGTGTGTGTGTGTCCGTTACCTATAGATTCCAAAATGGCTGAACCAATTTTCTTGAAAATTTACACAGTTGTACTATAAGCATCTGCGAATGTTCTTAGCTAGGCTTTGTGTCGAGGTACCCCTGATAAATATCGAAAACCGATAATCAAAAAAATCTGGTTATAGAAGGAGTGGTCCAATTTTAATCAAATTTGATACACTCATAGACAAAGACATAAGAAACGATATTCAGAAGTTTCAAGCTTGCAGTTCTTACAATAGTGCAGAAAATCGATTATATATATATAAAAAAGCCAAGATGTTTGTGTGTGTTTCTGTATATCTGTCTGTATGTCCTTTATACAAATCTACAATTTTTATCCGATTCTCACCAAACTTCACACAAATATTCTTTAGGCTTCTGGTCAGGTCACGAGTGACTTATTTTTTTCAATTTCTCTCCAATATTGGAAATTGATACCCTGATATCTAATCAGGTCTGATCAGGATCAGGATTTCAGCCCTTTTATCATGGTTCTTGCTGCAGAATCTGCTCTAACTTGGTAAAATTATAGTTTTTAGACTTAAACATTAGTAGATCTTCTCAAATGACTTATTTTCCCCGATATCGGAAATCGATACCTACGGTTTCGCTTTAACTGGAAACAACTATTGCTTTTTAGTCTTTCATGCCAATGTCCAAAGAGTCTGAGCTCCAGGACCATGGATTAGTTTTAAAGCTTTCATTACACCCGAGCAACGCTGGGCTAAACTGCTAGTGAATATATATTTTCAAGTTCTCAGTTTCATCAAATCTAGAAATAGACACAAAAAAGCAGACTTTCTGTTGCCCAATGGAATCATAGCGATAAGATTGGTTGGTTGGTTGTTTTGTTTTTATGGCAAATCAACCTCAGCGGGTCATTTATTGCCAGCTAAATTTTTATTTATTTATTGCTGGTAATACCTTTTTCTTTCAATAATTTATTGTTGTTTTTATATAAGTTTTGTGTTTAGTAATACTTTTTTCTTTTCAAGTATCAAGATTCATTGGGATTCATTTTTTTTTTAAGGGCAGGGTCCCCAAGTCCTACCCATGTTATTTAACCCATAACTGAAAGGAAGGGATGGATTAATACCTTTCCCAAGGGTACCAGTGCTTAAGTGAATGCAGTGTATTCAACTGGAATTCGAACTTGGCTCACCGATTTCTCTTTCCAAGCTGATATCCACTGCACCACAACACACATCTGTCACTAAACGCTTACAGCACCTGGTATTCCCAAGCGGTTACCCATCTAAGTACTGACCAAACTCAATGTTGCTTAACTTCGGTGATCAAGCGAGAACCGGTGTATTCAACGTGATATGGCTGTAAGCACGCACACCCCTCACGATACACTTGCAGCACCTGGTATTCCCAAGCAGTTACCCATCTAAGTACTGACCAAACTCAATGTTGCTTAACTTCAGTGATCGAGCGAGAACCGGTGTATTCAATGTGATAGGCTGTAAGCACGCACATTTGTCACTAAATGCTTACAGCACCTGGTATTCCTAAGCGGTCACCCATCTAAGTGCTTAACTCACACGCTGCCCGCCACGCACATCATATTCATACAAAATTATTCTTAAAATTATTCTTACACTAGCATTAAAAATAAGACAGAAGAAAACATTAACGTATTTTATTTCAGCCAAATATACATTAATTATAAACAGGACGCTTCCCTATGTGGATAGGGGTCACAGGTTTGAATCCTGCCAAATGACACACCTTTTCATAATAATAATTTATTGTAAATAATCAGGCCAGTAGATATAAATATATAATTCTGTTTAATTAAAAGACAGAATATCTACTTAAATATGAGTATCAATCAAAAATAATGTTCATACAAATCATTTCAAATTGTCGATTGTTTATAACCAAGTTTCATTAATCTTCATTAATTTCTGTAACGTGTTTACATTTGTTGACATCACGATACATTTCAGAGCAGATATGATTGTAGCAATGAATCAAAAATTGTGTTATATAGGCTTAATTAAAACCTCATTTAGACTGGAGGTCATTCGTGGTTGAGAGGTCTAAGACATTGCCAGATCAAATGGTAGCTTCCCCTATGTGGATAGGGGTCGCAGGTTTGAATCCTGCTGAATGACACACATTTTTGTAATAAAAATTCATCATAAAACTATCAGGCCAGTAGATATAAATATATAATACTGTTTAATTAAAAAACAGAACATCTACTTAAATATGAGTATCGATCAAAAATAATGTTCAAACAAATCATTTCATATATATATATATATATATATATATATATATATATATTGTAACAAAGTTGTAGAACTCATAGGTTTTTTAACCTGTTGTTCATGCATTTACTTTTATAAAGAGTGCTCAATACAAACCACGACAAATACATCCTAAACCAACACGCAGATCAAAATAAAACTGACAACCAAAATACAATCAAACACAACAACAAAAACAAGTGCAATTGTAGAAACCCTAGCAACTGCCAACGACAAAATAAATGTAAAACAAACTCAATAATCTATCAATGCAACATAACATCTATTGAAAATCCAACTATAAATAAAGTGTATATCGGATCAACTAAGAACACTTTTAAGCAGCACTGGTACATGCACCTAACCTCATTTAAAAACAGCTTATACCGAAACCAAACATCCCTTTCTACATACTTTTGGAAGCTAAAGAATTCAAAACAGAAATCCAAAGTAAAATGGAAAATCCTAGAAAAAACTATAACTTGCAACTCACTTGACGACATCTGCCCTTTATGTCTAAGTGAAAAGCTACACATTCTACAGTACCCCAACAGTAATGATCTATTAAACTGTAGAGATGAACTAGCAGTACTATGCAAACATCATAAATATTTCTTGCTAAAATTTAAATAAACAAATAAACACCCCACCCACGAACCCCCACAAAAAATGCAAAAAATACACATAACCAACCCTATTAATAAACAGAACAAAAATAGAAACAAAAGACAACAAACCCCATACCATACCAGCTATGAGTTCAGCTACCATAAAATAGTAGAAAAATAAATGAAAATATAGACGCTGTAAAAACTAAATAACTAAAAAAAAAAAAAACAAAAAAAACATACCCCAATACAAAATAACCAAAATTAAAGAAGAAGCAACCAGCCCATAAACAAAACAACACCTACCAACCCCTTACCAAATAATAACATCCATGGTGCCACCAAGCTACACCCATACAAGATAAATAGAAAAACCTAGCCAGAACTAAGCCACCCACCAAACACCTGACCCTAAGACATTAAAAAGGTCAACAGAATTCAAATTACAACCCAACCCCACCTTGCACTTAAGAAAACAAATCCACCACAAATAAATGGTCATTTCAACTAGATAATTTTCATACTAACTAGATCACCTGACGAAGAACCAGCCTAGACACATGGTCAGCTTCGAAACACGAAAACTTTTGTGTAGTGATACTATGAATTTATAAACCATTGTAACAACTATTAAAATATATATATATATATATATATATATATATATATATATATATATATTCCATTTGTAAACGAGTTATTACATGACTTAGGTTTCTACCATGAGTGGTGTCTTCAGGTGATTTGCAAATTGCCTGAAGACATCAGTCATGGTAGAAACCTAGGTCGTGTTTACAAATGGAAAATATTCAAAAGTTCTACAATATAATTGTATTGAACATTTTTTAATACAAATGTGCACTGGTCTAATCTTATTAAACAATCTCTCTCTCTACATATATATATATATATGTCATCTACATACAAGCCTATTTCACTGTATCACAGCTCATCAGTGTAGCTAGACATTCACTTGCCTCCGGCTGGAATGAAAAACTTGATTGATTTGGTGTCTGTCAGAGTCACTAATCCCTAAGCCATAGGCACATGGAATCAGAGAAGGGAAATTTTAGCATGTTATATATAAGTGGCATATACACATACCAGTCACTGAAAGAATTCAATTCATTACTAAAGAGTTATGCATATATCGCCGAAGTGGTAACTGTTTTTATCAAACTTTCTTCTTTATATACACTACTGAACATAAGTTTGGGATCACCTAAAGTTTTTCGCAAAGTTTATAAAATTTCATTTTTAGCAGAATCAAATTTGCCGAGTTTGTATTCTTTGTTATTCTTATGCAGATGTCAAGTAAAAAAAGTATTCTTTTCAACTTTAAAGTAAACATTTACTCAGTTTGCTACTTGACTCCTCTTATTGTGATCAAGTTTTTGCTGAGAATTCAGATTTATTCAGATATTATAATTACGGTATAATTTATTTTTGTAAACCATATTACTACGGTATAAATGGCAAGGAAGAAACAGATTAGCATTGAAAAAAGAGCTCAGGTTGAAATTATTTCGAAAGAAGGATATTCTGAATGTGTTATCGCTAAATAATTAAGCCTATCAAAAATGGTGCGCATTATTGCCTTCAATGAATTTGTGAAACTTAGTTAAATATTGACAGAAAAAGATCTGGTAGGCCCAGAGTAACATCTATGTAGAGGATAGGCACTTGATCATATCTAGCAAGAGGAATAGAAGAAAAACCGCTCTGGAATTAACAATTGAAATGAATTCTACTTGGCAACATCCAGTATCTGTTACTACTGTTAAGAGATGACTTCATTCTGCTGGACTTAAAGTCTGTGTGGCAGTTAAGAAACCACTATTAAAGAAGGAAAATAAGGGATGAAATTGATTGTACAGTTCAAAATGAACTTCCTAAAAATGAATAAATGTTGTTTGTATGCTTGCAGGATGCTTGGAAATCACTTTCACCAACTTAGTTTTATATGTTATTAGAAAGAATGCCAAGGATTTGCTCTGCAGTAATAAAGGCTTGTGGTGGTTTCTTTGATGAAAAGAAAATATGAATTAACTTTAATTAAATTTGAAATTACTCTATGTTAATTTTGGTTTTAATTATTGTACAATTGTGAGCAACAATGAAATATATCTATATTTATTCTTCTAAGATATAAAATTTGTTATTTCTTTCTCTTAGAGAATAAATCTATGTGGTTCCAAACTTATGGTCGGTAGTGTATATCTGAAGTGTTGATTTCAAAGATTGATATTTGATATCCCAACTGAAAGGTTGATATTTTCCGCTGTAGCTTTTAAGCTTTCCTCTAAACTCTCACCATAAAGCAATGGTTTGCATGTTGATCGCAATGCTCATTCTTTTCTTTGTTGTGAGTTCAATTCCAGAGTCAGTAGTATCAGAAACTTTTTGGCAAAAAAAAAAAAAATGTTTTATTCTTACCAATTGGTATTTGCTGGCAACTATCCGTCCGCTCAAATCAGCAGCATTAAAACAAAGAAAGCAAACAGTTGGCGTGAAAAACGGCCCTGCAATGAAATGAAAAAAAAAGAAGAAAGAAATATAGATTGAAATATATGTATATAAGGTGCGATTGGTAAATTGTCGCCATTTTAGATTTTTATTTTTGCATATGAACGTTGTCTTTGATTTTATCACCTGAAGAGTATAGTAGTGTCAGCTGGGCACCGCCTCGAAGAAAAAAAGAGCACTAGAAATCTGGAAACACCATAAGATATGACGGCTAGGAAAAACTCTAAAAAAAGAACTCCCAAATTTATTGATAAGAACTTCAAACTCCATACGGAGGGCTACATTGAGTGTCTTGAGGAAATAGTGCTACCCCGGGTCAAGAGTGTGGAAGACCCTATGTTTGGTAACAGGATTCTGCACCATGCCACACAAGCAGAAGAACCCAGTCACGGCTGTCAGACAATTTCTGTAATCACATCAAATGATTTTCATTCATAATACAGGTATACCTCACCTTATGTTGATAATTCGTTCCAGGAGAGGCAATTTAGGTTGAAATTACTTGTCTCCAAATTTACTTGTCACTAGGCTAAATAACCGTTCTCCGTTCTCTATTTTGTTTATATATGAATTTTTAATAATATACGGCCACTTAATTCCCCTGACTGCAAACCCTTCATCATTATGTATGCAACACAGTAGAGTGAGGGACCGATAAAAATTCATCATCACACCAAAGATGAACTGAAAACATTATTGCAGCATTCACCCAACTAAACAAGGACACCGACCAGAAGAAATGCAGAAGATTCCAAAGTCATCTAGAGACTGTAGTTGAAGCCAAAGGGAATTTTATTGCATAAATTTTCTCTTTATTAATTTTCATGTCATTTTGGTAAATATATCCGTTAAAATGAGATGTCAGTATTATTTTCATTTTTGCGTCATTTAGACGAGAATTTAAACACAAGATTAGCAACTAGGTCCCACCCTTTTACTGTGAAACCAATAAAATGTAAATGCCAATTCTACTCCAGCAGCTTCTTTTCTCACACTTCCCGCCTGTGGAATTCCCTTCCATTTACTTGCTTCCTCGACAGCTACAACCTCCAAGAATTTAAATGTAAAGTCAAAAGTCATCTCTTATCTCACTAACCTGCATCCTCTCTCTCATGCTCCTTTCTCCATCCACTCCACTCTCATCAGTATTCTCATCCTTCTCTTACCCACTTTCTGACACTCCCTATAACCTGTCACTCTTTCTCATAACTTTCTCTCATGCTCCTTTCCCCGTCCACTCCACTCTCATCAGTATTCTCATCCTTCTCTTACCCACTTCCTGACACCCCCTATAATCTGTCACTCTTTCTCATAACTTTCTCTCATGCTCCTTTCTCCATCCACTCCACTCTCATCAGTATTCTCATCCTTCTCTTACCCACTTTCTGACACTCCCTATAACCTGTCACTCTTTCTCATAACTTTCTCTCATGCTCCTTTCCCCGTCCACTCCACTCTCATCAGTATTCTCATCCTTCTCTTACCCACTTCCTGACACCCCCTATAACCTGTCACTCTTTCTCATAACTTTCTCTCATGCTCCTTTCTCCGTCCACTCCACTCTCATCAGTATTCTCATCCTTCTCTTACCCACTTCCTGACACTCCCTATAACCTGTCACTCTTTCTCATAACTTTCTCTCATGCTCTTTTCTCCGTCCACTCCACTCTCATCAGTATTCTCATCCTTCTCTTACTCACTTCCTGACACCCCCTATAACCTGTCACTCTTTCTCATAACTTTCTCCTATGTAATCACCTACACAATTTTCCTCCCACTTCCACAAAAATACACCAATATATGTAGCCCTACATATAGCCAATTTCTAAAAAAAATTAATCAGAGAGCAATGTATTTGTTTGTTTTTGTTTTTTGTAATGCAATTATTTGTACGTATATTAGTAATGGTCCTCAACATTGTGCAGGACAAGTCTCTTATTTTTTTTCTTTACTGTTCCGCACAATTATTTCTTTGAGAGATTTGTGTAAAGTGAAACTATAATCAATGCAGTTTGGTAAATCTAATTCAGAATAGCTTTTTAGGCCATATTCCTTCACGGTATAGGTGATCATGGCTCTCCACAGTTTCTTTATCTTTATCTCGGAATTACTATGACTTCTTATGAAATATTGTGTTGCGGTTTCTCATTGACTTCAGCACAATTTTGAATTTAGTTATCTTTCTCCTAAACTGGATACCAACCATGCCCAGTCTGCCTTGTTATTTAATCCACACATGGGAGTGTATAAATGAGAAGGTTTCATTCCTTTCTCATATGCATTCAAGCACAAAGGGAACACTACAGATGAGACTGGAATTTGGATTAAGCTTGTCATTTTCCCTTTCTGTACCAATAGCTGTTACATTCCTGGGCTTACGTTGAATACACCAGTTCTCGCTCGATCACCGAAGTTAAGCAACGTTGAGCCTGGTCAGTACTTAGATGGGTGACCGCTTGGGAATATCAGGTGATGTAAGCATTTAGTGACGGATGTGCGTTGTGGTGCAGTGGATGTCGGCTCGGAGGGGGAAATCGGTGAGCTGAGTTCGCATTTCAGTTGAGTACTTTGCATTCACTTGTGCACTGGTACCCTTGGGAAAGGTATTAATCTATCCCTTCCCTTCAGTTATGGGTTAAATAACAGGATAGGATTTGGGGACCCTGCCCTTAAAAATAAATCCCAATGAATCTTGATACTCGAAAAAAAAAGTATTACTAGATGTAAAACTTATATAAAAAAAAAAAACAGCAATAAATTGTTGAAAGAAAAAGGTATTACCAGCAATAAATAAATAAAAATTTAGTTGGTAATAAATGACCCACTAAGGTTGATGTGCCATAAAAAAAAACAAAAAAACAAATGTTACATTCCTGGCATTTTTCGAGTATCAAGATTCATTGGGATTTGTTTTTAAGGGCAGGGTCCCCAAGTCCTACTCTTGTTATTTAACCCATAACTGGAGGGAAGGGACAGATTAATACTTTTCCCAAGGGTACCTGTGCTTAAGTAAATGCAGGGTATTCAACTGGAATTCGAACTCGGCTCACCGATTTCTCTTTCCAAGCCGATATCCACTGCACCACAACACACATCAGTCACTATAATGTGATATTATAAATTATCATATTTGTTAGATTTTTAATCTATACTATTTAAAAAGTATCAATATGACTTTTGTTATTTCCAATCCGTGATCTAAATGTGAAGTAAATAACAGATACCACGCTGTGTTGGTTCCAATCTCTACCATGAATGACTGTGAAATACTTTCCCTTCCCCAATTTATAGACAGAAGCACAAAAATGCATGCTGGGATTTCTTCCTTGTCTATAAAATAGGCCAGTTCTCAGTTTCATATCACTCAGTACCAGTCTGTCAAAAAACTACATTTGCTTATCCAAATTTGTTCTTATGTGTCAACCCCAATTCTTAGTTTGTGAACCTTTTGCCATCTTACTGCTGCTCTGCCTTGTTGTATGTATTGTTTGCTTGCTTTAGATTGTTTTTTGCCCTGTTCTTTGCTTTTTCTTGCAAACTTTATCAATTCTGTTTGTTGGGCAGTTCTGCCATTGATTTCTTTTACATTTAACCATGGCTACTCACTCTATAAATTTAATAAATCGTGAGAGATGCGGATGATTATCCCAGACCCAAGAATACATTGATAAATAGAACAGTTATTAGTTTCATCTGACTCAGTCTAGGTCTGTCTTGTCTTGAAATCAGAATGATACGTTCACTTATCCAAAGTTATACTTTCAACCCCAATTCTTAAACTTTTTGCCATCTTACTGCTGCTCTGCCTTGTTGTATGTATTGTTTGCTTGCTTTAGATTGTTTTTTGCCCTGTTCTTTGATTTTTCTTGCAAACTTTATCAATTCTGTTTGTTGGGCAGTTCTACCATTGATTTCTTTTACATTTAACCATGGCTACTCACTCTATAAATTTAATAAATCGTGAGAGATGCGGATGATTATCCCAGACCCAAGAATACATTGATAAATAGACCAGTTATTAGTTTCATCTGACTCAGTCTAGGTCTGTCTTGTTCAAGACAAGACAGACCTAGATTGAGTCAGATGAAACTAATAACTGGTCTAATCAGAATGATACGTTCACTTACCCAAAGTTGCACTTTCAACCCCAATTCTTAGTTTGTGAACCTTTCGCCATCTTACTGCTGCTCTGCCTTGTTGTATATATTGTTTGCTTGCTTTAGATTATTTTTTGCCCTGTTCTTTGCTTTTTCTTGCAAACTTTGACAATTCTGTTTGTTGGGCAGTTCTGCCATGGATTTCTTTTACATTTTAACCATGGCTACTCACTCTACAAATTTAATAAATCGTGAGAGGTGTGTATGATTATCCCACTATTCCACACCCAAGAATACACGTCTAAATAAGCCACTTCTTGATTTTGTCTGACACTGTCCAAGTGTTATATCTTGAAGTCTGAACTTACTTTTACGCATCAATGTCGATTCTTAGTTTGCAGATTTTTTGCCATATTACTTTGACTTGATGCAGATATTGTTTGCTTGCTTTATATATTATTTTTTGCCCTGTTCTTTGCTTTTTCTTGTTATTGCAAATTTTATCAATTGTTTGTTGGGCTGTTCTGTTACTTATTTTGCATTTAACAATGGTTACACACTCCACATAAAGATTAGTGTTACTTTGCTGAATTACTGTTTATTTGTCTTGAACATATTATTTGCTTGTTTTATATTAGATTTTGCCCTGTTCTTTTCTTGTTATTGCAAACTTTGTCAGTACCATTTGTGGGACAGTTCTGTTATTTATTTTGCATTTAACAATGGCTAAAAACTCTACAGGTAAGTTTGTCATATTTACAATTGTATGAAGAATACTTACTGAACCATGGAACAATTTTTTCTTCATTGACAGGTTTTATAAGGGAGGCAATTCCTGGGAAACACGAGAGTGTCACAAGAAAGATCAAATAGCTAGCAAGACCCCATCTCCAGATCTAAAACAAAATATAAAAGTTATTATTAAAACAAATCAAAATCAGATTTTCATAGGAAAAATAATTATATGAATACCAATTCTTTTTTTTATTTTAAGTGTAACAACCGATAGAGAAAACAGTGTTATATATCAGAATTAACTTTGGAAGGTTGTTTTGGTTAGGCTGTATTGGGAATTTCCAAATTTTAATTGGTAACAATATTGTGATGCCGACGAGAAGAAAGGAACACAAACACAGATGAAGATGTTATAAACTTGTATTTACAGGAAGAGAGAGAAAAGAAGAAAGAATAGTCTCTTGCAAACAGTTGGGTTTGCAGAACTTATCTGAAAGGTGCGTCCTTTTAACAGTTTATATTTCCTGTGTCGTTATGGCTGGGTTAAAGAAATAGAGCCATGACTTCTGTGCTTCAGTGGCTGTCAAATCCCCTCACGTATACTGGGTCTAGATGACGGAGAGCAGATGGGGACATCTTGTCTGTAAGGTCCCAACAAGCAAAAGAGGAAGGGAGTTTGTAAAAACCTGCTCATGTAGGAAGTTTGTTGAAAATCTAAAAAGGTAGCCCGTGACTGGGTGTTTTTCATCCAATCACAGGGCACCCAGTTGGCGACTCTCTAATAATTTCTATAGCTGACAACTTTTAAGCATCTCTTGTGTGTGTGTGTGTGTGTGTGTGTCCACTTAAGAGAGAAGGCCGAGTTCAAAACCGAGTAGTGGCAAACAGTTCTATGCTTGAACGTAAACTTCAGGTCATCTGAAGATTTCATTCAAGCATTAAACAGACTGTGTTGACTTCAGTGTCCGCTTTTATATTCACATGCTTCCTCTTCCTGATATTGAGCACTTTTAATCCTCCTATCTCCTTGACTCCTTTGTTTCATGTTCTTTTGCCTGTCCACTCTATTCTCATGAGCTCTCTTCACACCAGGGCTCTTATCCTTCTCTTACCCATTTTCTGTCACCCCCTATAACCTGTCACTCTTTCTCAACACTCTCCTCTTATGTAACCCCCTGTGCATCAGTGACAGTACTGCCTTAAAACAATACCTTAAAACAATATTTTTATATATATATATATATATATATATATATATATATATAGTGTATTGAGGTAGCAGATAATTTTCTAAACATATATTGTTAAATATAAGAGACAATGAATGTCTATTATGTTTAATCATGAGCCGTTCTCTATTTTGGCTTTAATTTCAGTTGAAAATGAAGACAAAAATTTTCCAACATTTGGATAATTTTTTATTAAGTTGGTTCTTTATTAATGCGGTTCTGAACTTCAGGACCATGGATTAGTTTTAAAGCTTTCATTACACTAGAGCAATGCCGGGCTATACTGCTAGTAGATATATATTTGTATAGTGCTATTCGTTCTGTTTTTTTCAGGTCCTGGGCATGATGGTAAACTGCATCCAGCAGCAAGGCCTCTGATTGGGAGGTTGTGAGGAGCATGGAACCACCTCTTTATTACTGTTGTTTCCAGGTCCAGTCTGATCTGGAGTGGTAGCACCTGTTAGGGTCCCAGCTATGGGCAAATAGTTAACTCCCAAAACTGGAGTCAAAACACTCATGGCTTCTGCTCGGATGAGCTTAAGTCACTGATGCCTCCTCGACAGGTGTTTACTTGTGCAACCAGACTGGCAACTGGGTCCCACCCATTCACAGTCAGGTTAGCCAAATGCAGATGACAATTCTACTCCTGCAGCTTCCTCTCTCGCACTTCCCGCCTGTGGAACTCGCTCCCGTATTCTTGCTTTCCTGACGGCTACAATCTCCAGAAATTTCAATGCAAAGTCAATACTCATCTACTAACCACTGGACTCTAGCCCTCTCCCCACCCCCGTATAACCTTCCCTTTCTCTCCACCTATGTATCTGTCATCGCACCTGCTTTCTCAGCTTTCTATTGCTTCTTTCTAACTAGTTTGTACTCCTCACTCTTTTCTAATTAATCTTTTTACATTTATGTAACCCCCTGCACATCAGTGGCATTTCCGCCTTGCTCGGAGTGAAATGATTAAAAAAAAAAAAAAGTATAAAAATACACTTTTATAGAAAAATATTACCAACAATTCATTTTTATCATAACACATTTTCGAAGGAAAAAAAATTATTCTCAACAAGACATATTTGAATACAACACTAGAAGATATTTTCAATTTTCTAAAATAAAAAAGAATAAAAACAAAACTTTTCATTAAAATCAAATCAACCTTCTCAATATAAATGAACATTAAAAAAAACCTTTTTGGCATTAAATAACCCACAGAGGTTGATATGCCATTAAACAAAACTGAAAATCTGTTTTTTCACTGGTAACTGCTATGAACTGCTTACCCTTTTCAAAACATACATAAATGACTTGGATTCCTCTGCTTCAACCTTGGTGTCATCAAAATCATCAGTACTTTCCAGAGTTTGGCAAGCTTAAAAAAATAAAGCAAAAAATTTATACAAAACCAGTTAAGCTCATCTATAAAAAAAATCAACTTTTAAACTGCTTTTTTTGTTGTTTGTATTTACATTATTTTGGATGTAGGATGTGTGTCGTGGTGCATTGGATATTGGCTCAGAACTAGAAATCGAGTAGCCGAGTTCGAATTCCAGCCGAATTCATTGCATTCACTTATGCGCAAATACCTTTGGAAAGGGTATTAATCCGTCTATTCCTTCCAGTAATGGGTTAAATAACAGGACAGATTGGGTTCTACAGCCTTGGTTGGCAAGCAGTCTATCACAGAAAGCAATGGCAACATACTGCGGGATAATCTTCTGCCCAGTCAGTCATGTCTCTTTCGAGACATGATCGCCCAAGCGTGTATCATGTATGGCACTTAACTGACTGACATTGTTTGGATTCATCGTCATTGTCACATTCACAATGTTTGGCCTGATATTCACCCCAGCGTTCTTCGTGATATTTGTTGGAATTTTGAACTGAATTCAGAGGGGAAGATTCTTTGAATTTCATGTACAAATTGTTCCCCCAACCATTCCATAGCCTTATTCAGGTGATATTTGTTAAAAATTCAAACTGAAACTACATAGGAGAGATTCTTTGAATTCCATGTACTGTGTAACTCTGATATAAAAGAGTTGTTGGGACCGGATAAAAGTGCTCTTATCTCCGAGTTTCTCTTATATCCGGGTTTGGTCTATTTTAGATACATTACCACAGGCTCTAATTTGGGACCAGAGAAAATATCTTTTATATCAGGGTCTTTTTATATCTGGGTTATAGTACAGTGTAACCCTGATATAAAAGAGTTGTCGGGACCGGATAAAACTTCTCTTATACTGGGTTTCTCTTATATCCGGGTTTTGTCTATTTTAGATACATTACCACAGGCTCTAATTTAGGACCAGAGAAAAAATCTTTTATATCAGGGTCTTTTTATATCTGGGTTATAGTACAGTGTAACCCTGATATAAAAGAGTTGTCGGGACCGGATAAAAGTGCTCTTATATCCAGGTTTGGTCTATTTTAGATACATTACCACAGGCTCTAATGTGGGAGCAGAGAAAAACCCCTCTTATATCTGGGTTTCTCTTATATTAGGGTATCTTATATCCGGGTTATACTATATATAAGGCCTTTTCAGTTTATAGTTGTTTTTTTTTACTTTGATAATTCTCTTATTCTCTCCGTTGAATTGAATTGAATTTAAGACCCTTTTGCTCAAATTGCAAGGCTTTTATCCACTGGACCAATTGTCCTTGAGGATATACTAGCGAGTGATTTTTTGGCACTTATGAACCTAATGTCTCAGTAATCATTTTGTTTTTTTTTACTATAGCTCTTGTAGCGTAGGGAGCTGGTTAATGTTTCTTTAATTCGGCCTTGTGTCAGGATTAACTGAACTCCCTCCAGCTTACAATTGTTAAGCCGAGTTATAATCACCAGAAGGTTTTTCATCATCAGAAGGTTGGTAGTCAGTTGGAATGTGTGGATTAGTGAAGAAGAGTGGAATAATAAAATATACATTTTGAATGTTAAAATATAAATTTGTTTAAAAAGAGGAATAACATAAGTTGTAGAAGTTAATGTTCATTGAGAAAGTTAAGGTATCAAGAGTTCGTACAAAATGTTCTAGTAGTGATTGTTGAAATAGATAAGGAGAAAAAGAAAGAGGACAATGTTTGGGTGCTTGAAGTTTGAAGTTACATTTTAGATGTGTGTCTCTCTTTCGCTGCTCCTATCTCTGACTGACTTAACTGATGTTGATGAAGTCCTTTTATTGTAATCTAGATATTTTTGCACTTACACACAAAGTCCTTTTGCGAATTTTTGTAAAAGTGAAGAAGAGAGTTGATTTAATTAATTTCTTATCCGATACACTCTTATTAAAATTTTTTTTAACACGTGAAGAAGGTCGAAACATACAATGAAGAAAATGTCATCAACGTGACAGTAAAGATGAGGACAACAGTCCAAACAATGTAAACAGTCACAATATCTCATCTCAGAAATAGAGAAAGATGTTTGTTTTCTAACCGAAAAAAAAATTCTTAGCAACCTACCAAAATTGGTAAACATGGATGTTTGTGCCTGCAATAAGACGTAGTGTCAAAAGAATAATTTTTCTCATGACACTGCTTTTTTTAAACTACTGCCACTTGTCAGCAATGTTTATTGATTTAATGAGTGAATGCATTGAAAATATGGAAGAAAAATGTTTATAGTGGTCAAGAATTAAAGTATTCTCATCTTTGTTGTGTTTAGAACATTAGAGATAATGAAAATAGATCAGTTAAAGATGTTGTAGGAAAAAAGATCACAAATGTTCTAGTAGTGATTGTTGAAATGCAGATGACACCACAATTTACTCCCGCATCAGTAAGAAACCCGTCGTGGCGGACAAATATAAACTTGCTGCTGACCTTGAACAGGATCTACACTCTGTGGTGAATTGGGGCAAGAAGTGGCTTGTCAATTTCAATGCGACTAAGACCAAGCTGTTGTCTGTCAACCATCACAGGCAACCTCTCCTGCCTCCCATAAGCATGGACCAAACAAGTCTCCCTGAGAGCAATACACTGCGCCCCCTTGGCCTTACCCTCTCTTCTCGTCTCAAATGGAACCACTACATTGAGTCCAAAGCTAAATCCACTGCTAAGAAGGTTGAGTCACTGTGTCGGGCCAGGATGTTTTTCCCGCCTGAATCCATCCTGCATATATACAAATCAACCATTCGTCCGTGCATGGAATACTGCTGCCAAATATGGTCAGGCACCCCTGCCATTCATCTCAGTGTTCTCGACAGGCTCCAAAGGAGAATCAGTAATGTGATAGGTACCGACTTGGTGGCTCGACTACAGCCACTTCCCCACCGACGAGATGTGGCCTCTCTTTGTCTGTTCTATAAATACTTTCATGGCTTCTGCTCTAACGAACTTAAGTCACCGGTGCCTCTGCAACAGGTGTTTACTCATGCAAACAGATTGGCAACTGGGTCCCATCCGTTCAGTTAGATTAACCAAATGCAGATGGCAATTCTACTCCTGCAGCTTCTTCTCTCGCACTTCCCGCCTGTGGAACTCGCTTCCATATTCTTGCTTTCCTCATGGCTACAACCTCCAGGAATTTAAATGCAATGTCAATACTCATCTCTTAACCACTGAACTATAGCTCTCTCCCCACCCAGTATATCCTTCCCTTTCTCTCCACCTATGTATCTGTCATCACACCTGCATTCTCATCCTTCTCTTGCTCCTTTCTAACTGGTTCGTCTTCCTCTTCACTCTCTTCTACTTAATCTTTTTACACTTATGTAGCCCCCTGCACATCAGTGGCATTACCGCCTTGCTCAGGGTGATACGATAAAAAAAAAAAAAGATTATTTACTGAAAAACTGCCAATGTTTATTTTGACTTTCTAAAAAGATTTCTACTTGAGATTTTCACATGTTAGTCTTGAAATAAATATTTTCCAGTTATTATTGTTTTGCTTTTTTATAAATTATATATTTGTAGATGCAAATTCTGCTCTAGCAGCTTCTTTTCTCGCACTTCCCGCCTGTGGAATTCCCTTCCATTTACTTACTTCCCTGACAGTTATAATCTCCAAGAATTTAAATGTAAAGTCAATAGTCATCTCCTATCTTAATAACCTGCATCCTCTCTCTCATGCTCCTTTCTCCGTCCACTCCACTCTCATCAGTATTCTCATCCTTCTCTTACCCCCTTCCTGAGACCCCCTATAACCTGTCAATCTTTCTCAGAATTTTCCTCCTATGTAACCCCCTGCAAAACAGTGGCAGAAAAATGCCTTGCTTGGAGCGATATGATTATAAAAAAAACAATTCTATACATTTATATTCCAGAGAATGTAAATAAATCTAAAAGACATGCATGTGGAGCTAATCAGTATTTCATTGACTGATTCATTCGTTTTATATGGCTTATCAACAGGCAAGAAATTATTAGGGAAATATAAAGTGGGGGGGTCAATTTTATATTACAAACAATATATAAACTGATCCCTCACTTTATGGCCACAGTCATTCTTATCTTATGATTAGAAAAAAACAATTCTATACAATTATATTCCAGAGAATGTAAATAAATCTAAAAGACATGCATGTGTAGCTAATCAGTATTTCATTGACTGATTCATTCGTTTTATATGGCTTATCAACAGGCAAGAAATTATTAGGGAAATATAAAGTGGGGGGTCAATTTTATATTACAAGCAATATATAAACTGATCCCTCACTTATGGCCACAGTCATCCTTATCTTACGATTAGAAAAAGACAATTCTATACATTTATATTCCAGAGACTGTAAATAAATCTAAAAGACATGCATGTGTAGCTAATCAGTATTTCATTGACTGATTCATTTGTTTTCTACGGCTTATCAACAGACAAGAAATTATTACGTAAATATAAGGTTGGGGATCAATTTTATATTACAAACATTATATAAATTGATCCCTCACTTTATGGCCAAAATCCTTCTTCTCTTACTCACTTCCTGACTCCCCCTATAACATGTCACTTTTTCTCATAACTTTCCTTCTATGTAACCACCTGAAAAACAGTGACAGTAAAAAGCCTTGCTTGGGGTGAAATGATTATAAAATCTCAGATTTGAGCAGTTTGTTTTTGTGTCGCCATTGCAAGGGAGATAACACATGCAGAAAATATACAAATACACTAGGCATATTATATATAAGCTATTCTTTACCCATATACATTTTATAGGCCCAATGCCTGTTAGGTGTCAACAGCAAAATCAAGGGATTATCCAGTCATTGTGTTATTGTGTTCCAGACATTCTGATTACACCCATGTTATTTCTAAATATGCCAGTCTGTTAGATTGGCTAGCTAATCCCACTTGCAGTTGCCTGCTTCAACATCTACAAAGCCAAAATATGGTTTATGCTGAAACTATCCCGAACAGATCCTAACTACAATTCCTGGGAGATAGTCTGCAATCTGGCAAGATCAACAGTCTGAATTAGATCAATATGCTCAAACTCTCAGACACGATGACTTGTGTCTTCATGCTAGCACAGCTACTGACAGCTTCCAAACAGTTCCATCTACCTGGTTTCATATACAAGGTTTAGGTCAGCCTGTGATATGACTTTCAGACACTCCCAAATTGTGCCACATGCTACAATTGTCTACCTAGACCACCTTGAGAAATTGATCCTGATAAGATTTGAACTAAGGTTACATTGTTGGTATGATAATGTTGTAACCACTTGGCCATGTACCCACTGGACCCCTGTCTAACTGTCTTCATACAGCATTTGGAGGCAAGGTTTTGAATTTATAATTGTGTTTCTCCTAGACTGGTTACCAACCATGGCTACAGAACTTAGTCTTCTCTGTTATTTAAGCTAGAGGAAGAAGAGATGGATTCCTAAGATATTTGTGTGAAAGTGAATCTAACAAACTCAACTAGAATTCAAACTTTGCTTGGCTAATTTCTCATTCTGAGGTGTTAACCATTAGAATTCCTTGCATTCACTTACGCGCAAATACCCTTGGGAAAGGTATTAATCCGTCTCTTCCCTCCAGTTATGGGTTAAATAACATGACAGATTGGGTTCTAAAGCCTTGGCTGACAACCAGTCTACCACAGAAAGTAATGGCAACCTACTGCATGATAATCTTCAGCTTAGTCAGTCATGTCTCTTTTGAGACATGATCACCCAAAGCGTGTATCATGTATGGCACTTAACTGATTGAACCATTAGATGACCTGCACTTTTTTATAATCATATAATAACATTATTTATGATTAATATTATATATCATTAGCTTATATTACTGCAGTATAATCTTATTTAATATTATTTTATATAAATATTACCTACTCCTAAAATAGGTTTGCGCAAATTTCTACAAATTTTTAAACTCATATAGAGTTTCTAGTTTTCAAAAATCAGAGCAGATAGTTTTGGCAGGGAGTAGACTGTGCATATACTCACTCACCTATTCTTTCCTCTGTCTGCTACTGTGACATGCTAGTGACAAGATTACAGCCAAAATGACTGTAAACAAAACAGAGTGCAGGGAGAGATGGGTTCATGCCTCCACAATGATATTTTAGGGACAACAACAAGATGAGAACAAAAGTTCAAAATAATTTCAAGATTCTTGAAGATTACTCATCTTAGAAATAAATACAAAATGCAGTGAAATTTAAAAAAAGAAAAAAATATTACTTACCCATGTTTTGGATGTAAAATTTCGAAAATTTCTGTAAAAAGTAAAAAAATTAAAATTTATTCTTAGAATGTTTTGAGACTAAGTTGTTTAGTATCATCGGTATCAAACTTTCATATAAAGTTGTAGAGTAAATACTAAACGTATATATTATATGTATTAGGTTGAGTCATGAGTAATTTCTGTTTTTGGCATCAATTGTAATGTCAGACATATCATCCCAACTTTTAATCGTATGTAGCAGTTTTCTTTATCAGTCATTTCATCATAAGTAAAGAAGTTGGTCGGTTGTTTTGTTTTTTATGGCTTATCAACCTCGGCGGGTCATTTATTGCCAACTAAATTTTATTTATTTATTGCTGGTAATATCTTTTTTCTTTCAACAATTTATTGTTCTTTTTTATATAAGTTTTGTGTCTAGTAATACTCCTTTTGTTTTCTAGTATCAAGATTCATTGGGATTTGTTTTTTTAAGTGCAGGGTCTCCAAGTTCTACCCTGTTATTTAATCCATAACTGGAGGGAAGGGACAGATTAATACCTTTCCCAAGGGTACCAGTGCTTAAGTGAATGCAGGGTATTCAACTGGAATTCAAACTCGGCTCACTGATTTCTCTTTCCGTGCCGATATCCACTGCACCGCAAAGCACGTCCGACACTAAACGCTTACAGAACCTGGTCACCCATCTGGTCACCAGGCTCAATGTTTCTTAACTTCGGTGATCGAGCGAGAACCAGTGTATTCAACGTGATATGGCCGTAAGCCCAAGTAAAGAAGTGGATGTGCATTGTGGTGCAGTAGATATTGGCTGGAAACAAGAAACTGGAGAACCAAGTTTGAATTCACGTTGAATTCGTTGCATTCATCTATGCTATACCTGCCACTTCTCCATTCAGCTATGGATAAATAACAGGATGAATTGGTTTCTATAATCTTGGTTGGCAACCAGTCTACCACAGAAAGTAATTGCCACCTACTGAAGGAAAATCTGCTGCCCAGTCAGTTTGAGATTGATGTTGCATTTAAATTTTTGAAGATAGTATGTGGCAGGGAAGCAAGGAACAAGAAGAAAGTTTAACAGGCGAGAAATGTAAAAAAAAACCTGTTAGAGTAGTGTTATATCTAGTTATTTCAACAGTAAAATGATGAGACCTAATTGCCAGTCTAGTAGTACACTCAAATTCATGTGGTTGAGATACCAAGGAGGAGAGATCATTAGAACAACTGCAATGAAAATATTTGTAAGAAAGAAATAGGGAAGCCATGTCATATTGGTGGGAAAAGTTACTTAAATCAAGATGGCAAGTCTTTGCATTTTGTCATATTGGTGGGAAAAGTTACTTAAATCAAGATGGCAAGTCTTTGGATTTTGTCGTGTATCTCAAGATAAGTAATCAGACTATCAGGCCAGATATGGCAGCAATACTCAATGCATGGATGAATGGTAGATTTATAAATGTGCAAGATGGATTCTGATGAGAAATATTTTCTGGCATGACAAAGTGAACCAACTTTCCTAGCAGCAGACTGAGCAATTGAGTCCATATGATCACACCACTTCATGTCAAGAAGACGTTAGCCTGGGAAGATGCAAAGAGTTGGTCTTCTGGAGGTGAGCATCAGCCATGTTGGTGGAGGGCAAGATGTTACTCTATGATAATTAAAAGAAAGCAATTTTGTTTTAAAATTTACAAGCCATTTATTGTTCCAGTTAACAACTGATGGAAGGTCATTTTCAATAGCAATTGCCAGTTTTGCTTTGTTGGAGCTGTCGAACTTACTATTATGTCATCAGTATAAATAACTAGTTTGAAACGGATGATATCAAGAAGGTTGTTAATGAAGATGAAAAACAATGTAGACTGAAGGATAGAGCCCTGGAAGACCCCTGCATTAATGTGACACTAACATACCTTGAGATGGGCATTGTAATGCAATGGATATTACCTCAGAATGATAAATTGGAGAGCTGAGTTCAAATCCCAGTTTAATTTGTTGCAATCACTTACACACCATCTCCTCTCCCTCCAGCTATGGGTTAAATAGCAGGACAGGTTGGGTCCTATAGTCTAAGTTGGCAACAAGTTTACTGCAGAAACAAATGGCAATCTACTGTAGGAAAATCTCCTGAGTGCTCACTTTCAACATGCCTTGAGCCAGCATGTAAGAGTAGGCTTATAAATTTAACATGACAAATATCTCATGGGTAGTCTGCAACATTGCAGAGTAAGCATTTAAAAAAAAAATAGACCTTAGTTTTTGCATGTCAGTGGCAGCATACACAGCAGATTAACGAGAAAAATATGGTTTTTGCACATGAAAATGCAAAACTGCCTGAATTAAGAACAATGTCTGAACAATTTGGGAACTTGGCTGGTCTCTTCTATCACACATAACCTTCTATCACCTAATTATTACCTTTTTGGATTGCTACAAAAACACTTTTGAATATTGAATATTTGACTCAAAAAGAGCATTTCAAGTGGCAACAATACATTCCAAATAATGGTGAATTTAGTAAAATGTAATTGTATTTTTTTAAAATATAAACTTAATAAATAAAATTGGAAATTATTTATGACTCAACCTAAGAGATACTATTTGTGATTCAGCCTAAAAGAGACTATTTATGACTCAGCCCAAGAGAAACTATTTATGACTCAGCCTAAAAGAGACTATTTACGACTCAGCCTAAAAGAGACTATTTACGACTCAGCCTAAAAGAGACTATTTACGACTCAGCCTAAGAGAAACTATTTACGACTCAGCCCCAGAGAAACTATTTATGACTCAGCCCCAGAGAAACTATTTATGACTCAGCCCCAGAGAAACTATTTATGACTCAGCCTAACAGAAACTATGTATGACTCAGCCTAAGAGAAACTATGTATGACTCAGCCTAAGAGAAACTATTTATGACTCAGCCTAAGAGAAACTATTTACGACTCAGCCTAAGAGAAACTATTTACGACTCAGCCTAAGAGAAACCATGTATGACTCTGCCTAAGAGAAACCATGTATGACTCTGCCTAAGAGAAACTATGTATGACTCAGCGCAAGAGAAACTATTTACGACTCAGCCCAAGAGAAACTATTTACGACTCAGCCCAAGAGAAACTATTTACGACTCAGCCCAAGAGAAACTATTTACGACTCAGCCCAAGAGAAACTATTTATGACTCAGCCCCAGAGAAACTATTTATGACTCAGCCTAAGAGAAACTATTTACGGCTCAGGCTGAGTCATAAATAGTTTATCTTAGGCTAAGATAAACTATGTATGACTCAGCCTAAGAGAAACTATTTACGACTCAGCCTAAGAGAAACTATTTACGACTCAGCCTAAGAGAAACTATTTACGACTCAGCCTAACAGAAACTATTTACGACTCAGCCTAACAGAAACTATTTACGACTCAGCCTAACAGAAACTATTTAGACTCCACCTAACAGAAACTATTTACGACTCAGCCTAACAGAAACTATTTACGACTCAGCCTAACAGAAACTATTTACGACTCAGCCTAACAGAAACTATTTACGAAACTAGCCTAACAGAAACTATGTATGACTCAGCCTAACAGAAACTATGTATGACTCAGCCTAACAGAAACTATTTATGACTCAGCCTAAGAGAAACTATGTATGACTCAGCCTAAGAGAAACTATGTATGACTCAGCCTAAGAGAAACTATGTATGACTCAGCCTAAGAGAAACTATGTATGACTCAGCGTAAGAGAAACTATTTATGACTCAGCCTAAGAGAAACTATTTATGACTCAGCCTAAGAGAAACTATTTATGACTCAGCCTAAGAGAAACTATTTATGACTCAGCCTAAGAGAAACCTAAATATTTATGACTCAGCCTAAGAGAAACTATTTATGACTCAGCCTAAGAGAAACTATTTATGACTCAGCCTAAGAGAAACTATGTATGACTCAGCCTAAGAGAAACTATTTATGACTCAGCCTAAGAGAAACTATTTATGACTCAGCTTAAAAGAAACTATGTATGACTCAGCGTAAGAGAAACTATTTATAACTCAGCCTAAGAGAAATTATTTATGGCTCTGCCTATAAGAAATTTTTGACTTGGACTAAGAGAAATTATTTGATGACTTAACCTTACAGAAATTATTTCTGACTCAAACCTTGAAAAATTATTTATGATTCAACCTAATAAAAATTTTTTTATGATTCATTCTAATACAAAATAAACATATGCCAAAACTTGTACATTTAGATGAGATGAAAAGATAAGAATGGCTAGAATATGAATTTAAAAAAAAAATCAATCGCTTAATATTTATCTATGTTCTCTAATTAATTGGGTCTCACTCAGTCTATAACGTTTTCATTGAAACTGAAAAAAAAAAGATTGTCAGTGGTCAAGAATTAATGCAAAAATTGTCGAAAGAATATTGTTTTTATATGTATAAAATAAATGCTTGCTAATTATCTTACTAAAGCATTTTAAAGAAAACAAAAAAAATGGTTTGTCAATACACAAAGATTAATATAAACATTACACAGAATAAAATTATATGTATACTTCATATGCACCGCTGGTTTAGTGTAGAAAGAAATAAAATAATGTATACTGCCTTTTTGACTGAACTAACACCTAAACCAGGGGTTGGCAACCTTTTGGAGAGTGAGGGCCAAAAAGCTATGGCTCCAGTCTCATGGAGGAGAACCATGTTATTTAATATGTGAATAAATTTGAAGAAAGCAAGGATTCAATATAATTTAATATCTGATGGGAAATTTGTTAAAAAAATTACATCTTAAAAAGAAATGTTTCATAAATCAATATTGAAAAAAAAATTCCATTAAAATCGGTTGAAAACACTATTTTATATTCATTTAAAAGTGCCTGCTCACAAAAGCAATTTCACAGAAAAAGTGAAAGTGAGGCCGTACACTAATTTTGGCGATCCCTACAAATAAAAAATAAAAGTAAAACACATTCTCCAGGTAAAAAGAAATAAATTTTAAAATTTTGACGTAATATATTCAGACTATCAACTGTCACTTTGGTTTGGATTACCTAAATTTTATATGGTGTCTAGAGTAAGGTCGTGGCCAGACAAGATTCACTCGAGGGCTGGATGTGGCCCGTAGGCCGGGGGTTGCCAACTGCTGACCAAAACTATCAACTAATAAAAAAACATTGCATCCTCCCTCAGGATTTGAACCTGCAAATCCTATAGACCTAGCAAGACAAATTACAAAATAGTACATGAATAAACAAACATAAACAAACATGAATATCGAAAAGTTTGTTCATATAAATCTAAATCTAATCTAATTTATAAACAGAACTTTGTCTGTGTGTGTATGTGTGTGTGTCCGTTATAGACTCCGAAACGGCTGAACCGATTTTCTTGAAAATTTACACAGTTGTACTATAAGCATCTGTGAGTGTTCTTAGCTAGGTTTTGTGTCAAGGTACCCCCGATAAATATCGAAAAAATCGGGTTATAGAAGGAGTGGTGCGATTTTAGTCAAATTTGATACACTCATAAACAAAGACATAAGAAACCGCTTGTCTTTTCCTGATGCCATAAGTTTTCTTTTTGTTTGCATTCTCTTGAAAACCTCGTCATTGCTCACATGGTATCCTTAGCATCCTTCTGCAGAGCCGCATGAGTCTCTTCTTCATACTTGAGGATAGTATCCAGCTTTCACTGCCATACAGGAGGACAGATATCATATAACAATCCAATAATCTTTTCTTTGTCCCCAATAAAATCTTCCTTTCTCTCAATACTCTCCTTCGTCTTTGAAATGAATCTTTGGCATGCCAATCTAGCTATTGAACCAGGTTGAAGTGCCCAACTACTAGTGAAACTAAAGCAATTGAAATTAGGATGCAAAAAATACCAGACAAAAATGAATAATGTTTGACAATGTCAATTGTTATTCAGAAAAAGCTCACTATTTACATTATTCTTTATTTTTATGACTTTGGCCGTTGTACGTTCTTCTTCAGATGCTAAGAATTTCGAACTGAACCCTTTCTTACTACCACTGGGGTACATTGTTCTAATTTCTTTTGCAATGCCGCTTCTGGTAGTCATGAGTTATCTCCCTTTAACCTTTCTAATTAATTTATTTGTTCACTACTGCTGTAGCCAGGTAATGAACTCACAACTCTTTGGGTCAAGTCAATGGAACTAACCAACACTTTAAATCTACTCTCTAAGTTATTTGTTCATCACTGCTGTAGCCAGGTATTGAACTCACAACTCTTTGGGTCAAGTCACTGGAACTAACCAACACTTTAAATCAACTCTCGAAGTTATTTGTTCATCACTGCTGTAGACAGGTATTGAACTCACAACTCTTTGGGTCAAGTCACTGGAACTAACCAACACTTTAAATCAACTCTCGAAGTTATTTGTTCATCACTGCTGTAGACAGGTATTGAACTCACAACTCTTTGGGTCAAGTCACTGGAACTAATCAACACTTTAACTCAACTCTCGAAGTTATTTGTTCATCACTGCTGCAGCCAGGTATTGAACTCACAACTCTTTGGGTCAAGTCACTGGAACTAACCAATGCCTATATCCCATGGCCATTTGTCATTGAAGAAAAAGCTATGAATAAAAAAGAATTCATGTTGCTATTAAAGAAGACACTCACTGATCAAGCTTCGATAAAAATCCTATGTTCTTCAGCAGGAATAGTAGGGAGCTATCTTTGTGAGTAACGTAATATCTATTTCCTATTTAACTGACTTGTTATAAGTATTGAAAGACACCATACATTGAAAAGATAAGGTTCAACCTCCATTCAGATGATGCACTTTAGTAGGTAAGTAAAAAGAAAACTGCTGCGAGTTAGTAAAGAATTTACCAAATGTACTATGTGTCTGAAGAATTACAGAGATGACAAAATGCAATAAACATAGTTTGAATAAAAAGTGAACTGTACCAGATAAAAGAGGCTGATATATCCAGTGAGTCCGACGACAGTGATAACCAAAGCGGAGGTGAAAAAAAGGTTGGCACTCAGCATGATTGAGTTTTCATCATGTGGCTGGCTTCCACTTGCTGCAATTGAGAAAATATGTGCCAAGGCTGCAATTGTTCCTCCGAGGGCCTACCGAAGAAAAGGAAAAAACGTACAGCTTTACAATTTTATGGTCTATTAAACATAGTGGCCATATCTAATATGAAATACCAATCTATAATTTTTTATTTTTACTCTGAAGTTGATAGATGAAACCTTTGACTTTAATTTCTTCATCAATGAGAATTTGAATATTAATAAATAATTTCTTTTTTTTTAATCATTTCACCTCAAAAATACAATAATGTCACGAGGAAGCAAAGGTTAGTGAAAGTGAAAGAGAATGAAAAGATGATGGGGAGGAGTAAGGCCAATAAAAGAACAGGTTTCAAACGGCAATTAACAATATGTTTAAAGTTTTGAAAATCATAGATGGCAGGGAAGTAACAAGCTGGAAGCGAGTTCCACAGGTGAGAAGTGCGATTAAAGAAACTATTGGAATAGAATAAAAGCATTGATTTGATCCAAAATAATTAAATGCCTCATTTCAGAATTATAGACAAATACTGAAGTTGTATTTTAATGCCAACAGCATCGTTTTTTTTTTTTTTGAAGAAATTTAAGCAAGTTTTATGTCTTTTTTCCATAGTCTTTTGACCTCACCTGACCCCTGTTCAATAAGAATTATTTTTGGTATTAATAAACTATTTCTGCTGAGTGGGAGAGAGACATTTTGATGATTAGTTTTTGAAATTGAAATTTGTTTTCATAAAGTTTAAAACTAAAATTTTGTTTTAAAAATGCATTGAAAATCAGTAAGAAAGGGATTGTCAGTGGTCAGGAATGAAGGCAAGCATTACTGATAGAATAGGGCTATTAGATGTATAATGTAAATGCATTGCTAATGATTTTACTATAGGAATGCATTGAAAATGAGGAAGAAAGGGATTGTCAGTGGTCAGGAATGAAGGCAAGCATTACTGATAGAATAGGGCTATTATATGTATAATGTAAATGCATTGCTAATGATTTTACTATAGGGATGCATTGAAAATGAGGAAGAAAGGGATTGTCAGTGGTCAGGAATGAAGGCAAGCATTACTGATAGAATAGGGCTATTAGATGTATAATGTAAATGCATTGCTAATGATTTTACTATAGGAATGCATTGAAAATGAGGAAGAAAGGGATTGTCAGTGGTCAGGAATGAAGGCAAGCATTACTGATAGAATAGGGCTATTATATGTATAATGTAAATGCATTGCTAATGATTTTACTATAGGGATGCATTGAAAATGAGGAAGAAAGGTATTGTCAGTGGTCAGGAATTAAGGCAAGCATTACTGATAGAATAGGGCTATTATATGTATAATGTAATTACATTGCTAGTGATTTCATTATAAGAATTCCTTCAAAAGGTATTGTCAATGGTCAAGAATTAAGGCAAAGATTACTGAAGAGAGAAGATTATTAGGTTTGTTATTTCAGATAAAGCTATCAAGACATTCATATTAAAGCAAAGATAGAAACAAGATTATTGAAAGTTTTAGAAGCCATAAGCCTAAAACAAGAACTGAATTCCAGGGAGTCGTGAAGAAATGACACAAAGCAAAGTGAATCTCTTACCTGTCCATTCATCACAGCTGCAATGTACTTCACGGGCATTATACTGGCTAAGCCAAATGTGGATGCAGTCAGCACGGAACTGGAAGCTGAAATGAACAGTCAATAAATTAATATTTCTCGATCTATTTCTATCAATCATACATATACATACCATAAACACACACACACACACACACACAGAGTTCTGTGTAAAATTATTAGGACAAGAACTATTTTATCTTTTATGAGGCATATTGACAGAAAATAAACAATTTAATTAAAGTAATTTTATTTGATTTACTCAACAAATGCTTTAACAAGTAAAAAATACATGTTACAAAATAAATTTAATATTTAGTATCATAGCCTTTCGCATTGAAATAAAATAATTGCAACAATTTACCAATCGCATCTACTATATATATATATATATATATATAATAATAATAATAATAATATTTATTAATAAATTATAACATTGATATGTTATAATATCACTACAAAAGTAGCTATTTTGTTTCGACACTTTTTGTGTCTTTTCAAGTGATGTTGTTATTTCGAAATGAATGGCTTTAAAAGGTTAAGAACAAGCAAGACCTCTTTCATCAGGGAGGCATTATTGTATGTACAATGTGGACCAATCAGAGTAAAGCAACTTTTACTTTGGAGAATATGTGGGAAGACTTAAAATTAATCTTGGTGGGCATTGATATTAGAATTTTATAAAATTAAGATCAGCATTATTAATTAACTATTATATGTACTATATTTTTGTTGCTAAAAAAAAAAAAAAAAAAAACCATATGTATATATATTTTAACAATTTTGTAGATTTAGAAAATTATTAATATTTAGACGTGGGAGAGAAAAAGAACGGATACATGAATTGGTTATATATATGTATAAATATATATATTAATGCAGGTTTCATTGAATAATATAGAAAAGTTTTGTCTATTAATTTTGTGTAGGATCCTGTGTGTTAATATTTGCTCTTTGATAATGGCTTATGTGAGCCAAAAGCTTAGACCCGATAAAAAAATCAACAATTACTGTGATTTTTTGTTGTCTTTCAACGACATCACCATCAAGTATATCAGACGGTATGAATGGATCCTACACAAAATTAATACACAAAACTTGTCTATATTATTCAATGAAACCTGCATTAATGAAAAATTGCTACCAGAATACACACAATATATATATATATATATAGTTCTGTGCAAAAGTATTAGGACAAGAACTATTTTATCTTTTATGAAGCATCGAAATAAAGTTTAAAATCACCCCTGTCCTAACACTTTTGCATATTACCGGTAGTGTGCAAAAGTATTAGGACAGGGGTGATTTTCCTAAAAAACTCATTGAAATTCAAATACACGGTGAAAGCCAAGCAAATTGCTAATAAATATTGATTATTTAAAACTAAGTGTAAAAGTAATGTATTAAAAAGAAGTTATATTTAATTTTTCCTATTTTCTATTAAACAAGTTATTTTGAAACTACTCATTATTCTATTATCCTTGGATATGACTGACTTTTTTCTTATTACCCCCTCTTGAATTGATAAATCTAATGTTACTTCGCAAGACACACTTTGGGAACAAATACAAGCTGCTTGGCAGGAGATACCATTAGATACATTGAAGAAGCTTGTGACGTCAATGCCTGACAGAACGAAGGCTGCGATCAAAGCAAAAGGCTATTATACTAAATATTAAATTTATTTTGTAACAAGTATTTTTTTCTTGTTAAAGCATTTGTTGAGTAAATCAAATAAAAGTATTTTAATTAAATTGTTTATTTTCTGTCAATATGCCTCATAAAAGATAAAATAGTTCTTGTCCTAATACTTTTGAATAGTACTATACATGCTCAAACACACATACAGGTACACACATGCACACACACACTACAATTAACAACAGCAGTAACAGCAAATGATGACCATTTGTTGAAAGGCATGGTCCAGGACAAATGTGAAAACAAGCTCATCTACAATTTTGAAGATGAGATTTTGATCTCGAAATATTAATGAACTAGCAGTATAGCCCGGCGTTGCTCGGGTGTAATGAAAGCTTTAAAACTAATCCATGGTCCTGGAGCTCAGACTCTTTGGACATTGGCACGAAAGACTAAAAAGCAATAGTTGTTTCCAGTAAAGCGAAACAGTAGACTGACAGAAAAATGAATGGATGTAATTTGATTTCCTGGCATTGATATTAAATTTTCTGCACTATTCTAAGAACTGCAACCTTGAAACTTCTGAATATCATTTCTTATGTCTTTGTCTATGAGTGTATCAAATTTGATTAAAATCGAACCTCTCCATCTATAACCCGATTTTTTCGATTATCAATTTTCGATATTTATCGGGGGTACCTCGATACAAAACCTAGCCAAGAACACTCACAGACGCTTATAGTACAACTGTGTTAATTTTCAAGAAAATCGGTTCAGCTGTTTCGGTGTCTATAGGTAATGGCTACACACACACACACACACACACACACAAAGTTTCATTTATAAATAAGTTTAGATTTAGATTTAGATAATAAATAGGTAATAATCTATACATTCTTTACCTTCCTTTATTTTACCAAACGCATTGTGATAGCCTTCAAGACCTAACCATAAACCTAATATACACAATGCTTCAAGCAAATTACAAAACTTTCCTATATTTCTCTTGATTAAAAATAATCGTAATGGAACACTCTCTTCACCTGAGGCTAGTGCAAAGGTCTTGTGGCGTACTGGAAGTTATCAAAATTTGTTGATTTAAAACAGAATGACATAAATCCGGTTCTGCACATAAGGATTGACGCAGATCTTCTGGTTAACAAAACGGTTAAAAAGAAATATACATATATTGATCAATTCAAATTCGGCTCCCTGATTTATCATTCCGAGTCGATATCCACTGCACATCTCCATAATAGATTATTCTGTCTTAAATAAATCAACAATGTTTTGTAGCAATTTCATGCAAACAAACAAAATACTCACCACTTAGTAGTACAATGGTTATCATCACGATAAAAAAAAATGTATTTTGATCTGAAAAAGACAAGATAAATGATAAATACGATTATAGACAAAACTTTTTCTGAATGAAACAGAAATTAAAAATCTATAGAATTTTCAGTATTTACATTATTTGGACTATTGTCCTCATCTTTGTTGCCATTTGTGGATATAGATATTGGTTAGTTCCTGTGACTTGACCCAAAGATTTGTGAGTTCAATACCAGACTACAGCAGTTGTAAACAAGTAAATTTTACGGTTAGAGGGAGATAACTCATGACTACCAGAAGAGGTTCTACTATGCAAGGAATGGAGTTCATCTACCTTAGTGATTGTGATAAAGGGTTTGATTCAAAATTCCTAACACCTAAGAAGACTGGAACGTACAACAACCAAATTGTCGTACAAATAGCAACAAAGATGAGGACAATAGTTTGAATAATATAAATACTACCTCATCTCAGAAATATAGATGTATAGAATTTTAATGCAATGCAAGATAACCCTAGGCATTGTGGAACTCAGATTTTCATACCACTTTAGAAGAGAAGAGAAACATTAGTTAATTTGTGTAGGATTTAAGTTTTTTTACTAATTCATCCATCCAACAGTATTTTTGTAGATTTTTAAAAAATTCTTTTTCAACTCCATGTTCTATAAAGTGTGATCTGATATCAAAACAAACTGCTTGACTTTGGAGAACCGAGTAACAAAATATTAGGCTTTAGAATATATCTTTTAAATTCCTCAATTTCAGCAAAACAATCTTCTTCTATGTGCCTTGTCCTTTCTGGACGTAGGCGATAATGGCCTTCTATGTCTCCTTATCCCTGGTGGCTCTTAGCACGCTTTCTCCTGTTACATCACGCAACCTCCATTCTGTCATCCACCCACTCAGGCCAGTCAAGTACATTACATGCTGTTTTCCCCTGTCTCACCTTCCCTCTACCTGGCTTGTTAGTATTAAATTCTCCAAGCCCTCCTTCTTCATTGCATGTCCCAGGAACTTAGCTGTCTCTTTCTCGTGCTCAGTATTAATTTCTTTTTAATTTCCATCCTTTCCAAAACCTCGTCATTGCTCATATGCTCGATCCATGGTATCCTGTGCTGCCATCCATTTGCTCAAGCTCATCAAGTATGTTACATGCTGTTTTCCCCTGCCTCTCCTTCCCTCTACTTGGCTTGTTAGTATTAGATTCTCCAAGCCCTCCTTCCTCATTGCATGTCCCAGGAACTTTAATTGTCTCTTCCTGGTGCTCAGTATTAATTTCTTTTTCGTTTCCATCCTTTGCAAAACCTTGTCATTACTGACATGCTCGGTTTATGGTATCCTGTGCTGCCATCCATTTGCTCAAGCACATCAAGTATGTTACATGCTGTTTTCCCTTGTCTCTACTTCCCTCTACCTGGTTTGTGATTATCAAATTCTCCAAGCCCTCCTTCCTCATTGCATGTCCCAGGAACTTTAGCTGCATCTTCCTGATGCTCACTGGACAGCAGTGTGTAACATGATGAGCTTGGGTAAATGGATGGTAGAAAGGTTTGGGAGAAAAAGCAGAAAGACAAAACTTATTAAGAGCTACAATAGACAGGAAGATGTGGAGAGCCCTAATCGCATACTGAAGGAAGTAGTATAAAAAAAAAGAAGAATGAAAATAGTTGTCTTGAAAATAAGAACAAATACATTATTCAACTAAGAGGGCAATAGTCAGCTTATCTTTAACTTATTAAAAAAATATAGCGATACTTACAATTATCTGAGTTGACATTGACGAATATAATTGTGATGGACAACAAAATGGCGATGAAGAGAAAACTGAAACTGATGCGATATTTTTGGTGAAGGCTGCAATAAACAAGGAATAGTTGTTAGAATCGCAAGAAAATGTTCATGAAAATTTTAATGAGACAGGGAGAAAAGAAGATATGTAAAACAACAAGAGTCCTAGCACATTCAAACCCAACAAGCAATCTCTCTGCTTACAGAGAGAAAGCTTGCAAGATTTGCTGTAAATGGACTCCAGAGCTTTTAGATGATATAAGGAGTGCAACTTGGATAATATAGAAAAACAGTCTGCACTCAATCCAGCAATACATTCCCTGCTAGTTATAGCATGTTGTGCTAGAGATGACCTGGATGTAAATACATTCGGGTCTATCGCACAAATCTATATTCTCAGAAATTAAATGTGAGGAGATCTGGGATGAAACCGGTTGTTTATTTTAGTTTTTAGTGCATAAAATGTCATTGAAATTCCACTTATTCCTTGTTGTTATATCTAATCTAAACTTATTTATAAATGGAACTTTGTCTGTGTGTGTATGTGTGTGTGTCTGTTACCTATAGACTCCGAAACGGCTGAACCGATTTTCTTGAAAATTTACACAGTTGTACTATAAGCGTCTGCGAGTGTTCTTAGCTAGGTTTTGTATCAAGGTACCCCCAATAAATATCGAAAATCGATAATCAAAAAAATCGGGTTATAGAAGGAGTGTATCAAAGTTGATTAAAATCAAATTTGATACACTCATAGAAAAAGACTTAACAAACAATATTCAGAAGTTTCAAGTTTGCAGTTCTTACAATAGTGCAGAAAATCGATAATATATATATATAAACGGTAAGATGTTTGTGTGTGTGTCTGTTTATCTGCCTATATGTCTGTATTTTTTCAGCCCTTTTATTTTAGTTTTTGCTTCGGGTTTGGCTCTAAGTAGGTATAATTGTAGTTCTTAGTCTCAGCCATGATACGATTTAGCCTTCAAAATTCAGTTTATGACGAAAAAAAACTTATTTGATATCAATACTAGGAAATCAAAATTTGACTTACATCCATTCATTTTTCTTTCAGTCTATGGTTTCGATTTAACTGGAAACAATTATTGCTTTTTAGTCTTTCGTGCCAATGTCCAAAGAGTCTAAGCTCCAGGACCATGGATTAGTTTTAAAGCTTTCATTACACCCAAGCAATGCCAGGCTATACTACTATATACTACTAGTATATATATATATATATATATATATATATATATATATATATATATATATATAAGTATAGGGTACGTATGGATGGAATAATATTCCGTTTCCAAAGAAACATCATTCTTAAAAAAGTGCTCAATACAAAGTAGAATTCTTTTTCTTCCTCATTTAATATACGAATAACTTTCTAAATCTAATAAATTGTTAAACTTAGAAAATTTTTTTAAAAATTCACAATAATAATAAAGTGGATCTAATAGTCAATTAATAATGCTGATCTCATTTTAAGCAAATAATAATACTAATGCCCCAAAAATTATTTTTAAGTTTGCACACATATTCTCTAAATTAGAAGTTGCTTTATTCTGATTGGTCCACGCTATCTATACAACAATGCCTCCCTGATTAAAGGGGTTTTGCTTGTTTTTAACCTTTTAAAACCCTTCAACTTGAAATAAACCTCATCATTTGATAAGACACAAGAAGTGTCAAAACAAAATAGCTACTTTTGTAGTGATATTATAACATATTCATGTTATTATTTCTGAAAAAATATGATATACATATATATATATGTAATTATAAAAGATTCTGATGAACATAGTATATAGACAAATTAAACTGACAAATAAAGAAAGAACAATGAGACTTAATTAAACAAACTAAAACAAGAAATACAATATTTATGATCAGAATGCTATGAGAGTTCGCAATATAATTGCAGAAGGACCAAAATTTCAGAGACTTTAAAAAAAATTGATAAGGTATCGTCGTCCTACGGCCTCGGCTGAGATAGAACTCACTACACCCTTCCAGTGTTCCCTGTGCATTTGGAACCCTGGTGCAGTTTACAGCGAAATTCATAATCTTGTCAAATAGCTGAATACTTGATGCTTCGCAAGGGCTACCAAGGGTGGTTTTATTGTGATAACAACACTGGATGGGTTGCCTCCAGGCCCCATCCCGTTATTTAACCCATAACTGGAGGGAAGTGACGGATTAACACCTTTCCCAAGGGTACCAGTGCTTAAGTGAACGCAGGGTACTCAACTGGAATTCGAACGCGGCTCACCGATTTCTCTTTTCGAGCTGACATCCACTGCACCACAATGTACATCCATCACTGAACGCTTACAGCGACTGGACTTCCCCAAGAGGTCACCTATCTAAGTACTGACCAGGCTCACGTTGCTTGGTGATCGTAAGCTAAGGTATAATGCCGGGTACTTCCCTATCTTTTATTATGTCCTTGTACCTGAGAGGAGGATGTGCATTGTGGTGCAGTGGATATCTACTTGGGACGACAAACTGGGGAGCTGAGTTCAAATTCCAGTTGAATTCCTTGCATTCACTTATGCATAAATACCCTTGGGAAAGGTATTCATTCATCTATTTCCTCCAGTTATGAGTTAAATAATAAGACAGATTGGGTTCTATAGCCTTGACTGGCAACCAGTCTGCTATAGAAAGCAATGACAGGATAATCTTCTGCCCAGTCAGTTATGTCTCTTTCAAGACATGATCGCCAAAAGCATGTATCACATATGGCACTTACCTGACTGACTGAATATAATAGTTGGAAACATGGTTAAGGCTTCTATTGGACATAAGTGGGGTATCAGTTTTATATTGTTATGAAGTAATAAACTGATTCCCCAATCATTACTACTTAATAATATAATACATCTCTTCTCCCTCTAGCTATGAGTCAACAGGACAGATTGGGTTCTATAGCCTTGGCTGGAAGCCAGTCTACTGCAGAAAGCAATGGCAACCTACTGTGGGATAATCTTCTACCCAGTCAATGATGATTCATTTGAGACATGATTGCCCAGGGGTATATCACCTATGGCACTTAACTGACTGACTGAATATAATAGTTGGAAACATGATTAAAGCTTCAACTGGGCATAAAGTGGGGGATCAGTTTTGTATTGTTATGAAGTAATAAACTGATCCCCCACTAATTATTACTTAATAATATAATACATCTCTTGCCCCTCTAGCTATGAGTCAAATAACAGGACAGAGTAGGTTCTATAGCCTTGGCTAGAAGCCAGTCTACCGCAGAAAGCAATGACAACCTACGGAGGCATAATCTTCTGCCCAGTCTGTCATGATTCATTTCAGACATGATCGTCCAAGCGTGTATCACGTATGGTACTTAACTGACTGACCTGAGTGAAAGATATGCTGCTGTAATTGATTTTCATATTTTAATCCCAGTTACAACTTTTCAATTATTAAATTTTAATTTGATAAAACTGCTAGATTTTTGAGAACATTAGCAAAAAAATTTGTTAAAATAATTTATAGGATATCGTTTGTACTTTGGAAAATTTGAAATCAGTTTGAAAAAAAATTAAAAAGAAATTCCCCCCCGAAACGAAAATTTCGACTTACCGTTTGACAATCATAACTGTGAAGATGTTGAAAAGAACATTCGGGATGGTAGCTGCAACTGCCAAGTCACTTTCGAAATCTTTCTGCCGCTCTGTTGTAGGCTCAATGGAATTGGTAGTTGTATTTCTCAGTTTATACATGAAGTACTGACAATTAAAGTAAAGATGACGTCAAAATAAAAAATACATTTATGCAAAGTTTACTAAAAAAAAAATGTTTCATGATTATGCACTATCAGCAATATGACAGAAAACTCTCCCAAAACCTCCCTCACCCAAATAAAAGGGGGTCAAAATAACAGTTATTCTATGACTCTATACAATTTTGACACCAATGTTTATTTACAAGATTATAAAATATATTTATCATGTACTTTCTTAAAATATTTCTTATTTATCATTATATAAAAAAAAACTTTGAAAAGAAATTTTCTTTATTAAAAAGTTTATAAGTAATTATCAAACTGTGCAAAAGGAAGAGATGCACACGACTTATTTTAGTGAATCTATGCGGTGAGATAAATGCTCTTGACTTATTTTAGTGAATCTATGCGGTGAGATAAATGCTCTTGACTTATTTTAGTGAATCTATGCGGTGAGATAAAATGCTCTTGACTTTTTTTAGTGAATCTATGCGGTGAGATAAATGCTCTTGACTTATTTTAGTGAATCTATGCGGTGAGATAAATGCTCTTGACTTATTTTAGTGAATCTATGCGGTGAGATAAAATGCTCTTGACTTATTTTAGTGAATCTATGCGGTGAGATAAATGCTCTTGACTTATTTTAGTGAATCTATGCGGTGAGATAAAATGCTCTTGACTTTTTTTAGTGAATCTATGTGGTGAGATAAAATGCTCTTGACTCTTTTTAGTGAATCTATGTGGTGAGATAAAATGCTCTTGACTTATTTTAGTGAATCTATGCGGTGAGATAAATGCTCTTGACTTATTTTAGTGAATCTATGCGTTCAGATAAATTGCTCTCGACTTTTTTTAGTGAATCTATGCGGTGAGATAAAATGCTCTTGACTTTTTTAGTGAATCTATGCGGTGAGATAAATGCTCTTGACTTATTTTAGTGAATCTATGCGGTGAGATAAAATGCTCTTGACTTTTTTAGTGAATCTATGCGGTGAGATAAATGCTCTTGACTTATTTTAGTGAATCTATGCGGTGAGATAAATGCTCTTGACTTATTTTAGTGAATCTATGCGGTGAGATAAAATGCTCTTGACTCTTTTTAGTGAATCTATGCGGTGAGATAAAATGCTCTTGACTTATTTTAGTGAATCTGTGCGGTGAGATAAAATGCTCTTGACTTATTTTAGTGAATCTATGCGGTGAGATAAAATGCTCATGACTTATTTTAGTGAACCTGTGTGGTGAGATAAAATGCTCTTGACTTATTTTAGTGAATCTATGCGGTGAGATAACTGCTCTTGACTTATTTTAGTGAATCTATGTGGTGAGATAAAATGCTCTTGACTCTTTTTAGTGAATCTATGCGGTGAGATAAAAATGCTCTTGACTTATTTTAGTGAATCTATGCGGTGAGATAAAATGCTCTTGACTCTTTTTAGTGAATCTATGCGGTGAGATAAAATGCTCATGACTTATTTTAGTGAACCTGTGTGGTGAGATAAAATGCTCTTGACTTATTTTAGTGAATCTATGCGGTGAGATAAATGCTCTTGACTTATTTAGTGAATCTATGCGGTGAGATAAAATGCTCTTCGGCCTCTTTTAGTGAATCTATGCGGTGAGATAAAATGCTCATGACTTATTTTTAGTGAACCTGTGTGGTGAGATAAAATGCTCTTGACTTATTTTAGTGAATCTATGCGGTGAGATAAATGCTCTTGACTTATTTTAGTGAATCTATGCGGTGAGATAAAATGCTCTTGACTCTTTTTAGTGAATCTATGCGGTGAGATAAAATGCTCATGACTTATTTTAGTGAACCTGTGTAGAGTGAGATAAAATGCTCTTGACTTATTTTAGTGAATCTATGCGGTGAGATAAAATGCTCTTGACTCTTTTTAGTGAATCTATGCGGTGAGATAAAAATGCTCTTGACTTATTTTAGTGAATCTATGCGGTGAGATAAAATGCTCTTGACATATTTTAGTGAATCTGTGTGGTGAATAAAATGCTCTTGACTTATTTTAGTGAATCTATGCGGTGAGATAAATGCTCTTGACTTATTTTAGTGAATCTATGCGGTGAGATAAATGCTCTTGACTTATTTTAGTGAATCTATGCGGTGAGATAAAATGCTCTTGACTTATTTTTAGTGAATCTGTGCGGTGAGATAAAATGCTCTTGACTTATTTTAGTGAATCTATGCGGTGAGATAAAATGCTCTTGACTTATTTTAGTGAATCTATGCTGTGAGATAAATGCTCTTGACTTATTTTAGTGAATCTATGCTGTGAGATAAAATGCTTTTGACTCTTTTTAGTGAATCTATGCGGTGAGATAAAATGCTCTTGACTTATTTTAGTGAATCTATGCGGTGAGATAAAATGCTCTTGACTCTTTTTTTAGTGAATCTATGTGGTGAGATAAAATGCTCTTGACTCTTTTTAGTGAATCTATGTGGTGAGATAAAATGCTCTTGACTTATTTTAGTGAATCTATGCGGTGAGGAATAAAATGCTCTTGAAAGCTTATTTTAGTGAATCTATGCGGTGAGATAAAATGCTCTTGACTTTTTTTTTAGTGAATCTGTACGGTGAGATAAAATGCTCTTGACCTCTTTTAGTGAATCTATGTGGTGAGATAAAATGCTCTTGACTTATTTTAGTGAATCTATGCGGTGAGATAAATGCTCTTGACTTATTTTAGTGAATCTATGCGTTCAGATAAATTGCTCTCGACTTTTTTTAGTGAATCTATGCGGTGAGATAAAATGCTCTTGACTTTTTTAGTGAATCTATGCGGTGAGATAAATGCTCTTGACTTATTTTAGTGAATCTATGCGGTGAGATAAAATGCTCTTGACTTTTTTAGTGAATCTATGCGGTGAGATAAATGCTCTTGACTTATTTTAGTGAATCTATGCGGTGAGATAAATGCTCTTGACTTATTTTAGTGAATCTATGCTGTGAGATAAAATGCTTTTGACTCTTTTTAGTGAATCTATGCGGTGAGATAAAATGCTCTTGACTTATTTTAGTGAATCTATGCGGTGAGATAAATGCTCTTGACTTATTTTAGTGAATCTATGCAGTGAGATAAATGCTCTTGAGTTTTTAGTGAATCTATGTGGTGAGATAAAATGCTCTTGACTTTTTAGTGATCACAGGGTAGATAAAATGCTCTTGACTTTATTTTAGTGAATCTATGCGGTGAGATAAATGCTCTTATCTTGACTTATTTTAGTGAATCTATGCGGTGAGATAAAATGCTCTTGACTTATTTTAGTGAATCTATGCGGTGAGATAAATGCTCTTGACTTATTTAGTGAATCTGCTCTGGTGAATAAAATGCTCTTGACTTATTTAGTGAATCTATGCAGTGAGATAAATTAACTATTATTTTAGTGAATGTAGTGAGATAAAATACTCTGACTCTTTGGTGATCCTCGGTGAGATAAAATCTCTTGACTTATTTTAGTGAATCTATGCAGTGAATAAATGCTCTTGACTTTTTTAAGTGAATCTATCTTGGGTGAAGATAAAATGCTCTTGACTTATTTTAGTGAATATGCGGTGAAGATAAAATGCTTGACTGATTTTTAGTGAATCTATGCGGTGAGATAAATGCTTGACTTATTTTAGTGATCTATGCGGTCATCTTGACTATTTTAGTGAATCTATGCGGTGAGATAAATGCTCTTGACTTATTTTGAATCTATGCGGTGAGATAAAATGCTCTTGACTTTTTAGTGAATCTATGCGGTGAGATAAAATGATCTTGACTGCACCATTAGAATCTATGCGGTGAGATAAATGCTCTTGACTTATTTTAGTGAATCTATGCGGTGAGATAAAATGCTCTTGACAGCTTTTTTTAGTGAATCTATGCGGTGAGATAAAATGATCTTGACTTTTTTTAGTGAATCTATGCGGTGAGATAAAATGATCATGACTTTTTAGTGATCTATAGGTGAATAAAATGCTGACCTTTAGTCAATCTACGTGCAGATAAAATACGCTTTTTTTTGAGTGAATCTATGCGGTGAGATAAATGCTCTTGACTTATTTTAGTGAATCTATGCGGTGAGATAAAATGCTCTTGACTTATTTTAGTGAATCTATGCGGTGAGATAAATGCTCTTGACTTATTTGGTAGATCTATCTCGGTGAGATAAATGCTCTTGACTCTTCAATGAATCCTGTCTTGGTGAGATAAAATGCTCTTGACTTTTTAGTAGGAATCATGCGGTGAGATAAATGCTCTTGACTTATTTTAGTGAATATGCGGTGAGATAAAATGTGACTTTTTAGTGAATCTATGCGGTGAGTAATGCTCTTGACTTATTTTAGTGAATCTATGCGGTGAGATAAAATACTCTTGACTTATTTAATGATCTATGCGGTGAAATAAAATGCTCTTGACTTTTTTAGTGAATCTATCAGTGAGTATTGCTCTGACTTATTTTGATGAATCTATGCGGTGGAATAAAATGCTCTTATTTTTTATTTTGTGAATCTATGCGGTGAGATAGAAATGCTCTTGACTTATTTATAGTGAATCATGCGGTGAGATAAATGCTCTTGAAACTTTTAGTGAATCTGTATGCGGAATAAAATGCTCTGTACACATTAGTGAATCTATGCGGTGAATGTAGTACTCTTGACTGTACAGTGAATCTATGCGGTGAGATAAAATCTCTTGACTTTTTTAGTGATCTATGCGGTGAATGTCTCTTGACTTATTTAGTGAATCTATGCGGTGAGATAAAATGCTCTTGACTTATTTTAGTGAATCTATGCGGTGAGAAAAATGTGACTTATTACGTAGATCTATGCGGTGAATAATCTCTTGGCATATTTTAGTGAATCTATGCGGTGAGATAAATGCTCTTGACTTATTTTAGTGAATCTATGCGGTGAGATAAAATGCTCTTGACTTATTTTTAATTGAATCTATGCGGTGAGATAAAATGCTCTTGACTTTTTTTTTAATTGAATACTATGCGGTGAGATCTAAAATGCTCTTGACTTATTTTAGTGAATCTATGCGGTGAGGCTGAAATGCTCTTGACTTATTTTAGTGAATCTATGCGGTGAGTCAAATGCTCTTGGCTATTTAGTGAATCTATGCGGTGAAAAAAAATGCTCTTGACTTATTTTAATTGAATCTATGCGGTGAGATAAATGCTCTTGACTTATTTTAGTGAATCTATGCGGTGAGATAAAATGCTCTTGACATATTTAGTGAATCTATGCGGTGAGATAAAATGCTCTTGACTTATTTTAGTGAATCTATGCGGTGAGATAAAATGCTCTTGACTTTTAGTGAATCTATGCGGTGAGATAAAATGACCTTGACTTTTTAGTGAATCTATGCGGTGAGACAAATGCTCATGACTTTTTTAGTGAATCTGCGGTGAATATAACCCATTTTAGTGAATCTGTAACGGTGAATAAAATGCTCTTGACTTATTAATGAATCTATAGATTGAGATAAAATATATGACTTTTAGTGAATCTATGCGGTGAGATAAATGCAGCTATTTTAGTGAATCTATGCGGTGAGATAAAATAGCTTGACTTTTTAGTGAATCTATGCGGTGAGATAAAATGATCTTGACTTTTTTAGTGAATCTATGCGGTGAGATAAAATGAAACTGACTTTTTAGTGAATCATGCGGTGAATGCATCTCTTGTGCTTCCTTTAAATGGAAATCATGCGGTGAGATAAAATATGGCTTATTTTAGTGAATCATGCGGTGAATAAAATGCTCTTGACTCATTTAATGAATCTATGCGGTGAGATAAAATGCTCTTGACTTTTTTTTTTTAGTGATCTATGCGGTGAGATAAATGCTCTTGACTTATTTTAGTGAATCTATGCGGTGAGATAAAGTACTCTTGACTTTATTTTAGTGAATCTATGCGGTGAGATAAAATGACCTTGACTTTTTTAGTGAATCTATGCGGTGAGATAAAATGTCCCGCATGACTTTTTAGTGAATCTATGCGGGGCGGAATAACGGCTGTGGCGTGATCTATGCGGTGAGATAAAATATGTGACTTATTTAATGAATCTATGCGGTGAGATAAAATGCTCTTGACTTTTTAGTGAATCTATGCGGTGAGATAAATGCTCTTGACTTATTTTAATTGAATCTATGCGGTGAGATAAAATGCTCATGACTTATTTTAGTGAATCTATGCGGTGAGATAAATGCTCTTGACTTATTTTAGTGAATCTATGCGGTGAGATAAATGCTCTTGGCTGAATCTATGCGGTGAGATAAAATGCTCTTGACTTTTTAGTGAATCTATGCGGTGAGATAAATGCTCTTGACTTATTTTAGTGAATCTATGCGGTAGATAAAATGCTCTTGACTTTTTTAGTGAATCTATGCGGTGAGATCATGGTGACTTTTTAGTGGATCTATGCGGTGAGATAAAATGCTCATGACTTTTTTAGTAGATCTATGCGGTGAGATAAATGCTCTTGACTTATTTTAGTGAATCTATGCGGTGAGATAAAATGCTCTTGACTTATTTAATGAATCTATGCGGTGAGATAAAATGCTCTTGACTTTTTTAGTGAATCTATGCGGTGAGATAAATGCTCTTGACTTATTTTAGTGAATCTATGCGGTGAGATAAAATGCGCTTGACTTTTTTTTTAGTGAATCTATGCGGTGAGATAAAATGATCTTGACTTTTTAGTGAGGATGCGCGGTGAGATAAAATGACCTTGACTTTTTAGTACGTCTATGCGGTGAGATAAAATACTCTTGACTTATTTTAGTGAATCTATGCGGTGAATAAATGCTCTTGACTTATTTTAGTAGATCTATGCGGTGAGATAAAATGCTCTTGACTTTTTTTAGTGAATCTATGCGGTGAGATAAATGCTCTTGACTTATTTTAGTGAATCTATGCGGTGAGATAAAATGCTCTTGACTTATTTTAGTGAATCTATGCGGTGAGATAAAATGCTCTTGACTTATTTTAGTGAATCCTATGCGGTGAGATAAAAGGAAATGCTCTTGACTTTTTAGTGAATCTATGCGGTGAGATAAAATGCTCTTGACTTATTTTAATTGAATCTATGCGGTGAGATAAAATGCTCGGCTTTTTTAGTGAATCTATGCGGTGAGATAAATGCTCTTGACTTATTTTAGTGAATCTATGCGGTGAGATAAAATGCGCTTGACTTTTTTAGTGAATCTATGCGGTGAGATAAAATGATCTTGACTTTTTAGTGAATCTATGCGGTGAGATAAAATGACACTGACTTTTTTAGTGAATCTATGCGGTGAGATAAATACTCTTGACTATTTTAGTGAATCTATGCGGTGAGATAAATGCTCTTGACTTATTTTAGTGAATCTATGCGGTGAGATAAAATGCTCTTGACTTTTAGTGAGATCTATGCGGTGAGATAAATGCTCTTGACTTATTTTAGTGAATCTATGCGGTGAGATAAAATACTCTTGACATATTTTAGTGAATCTATGCGGTGAAACTTATTTAATGAATCTATGCGGTGAGATAAAACAACGACTTTTTTAGTGAATCTATGCGGTGAGATAAATGCTCTTGACTTATTTTAATTGAATCTATGCGGTGAGATAAAATGCGCTTGACTTTTTAGTGAATCTATGCGGTGAGATAAAATGATCTTGACTTTTTTTAGTGAATCTATGCGGTGAGATAAAATGACCTTGACTTTTAGTGAATCTATGCGGTGAGATAAAATACTCTTGACTTATTTTTAGTGAATCTGCGGTGAATGTCTCTTGACTTATTTTAGTGAATCTATGCGGTGAGATAAAATGCTCTTGACTTTTTTAGTGAATCTATGCGGTGAGATAAATGCTCTTGACTTATTTTAGTGAATCTATGCGGTGAGATAAATACTCTTGACTGCAATGCAATTGAATCTATGCGGTGAGATAAAATGCTTGACTTATTTAATGAATCTATGCGGTGAGATAAAATGCTCTTGACTTTTTTTTTTAGTGAATCTATGCGGTAGAGATAAATGCTCTTGACTTATTTTAGTGAATCTATGCGGTGAAATGCAAATAAACTGACTTTTTAATTGAATCTATGCGGTGAGATAAAATGATCTTGACTTTTTTAGTGAATCTATGCGGTGAGATAAAATGACCTTGACTTTTTTAAAATTGAATCTATGCGGTGAGATAAAATACTCTTGACTTATTTTAGTGATATCTATGCGGTGAGATAAATACTCTGGCTTATTTTAGTGAATCTATGCGGTGAGATAAAATGCTCTTGACTTTTTAGTGAATCTATGCGGTGAGATAAATGCTCTTGACTTATTTTAGTGAATCTATGCGGTGAAATAAAATGCTCTTGACTATTTTAGTAGATCTATGCGGTGAGATAAAATGCTCTTGACTTATTTTAGTGAATCTATGCGGTGAAATGCTCTTGACTTTTTTTTTAGTGAATCTATGCGGTGAGATAAAATGCTTATTTTAGTGAATCTATGCGGTGAGATAAAATGCTCTTGACTTTTTTTAGTGATCTATGCGGTGAGATAAATGCTCTTGACTTATTTTAGTGAATCTATGCGGTGAGATAAAATGCGCTTGACTTTTAGTGAATCTATGCGGTGAGATAAAATGATCTTGACTTTTTTTAGTGAATCTATGCGGTGAATAAAATGACCTTGACTTTTTTTAGTGAATCTATGCGGTGAGATAAAATACTCTTGACTTATTTTAGTGAATCTATGCGGTGAGATAAATGCTTGACTTATTTAGTGAATCTATGCGGTGAGATAAAATGCTCTTGACTTTTTAGTGAATCTATGCGGTGAGATAAATGCCTTGACTTATTTTAGTGAATCTATGCGGTGAGATAAAATACTCTTGACTTATTTTAGTGAATCTATGCGGTGAGATAAATGCTCTTGACTTATTTTAGTGAATCTATGCGGTGAGATAAAATGCTCTTGACTTTTTAGTGAATCTATGCGGTGAGATAAAATGCTCTTGACTTATTTAATGAATCTATGCGGTGAGATAAAATGCTCTTGACACTTTTTAGTGAATCTATGCGGTGAGATAAATGCTCTTGACTTATTTTAGTGAATCTATGCGGTGAGATAAAATGCGCTTGACTTTTTTAGTGAATCTATGCGGTGAGATAAAATGATCTTGACTTTTTTTAGTAGATATCTATGCGGTGAGATACATGACTTTTTAGTGAATCTATGCGGGGTGAAATAAATGCTCTTGACTTATTTAATAGATCTATGCGGTGAGATAAAATACTCTGACTTTAGTGAATCTATGCGGTGAGATAAATGCTCTTGACGTGAATCTATGTGGTGAGATAAAATGTGACTCTTTTTAGTGAATCTATGCGGTGAGATAAAATGCTCTTGACTCTTTTAGTGAATCTATGCGGTGAGATAAAATGCTCTTGACTCTTTTTAGTGAATCTATGCTGTGAGATAAAATGCTCTTGACTTATTTTAGTGAATCTATGCGGTGAGATAAAATGCTTGACTCTTTTTAGTGAATGTATGCGGTGAGATAAAATGCTCTTGACTTTTTTAGTGAATCTTTGCTGTGAGATAAATGCTCTTGACTTATTTTAGTGAATCTATGCGGTGAGATAAAATGCTCATGACTTTTTTTTAGTGAATCTATGCGGTGAGATAAAATGCTCATGACTTTTTTTTAGTGAATCTATGCGGTGAGATAAAATGCTCTTGACTTATTTTAGTCAATCTATGCGGTGAGATAAAATGCTCTTGACTTTTTTAGTGAATCTATGCGGTGAGATAAATGCTCTTGACTTTTTTTAGTGAATCTATGCGGTGAGATAAAATGCTCATGACTTTTTTTTAGTGAATCTATGCGGTGAGATAAAATGCTCATGACTTTTTTTAGTGAATCTATGCGGTGAGATAAAATGCTCTTGACTTATTTTAGTCAATCTATGCGGTGAGATAAAATGCTCTTGACTTTTTTTTAGTGAATCTATGCGGTGAGATAAAATGCTCTTGACTTATTTTAGTGAATCTATGCGGTGAGATAAAATGCTCTTGACTTTTTTTAGTGAATCTATGCGGTGAGATAAATGCTCTTGACTTTTTTTAGTGAATCTATGCAGTGAGATAAAATGCTCTTGACTCTTTTTAGTGAATCTTTGCGGTGAGATAAAATGCTCTTGACTTTTTTTAGTGAATCTATGCGGTGAGATAAAATGCTCATGACTTTTTTTAGTGAATCTATGCGGTGAGATAAAATGCTAATGACTTTTTTTAGTGAATCTATGCGGTGAGATAAAATACTCTTGATTTTTTTAGTGAATCTATGCGGTGAGATAAAATGCTCATGACTTTTTTTAGTGAATCTATGCGGTGAGATAAAATACTCTTGATTTTTTTAGTGAATCTATGCGGTGAGATAAAATGCTCATGACTTTTTTTAGTGAATCTATGCGGTGAGACAAAATGCTCTTGACTTATTTTAATGAATCGATGCGGTGAGATAAAATGCTCTTGACTTATTTTAGTGAATCTATGCGGTGAGATAAATGCTCTTGACTTATTTTAGTGAACCTATGCGGTGAGATAAATGCTCTTGACTTATTTTAGTGAATCTATGCGGTGAGATAAAATGCTCTTGACTTTTTTTAGTGAATCTATGCGGTGAGATAAAATGCTCTTGACTTTTTTTAGTGAATCTATGCGGTGAGATAAAATGCTCTTGACTTATTTTAGTGAATCTATGCGGTGAGATAAATGCTCTTGACTTATTTTAGTGAATCTATGCGGTGAGATAAAATGCTCTTGACTTTTTTAGTGAATCTATGCGGTGAGATAAAATGCTCTTGACTTTTTTTAGTGAATCTATGCGGTGAGATAAAATGCTCTTGACTTATTTTAGTGAATCTATGCGGTGAGATAAAATGCTCTTGACTTATTTTAGTGAATCTATGCGGTGAGATAAAATGCTCTTGACTTTTTTTAGTGAATCTATGCGGTGAGATAAAATGCTCTTGACTTATTTTAGTGAATCTATGCGGTGAGATAAATGCTCTTGACTTATTTTAGTGAATCTATGCGGTGAGATAAAATGATCTTGACTTTTTTTTAGTGAATCTATGCGGTGAGATAAAATGATCTTGACTTTTTTTTAGTGAATCTATGCGGTGAGATAAAATGCTCATGACTTTTTAGTGAATCTATGCGGTGAGATAAAATGCTCTTGACTTATTTTAGTCAATCTATGCGGTGAGATAAAATACTCTGACTTTTTTTAGTGAATCTATGCGGTGAGATAAATGCTCTTGACTTATTTTAGTGAATCTATGCGGTGAGATAAAATGCTCTTGACTCTTTTTAGTGAATCTATGCGGTGAGATAAAATGCTCTTGACTCTTTTTAGTGAATCTATGCGGTGAGATAAAATGCTCTTGACTTTTTTAGTGAATCTTTGCTGTGAGATAAATGCTCTTGACTTATTTTAGTGAATCTATGAGGTGAGATAAAATGCTCTTGACTTTTTTTAGTGAATCTATGCGGTGAGATAAATGCTCTTGACTTTTTTTTAGTGAATCTATGCGGTGAGATAAAATGCTCTTGACTTATTTTAGTGAATCTATGCGGTGAGATAAAATGCTCTTGACTTATTTTAGTGAATCTATGCGGTGAGATAAAATGCTCTTGACTTATTTTAGTGAATCTATGCTGTGAGATAAAATGCTCTTGACTTATTTTAGTGAATCTATGCGGTGAGATAAAATGCTCTTGACTTTTTTTAGTGAATCTATGCGGTGAGATAAAATACTCTTGAATTTTTTTAGTGAATCTATGCGGTGAGATAAAATGCTCATGACTTTTTTTAGTGAATCTATGCGGTGAGATAAAATGCTCTTGACTTATTTTAGTGAATCTTTGCTGTGAGATAAAATGCTCTTGACTCTTTTTAGTGAATCTATGCGGTGAGATAAAATGCTCTTGACTTATTTTAGTGAATCTATGTGTTGAGTTAAAATGCTCTTGACTTTTTTTTAGTGAATCTATGCGGTGAGATAAATGCTCTTGACTTATTTTAGTGAATCTATGCGGTGAGATAAAATGCTCTTGACTCCTTTTAGTGAATCTATGCGGTGAGATAAATGCTCTTGACTTATTTTAGTGAATCTATGCGTTGAGATAAAATGCTCTTGACTTTTTTTAGTGAATCTATGCGGTGAGATAAATACTCTTGACTTATTTTAGTGAATCTATGCGGTGAGATAAAATGCTCTTTACTCTTTTTAGTGAATCTATGCGGTGAGATAAAATGCTCTTGACTTATTTTAGTGAATCTATGCGGTGAGATAAAATACTCTGACTTTTTTTAGTGAATCTATGCGGTGAGATAAAATGCTATTGACTCTTTTTAGTGAATCTATGAGGTGAGATAAATGCTCTTGACTTATTTTAGTGAATCTATACGGTGAGATAAAATGCTCTTGACTTATTTTAGTGAATCTGTGCGGTGAGATAAATGCTCATGACTTATTTTAGTGAATCTATGCGGTGAAATAAAATACTCTTGACTTTTTTTAGTGAATCTATGCGGTGAGATAAATGCTCTTGACTTATTTTAGTGAATCCATGCTGTGAGATAAAATGCTTTTGACTCTTTTTAGTGAATCTATGCGGTGAGATAAAATGCTCTTGACTTATTTTAGTGAATCTATGCGGTGAGATAAAATGCTCTTGACTTTTTTTAGTGAATCTATGCGGTGAGATAAAATGCTCATGACTTATTTTAGTGAATCTGTGCGGTGAGATAAAATGCTCTTGACTGTTTTTAGTGAATCTATGCGGTGAGATAAATGCTCTTGACTTATTTTAGTGAATCTATGCGGTGAGATAAAATGCTCTTGACTTTTTTAGTGAATCTATGCGGTGAGATAAATGCTCTTGACTTCTTTTAGTGAATCTATGCGGTGAGATAAAATGCTCTTGACTTATTTTAGTGAATCTGTGCGGTGAGATAAAATGCTCTTGACTCTTTTTAGTGAATCTATGCGGTGAGATAAATGCTCTTGACTTATTTAGGTGAATCTGTGCGGTGAGATAAAATGCTCTTGACTTTTTTTAGTGAATCTATGCGGTGAGATAAATGCTCTTGACTTTTTTTAGTGAATCTATGCGGTGAGATAAAATGCTCTTGACTTATTTTAGTGAATCTATGCGGTGAGATAAAATGCTCTTGACTTATTTTAGTGAATCTATGCGGTGAGATAAATGCTCTTGACTTATTTAGGTGAATCTGTGCGGTGAGATAAAATGCTCTTGACTTTTTTTAGTGAATCTATGCGGTGAGATAAATGCTCTTGACTTATTTTAGTGAATCTATGCGGTGAGATAAAATGCTCTTGACTTATTTTAGTGAATCTATGCGGTGAGATAAAATGCTCTTGACTCTTTTTAGTGAATCTATGCGGTAAGATAAATGCTCTTGACTTATTTTAGTGAATCTATGCGGTGAGATAAAATGCTCTTGACTCTTTTTAGTGAATCTATGCGGTGAGATAAAATGCTCTTGACTTATTTTAGTGAATCTGTGCTGTGAGATAAAATGCTCTTGACTTATTTTAGTGAATCTATGCGGTGAGATAAAATGCTCATGACTTATTGTAGTGAATCTGTGCGGTGAGATGAAATGCTCTTGACTTATTTTAGTGAATCTATGCTGTGAGATAAATGCTCTTGACTTATTTTAGTGAATCTATGCTGTGAGATAAAATGCTTTTTGACTCTTTTTAGTGAATCTATGCGGTGAGATAAAATGCTCTTGACTTATTTTAGTGAATCTATGCGGTGAGATAAATGCTCTTGACTTATTTTAGTGAATCTATGCGGTGAGATAAAATGCTCTTGACTTTTTTTAGTGAATCTATGCGGTGAGATAAATGCTCTTGACTTATTTTAGTGAATCTATGCGGTGAGATAAAATGCTCTTGACTTTTTTTAGTGAATCTATGCGGTGAGATAAATGCTCTTGACTTATTTTAGTGAATCTATGCGGTGAGATAAAATGCTCTTGACTTTTTTAGTGAATCTATGCGGTGAGATAAAATGCTCATGACTTTTTTTAGTGAATCTATGCGGTGAGATAAAATGCTCTTGACTTATTTTAGTCAATCTATGCGGTGAGATAAAATACTCTGACTTTTTTTAGTGAATCTATGCGGTGAGATAAATGCTCTTGACTTATTTTAGTGAATCTATGCGGTGAGATAAAATGCTCTTGACTCTTTTTAGTGAATCTATGCGGTGAGATAAAATGCTCTTGACTTTTTTAGTGAATCTTTGCTGTGAGATAAATGCTCTTGACTTATTTTAGTGAATCTATGCGGTGAGATAAAATGCTCTTGACTTTTTTTAGTGAATCTATGCGGTGAGATAAAATGCTCATGACTTTTTTTAGTGAATCTATGCGGTGAGATAAAATGCTCATGACTTTTTTTAGTGAATCTATGCGGTGAGATAAAATGCTCATGACTTTTTTTAGTGAATCTATGCGGTGAGATAAAATGCTCTTGACTTATTTTAGTCAATCTATGCGGTGAGATAAATGCTCTTGACTTATTTTAGTGAATCTATGCGGTGAGATAAAATGCTCTTGACTCTTTTTAGTGAATCTATGCGGTGAGATAAAATGCTCTTGACTCTTTTTAGTGAATCTATGCGGTGAGATAAAATGCTCTTGACTTTTTTAGTGAATCTTTGCTGTGAGATAAATGCTCTTGACTTATTTTAGTGAATCTATGCGGTGAGATAAAATGCTCTTGACTTTTTTTAGTGAATCTATGCAGTGAGATAAATGCTCTTGACTTTTTTTAGTGAATCTATGTGGTGAGATAAAATGCTCTTGACTTTTTTTAGTGAATCTATGCAGTGAGATAAATGCTCTTGAGTTTTTTTAGTGAATCTATGCGGTGAGATAAATGCTCTTGACTCTTTTTAGTGAATCTATGCGGTGAGATAAAATGCTCTTGACTTATTTTAGTGAATCTATGCTGTGAGATAAAATGCTCTTGACTTATTTTAGTGAATCTATGCTGTGAGATAAAATGCTCTTGACTTATTTTAGTGAATCTATGCGGTGAGATAAAATGCTCTTGACTTTTTTTAGTGAATCTATGCGGTGAGATAAAATACTCTTGAATTTTTTTTTAGTGAATCTATGCGGTGAGATAAAATGCTCAAGTGACTTTTTTTAGTGAATCTATGCGGTGAGATAAAATGCTCTTGACTTATTTTAGTGAATCTATGAGATAAAATGCTCTTGACTTATTTTAATGAATCTATGCGGTGAGATAAATGCTCTTGACTTATTTTAATGAATCTATGCCGTGAGATAAAATGCTCATGACTTATTTTAGTGAATCTATGCGGTGAGATAAATGCTCTTGACTTATTTTAATGAATCTATGCGGTGAGATAAAATGCTCTTGACTTATTTTAGTGAATCTATGCGGTGAGACAAATGCTCTTGACTTATTTTAGTGAATCTATGCCGTGAGATAAAATGCTCTTGACTTATTTTAGTGAATCTATGCGGTGAGATAAAATGCTCTTGACTTATTTTAATGAATCTATGCGGTGAGATAAATGCTCTTGACTTATTTTAATGAATCTATGCCGTGAGATAAAATGCTCATGACTTATTTTAGTGAATCTATGCGGTGAGATAAAATGCTCTTGACTTATTTTAATGAATCTATGCGGTGAGATAAATGCTCTTGACTTATTTTAATGAATCTATGCAGTGAGATAAAATGCTCATGACTTTTTTTAGTGAATCTATGCGGTGAGATAAAATGCTCTTGACTTATTTTAGTGAATCTATGCGGTGAGATAAATGCTCTTGACTTATTTTAGTGAATTCGTGCGGTGAGATAAAATGCTCTTGACTTATTTTAGTGAATCTATGCGGTGAGATAAAAATGCTCTTGACTCTTTTTAGTGAATGTATGCGGTGAGATAAAAATGCTCTTGACTTATTTTAGTGAATCTATGCGGTGAGATAAAATGCTCTTGACTTATTTTAGTGAATCTATGCGGTGAGATAAAATGCTCTTGACTTATTTTAGTGAATCTATGCGGTGAGATAAAATGCTCTTGACTCTTTTTAGTGAATGTATGCGGTGAGATAAAATGCTCTTGACTTATTTTAGTGAATCTATGCGGTGAGATAAAATGCTCTTGACTTATTTTAGTGAATCTATGCGGTGAGATAAAATGCTCTTGACTCTTTTTAGTGAATGTATGCGGTGAGATAAAATGCTCTTGACTTATTTTAGTGAATCTATGCGGTGAGATAAAATGCTCTTGACTTATTTTAGTGAATCTATGCGGTGAGATAAAATGCTCTTGTGACTTATTTTAGTGAATCTATGCGGTGAGATAAAATGCTCTTGACTCTTTTTATGAATGTATGCGGTGAGATAAAATGCTCTTGACTTATTTTAGTGAATCTATGCGGGGGATAAAAATGCTCTTGACTCTTTTTAGTGAATGTATGCGGTGAGATAAAATGCTCTTGACTTATTTTAGTGAATCTATGCGGTGAGATAAAATGCTCTTTGACTTATTTTATGAACTATGCGGTGAGATAAAAATGCTCTTGACTCTTTTTAGTGAATGTATGCGGTGAGATAAAATGCTCTTGACTTATTTTAGTGAATCTATGCGGTGAGATAAAATGTTTTGACTTTTTTTAGTGAATCTATGCGGTGAGATAAAATGCTCTTGACTTATTTTAATGAATCTATGCGGTGAGATAAAATGCTCTTGACTTTTTAGTGAATCTATGCGGTGAGATAAATGCTCAATGACTTATTTTAGTGAATCTATGCGGTGAGATAAAATGCTCTTGACTTTTTTAGTGAATCTATGCGGTGAGATAAATGCTCTTGACTTCTTTTAGTGAATCTATGCGGTGAGATAAAATGCTCTTGACTTATTTTAGTGAATCTAATGCGGTGAGATAAAATGCTCTTGACTCTTTTTAGTGAATCTATGCGGTGAGATAAACAATGCTCTTGACTTATTTAGGTGAATCTGTGCGGTGAGATAAAATGCTCTTGACTTTTTAGTGAATCTATGCGGTGAGATAAATGCTCTTGACTTTTTAGTGAATCTATGCGGTGAGATAAAATGCTCTTGACTTATTTTAGTGAATCTATGCGGGGTGAGATAAAATGCTCTTGACTTATTTTAGTGAATCTATGCGGTGAGATAAATGCTCTTGACTTATTTAGGTGAATCTGTGCGGTGAGATAAAATGCTCTTGACTTTTTTAGTGAATCTATGCGGTGAGATAAATGCTCTTGACTTATTTTAGTGAATCTATGCGGTGAGATAAAATGCTCTTGACTCTTTTAGTGAATCTATGCGGTAAGATAAATGCTCTTGACTTATTTTAGTGAATCTATGCGGTGAGATAAAATGCTCTTGACTCTTTTTAGTGAATCTATGCGGTGAGATAAAATGCTCTTGACTTATTTTAGTGAATCTGTGCTGTGAGATAAAATGCTCTTGACTTATTTTAGTGAATCTATGCGGTGAGATAAAATGCTCATGACTTATTGTAGTGAATCTGTGCGGTGAGATGAAATGCTCTTGACTTATTTTAGTGAATCTATGCTGTGAGATAAATGCTCTTGACTTATTTTAGTGAATCTATGCTGTGAGATAAAATGCTTTTGACTCTTTTTAGTGAATCTATGCGGTGAGATAAAATGCTCTTGACTTATTTTAGTGAATCTATGCGGTGAGATAAATGCTCTTGACTTATTTTAGTGAATCTATGCGGTGAGATAAAATGCTCTTGACTTTTTTTAGTGAATCTATGCGGTGAGATAAATGCTCTTGACTTATTTTAGTGAATCTATGCGGTGAGATAAAATGCTCTTGACTTTTTTTAGTGAATCTATGCGGTGAGATAAATGCTCTTGACTTATTTTAGTGAATCTATGCGGTGAGATAAAATGCTCTTGACTTTTTTTAGTGAATCTATGCGGTGAGATAAAATGCTCATGACTTTTTTTAGTGAATCTATGCGGTGAGATAAAATGCTCTTGACTTATTTTAGTCAATCTATGCGGTGAGATAAAATACTCTGACTTTTTTTAGTGAATCTATGCGGTGAGATAAATGCTCTTGACTTATTTTAGTGAATCTATGCGGTGAGATAAAATGCTCTTGACTCTTTTTAGTGAATCTATGCGGTGAGATAAAATGCTCTTGACTTTTTTAGTGAATCTTTGCTGTGAGATAAATGCTCTTGACTTATTTTAGTGAATCTATGCGGTGAGATAAAATGCTCTTGACTTTTTTTAGTGAATCTATGCGGTGAGATAAAATGCTCATGACTTTTTTTAGTGAATCTATGCGGTGAGATAAAATGCTCATGACTTTTTTTAGTGAATCTATGCGGTGAGATAAAATGCTCATGACTTTTTTTAGTGAATCTATGCGGTGAGATAAAATGCTCTTGACTTATTTTAGTCAATCTATGCGGTGAGATAAATGCTCTTGACTTATTTTAGTGAATCTATGCGGTGAGATAAAATGCTCTTGACTCTTTTTAGTGAATCTATGCGGTGAGATAAAATGCTCTTGACTCTTTTTAGTGAATCTATGCGGTGAGATAAAATGCTCTTGACTTTTTTAGTGAATCTTTGCTGTGAGATAAATGCTCTTGACTTATTTTAGTGAATCTATGCGGTGAGATAAAATGCTCTTGACTTTTTTTAGTGAATCTATGCAGTGAGATAAATGCTCTTGACTTTTTTTTAGTGAATCTATGTGGTGAGATAAAATGCTCTTGACTTTTTTTAGTGAATCTATGCAGTGAGATAAATGCTCTTGAGTTTTTTTAGTGAATCTATGCGGTGAGATAAATGCTCTTGACTCTTTTTAGTGAATCTATGCGGTGAGATAAAATGCTCTTGACTTATTTTAGTGAATCTATGCTGTGAGATAAAATGCTCTTGACTTATTTTAGTGAATCTATGCTGTGAGATAAAATGCTCTTGACTTATTTTAGTGAATCTATGCGGTGAGATAAAATGCTCTTGACTTTTTTTAGTGAATCTATGCGGTGAGATAAAATACTCTTGAATTTTTTTAGTGAATCTATGCGGTGAGATAAAATGCTCATGACTTTTTTTAGTGAATCTATGCGGTGAGATAAAATGCTCTTGACTTATTTTAGTGAATCTATGCGGTGAGATAAAATGCTCTTGACTTATTTTAATGAATCTATGCGGTGAGATAAATGCTCTTGACTTATTTTAATGAATCTATGCCGTGAGATAAAATGCTCATGACTTATTTTAGTGAATCTATGCGGTGAGATAAATGCTCTTGACTTATTTTAATGAATCTATGCGGTGAGATAAAATGCTCTTGACTTATTTTAGTGAATCTATGCGGTGAGATAAAATGCTCTTGACTTATTTTAATGAATCTATGCGGTGAGATAAATGCTCTTGACTTATTTTAATGAATCTATGCCGTGAGATAAAATGCTCATGACTTATTTTAGTGAATCTATGCGGTGAGATAAAATGCTCTTGACTTATTTTAATGAATCTATGCGGTGAGATAAATGCTCTTGACTTATTTTAATGAATCTATGCAGTGAGATAAAATGCTCATGACTTTTTTTAGTGAATCTATGCGGTGAGATAAAATGCTCTTGACTTTTTTTAGTGAATCTATGCGGTGAGATAAAATGCTCATGACTTTTTTTAGTGAATCTATGCGGTGAGATAAATGCTCTTGACTTATTTTAGTGAATCTATGCGGTGAGATAAAATGCTCTTGACTTATTTTAGTGAATCTATGCGGTGAGATAAAATGCTCTTGACTCTTTTTAGTGAATGTATGCGGTGAGATAAAATGCTCTTGACTTATTTTAGTGAATCTATGCGGTGAGATAAAATGCTCTTGACTCTTTTTAGTGAATCTATGCGGTGAGATAAAATGCTCTTGACTTATTTTAGTGAATCTATGCGGTGAGATAAAATGCTCTTGACTTAAAATGTTCTTGACTTATTTTAGTGAATCTATGCGGTGAGATAAAATGCTCATGACTTATTTTAGTGAATCTATGCGGTGAGATAAAATGCTCTTGACTTATTATAGGGAATGTATGCGGTGAGATAGAATGCTTTCAACTTATTTTAGGGAATCTATGTGGTGAAAGAAAATGAAAGAATTCCCCAGAAAATGTATTTTTTCAAAATATATAATTACAGTTACTCACTGCTTGTTTTTTTAAATTTCTTGTTCATACATATTTTTATAAATTTTCGAATAAAAAATTTATTTCTCTATTTAAATTTTTCTATAAAATGTTAAATATTTCATAATAGTCACATATTTTTATAATCTTGTAAATGTAAATTTATTTTTGAAAATAAGCAGTCTTAATAAATCGCGTTTAACATCATTGTTTTCAATTCTCCAGAATAAACAAAATGTATAAATCCGCCTTCATGTGTTTGGATTTTATTAACAACGTAATTATCACTTTTTAAAACAACAAACATTGGAAACAAAGTCAGAAGTGTATATAATAATAGTGGTGGCAAGAGAATAAAAACCCCTTTTGACCCACCATTTTTTACAGGAACAAATGTTAAACATTGCCAAATACTGTTCAGAAAGGACATATGGGGTAACAAAAATGAATTACATTGTTAAACCACAAACTGTGATAAAATGTTTAAAATAATTAAAAAAGAAGTTGTTTATATAACACAGTAAAGCAATACAGATGGGAATCTGCTATAAGAAAAAAATCTCCTATAATGACAATTATAAAACACTCAGTCCTTACTTAATTTACCAATATGATAACCTTGTGCCAAACTTACTTTTGTAAGTATAAGATCCATAATCTAGTTGTGGTTCTTTTTAGCTAACATATCAATCACATTTTATCAATTTTTTATATTTTATATGTATTTTATAATATATATATAGATATATATATAATCCTACTATACCCTGTAGTCAACAAAAACGAAAACTAACAATATCCCAAAAAGGGATATACACTACTGGCCATAATTATCAGGCCACCCCAGTTTTAAAAAAAAAATGATGTATTTCATAGCATTTGTAGTATTTATTGCCAGGGGGAGAATTCTAAATGAAAGTAGAATTGTTCTTTTGTTAATACTGCACAATAACATGTGCATCAAATGAACTGTTCTGGTGTCCAGTTTTTGTGCTCTCTTCCCCATGCTAGTATTTTCTTATTGGCTGGCCGAAGCAAAGGCTTCCTGGCTGCCTTGTAAAATTTTGCAAAGTCATAATAACAAAAGAACCATTCTATTTTCATTTAGAATTATTCACTTGGCAATAAATACTAAAAACAGTATGAAATACATAATTTCTTTTAAAAAAACTCAGGTGGCCTAATAATTATGGCTGGTAGTGTATATAGCAAAAGTTCAGAGTGCGATGGGTAAATTGTCGTTAATTGCCTTGTAGAATTTTGCAAAGTCATAATAACAAAAGAACCATTCTATTTTCATTTAGAATTATCCACTTGGCAATAAATACTAAAAATAGCATGAAATACATATTTTTTTTTCAAAACTGGGTTGGCCTAATAATTATTCGAAGTAGCTAAGTGGTTTTGGCAAATGTAACTAGGCAGGACAATCTAGCAAGTAGTTGTCATGGACTGGTACTTGTATGCAGTATGATTAGGTGTAGGCTTATGCAATAGGCGTAGTCAATAGGTGTTCCAATTGCGTAGTCATAGGCGTCCCCCTCCTTAGTTTGTATTTATGGCTGACAGCAGCCAATCATATTTATGGTGATGGGGAACCAAGGTGTATGAATATTCATTACATCACAACGCATAAAATTAAGCGATAATTTACCCATCGCACCCCGCATATGATAATTTCTCATCTCGAAAATTTAGACAAAAATAAAAAAAAATCTTAAAAAACTTTATCAGTGGTGAGCATAAACTCAAAAATCAATAAAGAACTGTTGTTTTGACTCACATCATTTGCAGTGATGAAAAAGTTCCAGGGCAGAAGACTTCCAATACCCATCAAGTAAAAAATCAAGTTCACTAATTGAAACCTGGAAAAAAAAAAAAAAAAAAAGTGACAATAATATTAGTACAAATCCAAAATTGTTGTAGACAAGAAAAAATTACAAGATTCTTGAGGACTATAAGGGCTTGTGAATTTTAACGCTTCCAAAACTAAGCTGCTATCTATTAACCACCACAGACAATCGTTCCTACCCTGCATTAGCATGGATCAGTCTAGTCTCCCTGAAAGTAAAACCCTGCGCCTCCTCGGGTTAACTCTCAGAACAGACCTTGAATGGAATGACGATATAGAATCCATAGCTAAATCTGCTGCTAAGAAGGTCAGTTCTCTGTGTAGGGCCAGGAAGTTTTACCCGTCTGAAACAATCCTGCACATATACAAATCTACCACCCGCCTGTGCATTGAATACTGCTGCCATATCTGGTCGGGTGCTCCTGCTATCTACCTAGGTGTCCTTGACAAAATCCAATGAAAAATCTGTAATGTGATCGATCCCGACTTGGCAGCTCGGAGACAATCACTTTCTCACCGGCGCAATGTGGCTTCTCTGTGTCTCTTCTACAAATATTTTCACAGCTTTTGTTCCAATGAACTTAGCTCACTGGTACCCCCGACATATGAATTTACTCGAGCCATCAGATTAGCAACTAGGTCCCACCCTTTTACTGTGAAGCAAATAAATTGTAAGTGTAAATTCTACTCCATCAGTTTCTTCTCTCGCACTTCCCGCCTGGGGAATTCCCTTCTGTTTACTTGCTTTCCCGACAGCTACAATCTTCAAGAATTCAAATGTGAATTCAATAGTCATCTTCCATCTCACAAAATTGCATCCACTCTCTTATGCTTTGTCCACTCCACTCTCATCGGTATTTTCATGCTTCTCTTACCCACTTTCTGACACCCCCTGTAACCTGTCACTCTTTCTCAGAACTTTCCTCCTAAGTAACCCCTTGCTCAAGAGTGGCAGTAAAATGCCTTGTTTGGGCGATATGATTTAAAAAAAAAAAAAATTACTGAATCCTCCCAGACAAAAAACAAAACATTATGAAAATATAAAAAATACATTTTTGTAGTAAAAATATCAGCAATACATTTTTATATAAAAGCATTACCAGCAATATCTATCTGTAGTAAAAATTCCAACAATAAGGGATCCCAAGTAGGAATGTATGCCGATGACACCAAAATTTACTCTCGCCTCAATCATAAACCCGGTGTGGGCGCCTCGCTGCCAAACTTGAAAAGGACCTCCAATCCGTAGTGGACTGGGGTAGGAAATGACTCGTAAATTTCAATGCTTCCAAAACGAAGCTGCTATCAATTAACCACCATAGACAATCGCACCTACCTCCCATTAGCATGGAACAGGCTTGCCTCCCAGAGAGTAAAACACTATGCCTCCTTGGCCTTACATTCTCGGCGGACCTCAAATGGAATGACTATATCAAATCCATTGCTAAATCTGCCGTTATGAAAGTCGGTTCTCTGTGCAGGGCCTGGAAGTTTATCCCGTCTGAATCTATCCTGCATATATATAAATCTACCATCTGCCCGTGTATTGAATACTGCTGCCACATCTGGTCGGGTGCCCCTGCTACTCTCCTCGGGCTTCTTGACAAAATACAATGGAGAATCTGTAACGTGATCGATACTGACTTGGCAGACCGGCTGCAACCACTCTCTCACTGGTGTGACGTGGCTTCCCTGTGCCTCTTCTATAAATACTTTCACGGCTTCTGCTCTGATGAACTTAGATCATTGGTGCTGTCTGGGTATGAATTTACATGAGATACTAGATTAGCAACTAGGTCCCACCCTTTTACAGTGAAACAGATAAGATGTAACTGTAATTTCTACTCCAACAGCTTCTTTTCTCGTGCTTCCCACCTGTGGAACTTCCTTCCACATGTCTGCTTTCCCGACAGCTACAATCTCCAGGAGTTTAAATGTAAGGTCACGAGACACCTCCTATCATACTAACTTGCATCTCTTCTCCCAACACTCTCACCATCTACCCAACCCTCATTCTCGATATCCTTACCCGTCTATCACCCTTCTTCTGACATTTCCTATGTCTAACCATCCTTTCTCACTACTTTCCCCACTATGTAAACCCCTGCACAATAGTGGCAGTGGAATGCCTTGCTCGGGGTGAAACGATTATAAAAAAAAAAAGATAAATATGCACATATTAAAAAATCGTAGTGATTTCACCCAAATCCAGATAATAAAATATTACCAAACAACCAATATGAAAGAAATAACACCACATTAACATAATATATATAATAATATAATATAAATATAATAATAATATAATATCCTACAATTTCTTAAACCAAACTGTATTCCAAAATAAAACATATTACTCTTGTTATCACATCGACACAAACATGTATGTGTACAAAATCTGAGTATCATTTACCATGTATTCACTTGTGAAACCAGAATAACATATATCATATTTTTATTTCTTCCAAGCTCCAAATAAAATTTAGTTTTGGCATTTAATGACCTATAAGAAGTTGATATGCTGTCAAAAAGACAAATCATTCAATTAAAAATCGTACCACCTCCTTTTTCATTCATATCACACACCTTATTCATCATTACCATTTTAATAGTAACTGCTACTCTGAGTGGCTCTCACGCCTTGTAAGGAGTATAATTCTCCAAAAAGAATCAGAGATCTCAAAATGAAATAGTGCGGAAGTTGAATGTTCTGGGCAGTAATACTAACAGACAATGGAAAGTGTGGGACAGAGCTTTGACAGTGTAATGATTAACAAAATGTACTTTTCAGAATTGATTATGAATTGATTCATGATAAATGAAGGAATTGAAAAGTAATGGTAGAAATAAAAAAAAGATTCTTGGACTGCTATGTATTCCTACCTGATTATATGGCAGTGAAAATTTGGTAATCTAATCTAATCTAAACTTATTTACAAACGGAACTTTGTCTGTGTGTGTATTTGTGTGTGTGTGTGTGTGTGTGTTTGTGCCCGTTACCTATAGACTTCGAAACGGCTGAACCAATTTTCTTGAAAATTTACACAGTTGTACTATAAACGTCTGCAAGTGCTCTTAGCTAGGTTTTGTGTCGAGGTACCTCCGATAAATATCGAAAATTGATAATCGAAAAAATTGGGTTATAGAAGGAGCGGTCCAATTTTAATCAAATTTGATACACTCATAGACAAAGACATAAGAAACGATATTCAGACGTTTCAAGGTTTAAATCCAGGACCATGGATTAGTTTTAAAGCTTTCATTACACCGAAGCAACGCCAGGCTATACTGCTCGTAAATATATGGACTGCTGACACTAAGGAATGGAGTGCTAATCTGAACATTTGCCATTGAAATAGACAGAGAGTAAGATAGGCTTGTAACCCATTATCATTATAGGAACACCATATGAACTACAGCTATATTAAATATTATTATTATAAAAAATGTGTAAGTCAAGATTTGCTTGAGAAAAAAGGCAAAGATTTCTTCTGCCTAAATGTGGAAAATGCATTCAAGCCTAGGATCAATTGTTATATATCCTACATATCTTCATAATCTGTACTTCTTACTTCCTCCTGTTACCCTCTCACAACAACATCATTCAATAACCCTCTACCTTGATTGGCTCTTGGGCCTTGCATTATGTGAACAATAGAATTAAAGATTTATTTGCCACTCTGCAATCTCTTCCCTACAGAAACAACATTGCAAACTCATCACTCATCATCATTTATCCATCACACCCAGATGGTGCATAGGGCAGCAACTTTTTGTTGCTGTTTCTCTAACAAACTGTTTTTTATGAGGCAGGGTTGTCAGCCCTGCACCCAACCCCCAAACCTGGAGGACCGGTGGACCATTCTTGGTCCTTACGTTTACAGCACCTGGTATTCCCTAATGATCACCAATTTAAGTACTGACCAGGTTCGATGTTGCTTAACTCATCATTATTCTGTCACTATTTCCATAGCGAATGCTCAGACAAGTTTCATTTTTTAAAATTTTACCAGTTCAGACATTTACAGCCAGAACATACCATGCCACTTTCATGGAACTGAATCACCCTCATTTCCTCCATATTCCAAATGTAAGGAGAACATTTTTTCCTCACTCCCACGTGGTTGCTTTTCAGAACACTATAATCTCAACCCCTTCAAGAAATCAAGATGTAATCATTAACCACCACATCCTCATAATCTTATACTTTCTACCACCTTTTTTTTCGTTTATATTTCATTCAGTTAACTTGAGTGGTTTCCTAAATGATTGACTGATTTGTCTGTTTAACAGCTTATGGGTCATTTAATGCCAAAATTTAATTTTCTTGGGAGCTTTGAAGTAATAAAAATATGATATATGTTATTCTGCTTTCACAATTGAATACATGGTAGATGATACTCAGCTTTTGTGAATATATATGTTTGTGTGAACATGATTACTACAGGCAGTGAAATATGTGTTTTATGTTGTAGTTTTGTTGAAGTTATATTTTGAAATATATTATTGGAGTTTGATTTTTTAAAGAGTTTTTAGGATATAATATGGATTAATGTCATGAAAGTGTTCTTTTATGTTGGTTGATTTCGTTTTGCTGCATATCAACCTCTATGGGTTATTGAATGCCAGAATCGAATTATTTCAAATGCAATTGCATACCTTCAACTACAGATAAAATGCATTGTCGGTCACTTTGCTTTAAATGAGTGGTTTCCTAAATGATTGACTGATTTGTCTGTTTAACAGCTTATCAACTCCTTATGGGTCATTTAATGCCAAAATTTAATTTTCTTTGGACATTGCAATAACAAACATATGATGTATGTTATTCTGCATTCACAGTTGAATACATGGTAGATGATGCGCAGCTTTGTGCAAATACAGGGTTTGTGTGGACATGATTATGAGAGGCGGTGAAATATGTGTTTTATGTTGTAGTTTTGTTGAAGTTATATTTTGGAATAGAGTTTGATTTCTTTAAGAAAATGTAAGATATTATATGGATTAATATCATGAAATATTTATTTCATGTGTGGCTGGTTGGTTGATTTTGTTTAGTGGCATATCAACGTCTATGTATTATTTAATGCCAGAATCGAATTATTTTGAATGTAATTGCATACCTTCAACTACAGATAAAATGTATTGTCAGTCATTTTGCTTTAAAATGTATTGTTGGTCAGTTTGCTTTAAAAACGTATTGTTGGTCAGTTTGCTTTAAAAATGTATTGTTGGTCAGTTTGCTTTAAAAATGTATTGTTGGTCAGTTTGCTTTAAAAACGTATTGTTGGTCAGTTTGCTTTAAAAACGTATTGTTGGTCAGTTTGCTTTAAAAATGTATTGTTGGTCATTTTGCTATAAAATATATTGTTGGTAATTCTGCTCTGGATGTGTGTTGTGGTGAAGTGGATATCAGCTCAGAATACAAAATTAGGGAGCCAAGTTCGAATTCCAGTTGAATTCCTTGCATTCACTTACGCACAAATACCCTTGGGAAAGGTATTAACCCATCTCTTCCCTCCAGTTATGGATTAAATAACAAGACAGATTGGGTTCTATAGCCTTGGCTGGCAACCAGTCTACCATAGAAAGTAATGGCAACCTACTGCAGGATAATTTTCTGCCCAGTTAGTCATGTCTCTTTCGAAACATGATTGCCAAAGCTGTATCACTATCAAGTATGGCACTTAACTGACTGAATTATGAAATGTATTGTTGGTAATTATATCAATTAATGTCATGAAAGAGTTTGTTCCTGTTGGTTGTTTGATCTTTTTGGTAGCATATCAACTTAATGCCGAAATCTAAATATTTTTTTACATAATTTTAGGCTTTTAACTGAAGACATTTTGTACATCATTTTATACTTTCATGGTAAAGGTATGCCATTTTAGATCACAAAATGTATTGTTTGTAATTTTACTATAAAAATGTATTTTTATAGTGTTGAGTTGATTGTCAATTCTAAAAAAAATACCCTTGATCATTTCATTATAAAAATGAACTGCTGATTTTTGTTTGGGGGGTTCATTACTTGCCCATTGCTGGGACCCTAAGAGATGCCACTACTTGGTGTCATGAAGGACCTGGGGACAACAGCAATTAAGATATGGTTCCATGCTCCTAAAAACCTCCAATCTCCAGATCAGTGGCCCAGTTGCCAGATGTAGCATATCATCATATCCAGATCTGAGTATCTTCTGAGCTCTATATTGGGTGAATGTTAGTATAAAAAAAATCACTCTTCTTTTTGTTTCTTAAATCTGTAATTTTTTTTTTTTCCTCAATTTTTGGCGTTCATGCTTCATTTGGAAAAAAAAGTTTGGGATTTTTATTTATTTATTTATTTATTCTGTTATGCGAAGCTATCCTGGCCAAGGTATCAGCAGCCACTTGTTACCCCTCCCCGCTATGGTCTGTTGTTTGAATTCAAATTTACCAAGCAGCTTAACTCAATGTTGATTTTTGGGAAAAGCAAGAATTGAAGAGTGAAACTTTCTTAATTCAAATTTCCTGTGTTAAACTGTGAGGTATGTTATGAATTGTTTCTTAAATCTGTAATTTTTTTTTTCCCCTCAATTTTTGGCGTTCATGCTTCATTTGGACTTTAACTAAGTTAAAACTTAATTAACTCTCCACTTTTGGAAGTTTGTGTTTTGTGTTTTTTTTTTCTTTTCTTTTTTTTAAATAAGAGTAGATAGGTCACACTATCACCCGGTCCATACTCCTCCCACGTCTATTGAACTGGAGTAGAGGCTTGCCCCTTGTTTCCTGTTTAGGATGTGGTTTCCGGCTTTCTCTTCTCTCTCTCCAGACCTTGGTATTGGTGCTTCCGTGAGTTTCCTGCAATCTGGCCGGTTGGTGGCAACGGCTCATCACTATGAGGGTACCGGGTTGGCAGTTTCCTGGTTGCTGCTTCCGACTGGTAGTTAGGAGCCCTAACTCTTGTGTAGTGTCAAGAGTGGCTGCTCTGATCAACAGTTGTATAATATCGGGGTTCTTGTAGTGCCATGTCGTGCATGGATAGGTGTCCCTGCAAGTGCTTTCGGTGGGCAACCCCGAGGCCACACCTTGTTGCAGCCCTAGCCAGTTTCCCTCTCAGCACAGATCGTGGATAATGACCGCCTGTATCCTCTACCCTAGGTCCCTTTCTACAAACAGAATCATGACTAAACAAATCAGAAATGACCCTAAACCAGTTAAAACCCATTAATCTTTCCTTCACTAATATCCGGGGCATTTGAACTAACTTTCCTAGTGAAGAAGCGTTCCTGCATGAAAAGTCCCCTGACATTCTTGCGCTCTGTGAAACTAACCTCAACTCAGCTATTCCCTCCCCTGACCTCTTCATCCCTGGTTATTTTCCCCTTTTAAGGAAGGATTCCACTGTCCACATGCATGGGCTGGGTGTCTATGTCCGCGAACACCTCCCCATAGCTAGGGTGACTTCACTCGAATCTACTGACCACCAATACATATGTCCCGCCTGTCTCTCCTCAGTTCGGTTAGTTACCTATTCTTTCTTTATCGTTCTCCCTCCTCTCCTGACTGCTCCCTACTAGATAGCATTGCTGACAACATAGATAAGGCTATTTCCTATCACTCATTCGCCCACATATTTGTATTTGGAGACCTCAATGCCCATCACACTGAGTGGCTTGAAAATGCCGTTACTGATCCAGCGGGCATTCACGCCATGAACTTTGCTATTTCCCAATCCCTTACGCAAGTGGTGGACTTCCCCACTTGCTTCCCAAGCACTCCCTCGGGTCATTCCTCACTGCTAGATATATGTTTCACCTCTGCGCCTGACGCCTGTCAAGTCTCGCAGCTTTGCCCTCTCGGCAACTCCGACCACGCTGTAGTCTCTCTCAGTATTTCTTTCCAATCTCACTCCCCGCAGGAGCCCCCTACCTATAGGACCTCCTACCTCTACCAAAAAGCTGACTGGGATGCCTTTTGCGATTTCCTCTGTGACGTCCCTTGGGGAAAAGTGTTCGATCTATCAGTTGATGACTGTGCCTCTGAGGTCTCGTTATGGGTGAAAGCTGGCATTGATGCCTTCATACCCACCAGGAAGTATTGCTTAAAACCTCATTCCTCTCTGTGGTTCTCTCCGGCCTGCTCAGTCGCCATTGCCCACAGGAACCATTACTTCCGTCTATTCTGGAGACAGCCAACTGATCACAATAGGCGCCTGTTCATATCTGCTCGCAATGAGTGCAAGAGAACCCTAAATGACGCCAAACAGTTGTTTGCTGAGAGAATGTGACAGCACATAGCTGACCGCAAGTTTGGCTCCAAGGACTATTGGAGGATTTGTAAACGAGTGCTCAACAATAGGAAATCCTGAATACCTCCTTTAATCCATGGATTTGAGGTTCTCACATCATCTGCGGACAAAGCTGAGTGCTTTGCCCACAGATTCTCATCCAACTCCACATTCGAGTTGTCCGGAGTGCACCCACCCGACTTCCCTATTAGAACTGAGGCCAAACTGCACGACGTATATATTACCCTGACAGTAGTATCCAGAGTAATTTCAAAACTCGATCCCCATAAGGCGTGTGGAGATGATGGAATCCCGGTGATAGTCCTTAAGAGGTGTGCTCCTGAACTTTCCCCTGTCGTCTCTAAACTATTTAACTACTGCCTTTCTGCTTCCTGCTTTCCTGCATGCTGGAAGTTCTCTTCAGTCGTTCCTGTATTTAAGAATTGTGGTGAACCCTCGGACCCATCCAACTATCGCCCTATCAGTCTTCTACCGATATTCGGGAAAGTATTCGAGGCTATAATCTATGCTGAAATAGTTCATCATCTCACCGCCCACAAACTGTTCTCTGACAGGCAATATGGATGAGATCAAGTCCCAAGTAGGCATCTACGCAGATGATACTACAATATACACCCGCACCAGTAAGAAATCTGTCATGGCAGACAGACAATCTCGCTGCTGACCTTGAATGGGATCTACACTCTGTGGTGAACTGGGGCAAGAAGTGGCTTGTCAACTTCAATTCATCTAAGACCAAGCTGTTGTCTGTCAACCATTACAGACAACCTCTCCTGCCTCCCATAAGCATGGACCAAGCGATTCTCCTGGAGAGTAATACACTACGCCTCCTCGGACTTACCCTGTCCTCAGACCTCAAATGGAACTACTATATTGAATCCATAGCAAAATCTACTGCTAAGAAGGTTGGGTCACTATGTCGATCCAGGATGTTTTTTCCGCCTGAATCCATCCTGCATATCAACCATCCGTCCGTGCATGGAGTACTGCTGCCATTTATGGTCAGGTGCCCCTGCCGTTCTCCTCAGTGTTCTTGACAGGCTCCAAAGGAGAGTCTGTAATGTGATAGGTACTGATCTGGTGGCTCGACTGCAGCCACTTCCCCATCATTGAAATGTGGCCTCCCTTTGTCTGTTCTATAAATACTTTCATGGCTTCTGCTCAGACGAACTTAAGTCACTGATGCCTCCTCAACAGGTGTTTACTCGTGCAACCAGACTGGCAACTGAGTCCCACCCATTCACAGTCAGGTTAGCCAAATGCAGACGACAATTCTACTCCTGCAGCTTCTTCTCTCGCACTTCCCGCCTGTGGAATTCGCTCCCGTATTCTTGCTTTCCTGACGGCTACAACCTCCAGAAATTTAAATGCAAAGTCAATACTCATCTACTAACCACTGGACTCTAGCTCTCTCCCCACCCCCGTATAACCTTCCCTTTCTCTCCACCTATGTATCTGTCATCGCACCTGCTTTCTCAGCTTTCTATTGTTCCTTTCTAACTAGTTTGTACTCCTCACTCTTTTCTAATTAATCTTTCTCAGGATGAAATGATTAAAAAAAAAAAAACTAGCAGTATAGCCCGGCATTGCTTGGGTGTAATGAAAGCTTTAAAACTAATCCATGGTCTTGGAGCTCAGACTTAGCCTAAAGAATACTTGTGTGAAATTTGGTGAGAATCGGATTAAAATTGTGGATTTTATAAAGGACATACAGACAGATAAACAGACAGACACACACAAACATCTTGCCTTTTTATATATATATATATATATATATAATCGATTTTCTGCACTATTATAAAAACTGCAACCTTAAAACTTTGAATATCGTTTCTTATGTTTTTGTCTATGAATGTATCAAATATGATTAAAATCGGTCCACTTCTTCTATAACCTGATTTTTTCGATTATTGATTTTCAATATTTATCGGGGGTACCTCGACACAAAACGTAGCTAAGAACACTCGCAGACGCTTATAGTACAACTGTGTAAATTTTCAAGAAAATCGGTTCAGCCATTTCCGAGTCTATAGGTAATGGACACACACACACACACACACACAGAGACAAAGTTCCATTTATAAATAAGTTTAGATACTCACTTTTGCATACAAGCTGTTTGTTCAAAATACAGATTGTGGGCTATTCATATATTCTTTCCATGGGAGATTTTAAAATATTTTATTGAATTCTGAAAAGAAAGAACATAAAGAACGGCAATGTACCTATCGTTTTGAATACTTACTTGTCCTTGGGTGGCGGTTGGGTATTGTTGATGAGCGCTACTGTCTCTGACATATTGGAATGGTTTCTCTTTGAAAAAGTCTACAAATCAAAAAAAAGAAATTTGCTATTTTAGTAGAAAAATTTTAAAATCATTTTTAATTCAATCATTACTGTAAATAGAATACAAGCAAACATAATTTTATATGCGACCTGTGACCCCTCATCAATGAAAAACTAAAAAAAAATGTTAAGATCATTAAAAAAATAAATTAATAAAAATATATTTGGTAGTGCAAAAGTTACTAGTACCATACTTTTGGAAAATAAGAGACTAAATCCAAAGTAGAAGACCGGTGTAAACTTCAGTGTATATCTTATTCTTCTTTTTCATGTGCCACGTCCTGAAAGGACGTAGGCAATCACAGACTTTCACTAGCTCATCCCTTGTCACCTTTTCCTCTTAGATTCCCCCCCCAAACCCCGCTGTGCCATTCATTTGCTCAAGCCTATCAAATATGTCTCATGCTGCTTTCTGTTAACTCTCTTTCCCTCTATCTGCCCTGTGAGTACCAGATTCTCCAAACCCTCCTTCCTCATTACCTGTCCCAGGAACCTTATCTGTCTCTTCCTGATGTTAAGTATAAGTTTTCTTCTCATTTCCATCTTCTCCAACACCTCATCGTTGCTCAAGGTAACCTCAGCATCCTTCTGTAGAACCTCATTTCTGCTGCCACAAGTCTCTCCTTCATCCTTAAAGAGATTGTCAAACATTCGCTGCCATACAGGACAGATATCACATAGCAGTCCAGCACTTTTTTCTTTGTTTCTAGAAATATTTTTCTGTCTCTCAGTATTCTGGTTAGTTATTAAAATGCGTCCTTGGCCATGCCAATGCATCTTCGGATCTCAGTGTCACACTTTCCATCCCCTGTAAGGAAGCTTCCCAAGTATTTAAATTTCTTTGCTTGTTATATTTGAGATTCCGTAAACTGTAGTTGGCATCCTGAGTTCTTCTGTCTACTTATGACCATGTAACAAGTATTTGTATTGCATGTGGAAAAATATGATACTATAATATTGCGTGTGGAAAAATATGATAATATTGCATGTGAAAAAATATCATACTATAATATTGAATGTAGAAAAATATTATACTATAATATTGCATGTGGAAAAATATGATAATATAATATTGCATGAGGAAAAATATGATAATATCATATTGCGTGTGCAAAAATATAATATAATATTGCATGTAGAAAAAATATGATAATATCATATTGCGTGTGCAAAAATATAATATAATATTGCATGTAGAAAAAATATGATAATATCATATTGCGTGTGCAAAAATTTGATAATATAATATTGCATGTAGAAAAAATATGATAATATAATATTGCGTGTGCAAAAATATGATAATATCATATTGCGTGTGCAAAAATATGATAATATCATATTGCATGTGCAAAAATATGATAATATAATATTGCATGTAGAAAAAATATGATAATATCATATTGCGTGTGCAAAAATATGATAATATAATATTGCATGTAGAAAAAATATGATAATATCATATTGCGTGTGCAAAAATATGATATTATCATATTGCGTGTGCAAAAATATGATAATATAATATTGAATGTGGAAAAATATGATACTATAATATTGCTTGCGAAAAAATATGATACTATAATATTGCGTGCAAAAAAATATGATAATATAATATTGCGTGTGGAAAAATGTGATAATATAATATTGTGTGTGGAAAAATATGATAATATAATATTGCATGTGGAAAAATATGACACTATTTTAGTGTATAAGTGAATGGAAGGAATTCAACTGGAATTTGAGCTCGGTACCCCGATTTGTTGTTTTGAGTCAATATCAACTACATCACAACACACATCCACTGAACATGTACAAACTACAAACTATTACAAAATTGTACATTTTGTTTCAACATTGAAAGCACAATGTCTCATCAGAAGGTATTAATGATGGTAATAAACGTTTTATTGAAAATATTTTTTAAAAAACACGACTTTTTATTTTTGGAAAATTTTTTTGTATGATGTAAAAAGATATTAAAAAAATGGGGGGAAAAAAGAAAGTGGGTAGAAAAGCTGAGAAAATAAGATGAAAAGGAAAAGAAAGAGGAAAGGGAAAGAAACAGAGGAAATAGAAAGTACTGAGAGGAAAGGGCCAATGGAAACGGCTAAGAAAGAGAAATTGCAAATTTAGGCCAGAAGTGAATTGTAAACAGATATTGATATCAGTTACATGATATCTGGGCTCAAATCTTATGGCACTTCTAAAAATATAATTATACTTCTATGAAGGAAAAGAGGAGTAGAAAGTGAAGAAGAAAATAAGGAGAAAAAGTGAGAAAATGTATAGAGGGAAGAAAGGAAAGAGACAATAGAAACAGAAATTTTAAATTATGGCCGGAGGTGAATTGCAGACAGATACAGACGTCGGTTACATTATTTCAAGCTACGTCCTTTGGCATTTAAAAAAATGATGAAATCACATATGTAAACAGAGAAATTATTCATAAAACGTAAATTAGAGGATATTTAACCCTCTAGGGCCATTCGTATCATATTTGATACAGTATTTCCCTATAAGGAAACATTTGGTATTTTCCTATAAGGAAACATTTGGTATTCATTGACTGAGCAGTCAGTACTGCTTTCATTTGAAATTTATAAAATATTTCTCTTAAAAAATTTTTCAGGAAAATATTTATTTCAAGGCTTGTTTTCATACTGTATCAAATATGATACGAATGGCCCTAGAGGGTTAATAATATAATATGATTAAGGCTTCTACTTGTCATAAAGTGGGGGATCAGTTCTATATTGTTATGAAGTAATAAACAGATCCCCCACTAATATGACACGAATGGCCCTAGAGGGTTAATTCGACTTTAAGGCTTCTACTTGTCATAAAGTGGGGGATCAGTTCTATATTGTTATGAAGTAATAAACAGATCCCCCACTAATATGACACGAATGGCCCTAGAGGGTTAATTCGACTTTAAGGCTTCTACTTGTCATAAAGTGGGGGATCAGTTCTATATTGTTATGAAGTAATAAACAGATCCCCCACTAATATGACACGAATGGCCCTAGAGGGTTAATTCGACTTTAAGGCTTCTACTTGTCATAAAGTGGGGGATCAGTTCTATATTGTTATGAAGTAATAAACAGATCCCCCACTAATATGACATGAATGGCCCTAGAGGGTTAATTCGACTTTAAGGCTTCTACTTGTCATAAAGTGGGGGATCAGTTCTATATTGTTATGAAGTAATAAACAGATCCCCCACTAATATGATACGAATGGCCCTAGTGGGTTAAAAACATAACATGAAGATATAAATTCATTAAACCTAATATAATAAATTGAAAAAATAAAATAAAAAAATTAAAATTAATAGTAAAATTAGAATTTAAGGCAGTAAATAGATCACAATTTCTAATAGAAAACAAAGATTAACATAAGAAGAGAGATCATATAGTTAAAGTAAATTATTAAGATAGTAAGATTAATAGTGTAATAAGTTTACAATTGCTATAGTTTATACTTTAGATTTTGTAATCCTAGCAGGGTTGTAAAGGTTAATTCTTTAATATGTTTACAATTTACTGTAGTTTCATGCCTTTGATTTAGTAATATATGTCACTTTCCATAAACTTAATAATTTCCATTTTTTCTTGCAGACAAAGGGAACATGGTTCATTCACTGATCTAAAGATTTTAGCTTGCTTGAGAATTTTCCATTTCACTTTGGGTGTTTTATTCTCTTCTTTTAACTTTCTAAAATATTTAAAAAGTGATGTCATATTTTGTTTGTCCTTATTAGTAAAAGATAAGAGATTATTGTAAAAATGCTTTTTAAAAAAGTTGATGGTATTACCAATATAAACTTTAGTAATCCTAGAATTTTCTACTGATGAGATAGAGCCCATGTAGACAAGGAATTTAGTTAAATTCTTGTTAGATAAGGGGCATTACCATCATTATTAACTACCTGATGAGACATTGTTCTTTCAATATCAAAACAAAATGTGCAATTTTGTAGTAGTTTGTGCATGTTCTAAAGTAATAATTAATAATTAATTGTGCATGTTCTAAATTAATAATTAATAATAAATATTCATTGCTCTGTTTTTATATTGAGCACTGTTTTAAATTAATGTTTTGAATGTTGCAATTATTTTCTTTGTTCCTTATTTATTTGGATGGGATATATATATATATATATATATATATATATATATATATATTAATAAATGTCTCTATGCTATGTCTCTAGTACAACTTGGAGTTTCATGCATTATGCGATCATCAGGTGCATATTTCAAACTGACATAGGAATTAAATCTTATAAAGCTAAGTTACTGCTTTTTTAATAACAAGATTAAAAATTTGAATATTCTATGGTTACACGTGGATAAAAAATTAAAATTTAAAATTAAAATAAAAAAAATAAAATGCAGGGAGAAGATCATGAGTCTTAAAAATTTAAATATTCAAATATTACAAGTACATAAAAAGTGCACAGAAAATTAAAATTTTAAAATTTTACATAAAATAAAATAAACATAAGATAAAATAAAATAAAAGAAAGATGAAAAGAAAAAATTTAGAATTAAGAATTAAAAATGTAAAGAGCAAAAATAAAAGGGGTTTAATTTGTAACTGTTAAAAGTAATATTGTGGGGGAAAGAAAGAAAGAAATGGTAAACGTAAACAGGAATCTATATCAATCTGGATTTAAGAATTTAAGTAAGTATTTTTATTCTATAATAGCATTGGCTCATAAATCACTTCTTTTATTAAGCAAATTTGTATTCTTGATATAGTTTAAGTTAACAATTTTTTTCAAAGTCATAGATTACATTTATCTCCTTTTCCATTGTAATGTTTGGATTTAGCTACAATATTCCAGGTAATAATTGGGTTCTTACTGTTGTTTTTTAATTTCCCCTAATGTATGGATAAAGCAGTACTTTTGCTGTATTTACTGTTGTGTAAAGACAACATGTGGTTGTTAAATCTTATCTTCCACCTGTTAAAAGTACTTCCAAAGTAAAATTTAACATCATTATTATCCCAATGAATTTGAGCTCTATAAACAATACTTTCGGACATAGACTGGCCATTCAATGGGCAGGTTTTATTTTTTTGGTAGTTGCAATTATTTTTGGAAGGGTCATTTTTGTTATTAGTTAGGTGGAGGATGTTGTTTATGTGGGCCAAATATTTACTTGATATCATAGCAATATATTGCTATGATATATATTTATCTATGTTTTTAATGCAACTATAACTAACTTTGACATTGTTTTTGTGGAAGATTTTTTTATTTTGGGTGAATGGTAGAAATGTTTGTGAATTAAGTTAAGGAATAGTTTACCAATGTTAGTTTGGACGTTACAATTCTCTGCAGAATTATTTACCCCTATCCATGTTGTGCCATAGACATAGGATAATATGTATATTTATTAATATATGTATAATACAGCTCTGTTCATACAATGAGCACTGTTTTATTAACACCTGAATAATAATACTATACACATGTGCAAATAAATAAATATTGATTATTTAAAATTAGGTGTAAAAGAAATGTATTAAAAAAGTTATATTTAATTCTTCTTATTTTCTATTTAACAAGTTATTTTGAAACTACTCATTATTTCATTATCCTTGGATATGACTGACTTTTTTCTTATTCTCCCTCTTGAATTGATAAATCTAATTTTACTTTGCAAGGTACTTTGGGAACAAATACAAGCTGCTTGGCAGGAGATACCATTAGATACATTGAAGAAGCTTGTTATGTTAATGCCTGACAGAACGAAGGCTGTGATCAAAGCAAAAGGCTATTATAGTAAATATTAAATTTATTTTGTAACAAGTATTTTTTTCTTGTTAAAGCATTTGTTCAGTAAATCAAATAAAATTACTTTAATTAAATTTTTTATTTTTTGTCAATATGCCTCATAAAAATAAAATAGTTCTTGTCTTAATACTTTTGCAGAGTACTATATATATATATATATATATATATATATATATATATATATATATACACACTAGGTGCGATCGGTAAATTGTCACCATCATTTTATTATTTCAAAGCAAAAGGCTATTATACTAAATATTAAATTTATTTTGTAACAAATATTTTTTTCTTCTTAAAGCATTTGTTGAGTAAATCAAATAAAATTACTTTAATTAAATTGTTTATTTTCTCTCAATATGCCTCATAAATGTTCTTGTCCTGATACTTTTGCACAGTACTCTATATATATATATATATTAATGTATATTTGGGTAACACTCCTTCTTTTAAGCATGTTTTGTTGAAAATGACCAACAAGGAAAATTTTATTAATTTTTGATTTAATTTTTACAGTATTCTTATGTTTCTTTTTTGCTGAGGATAAGGAATGTAAAAATGTTCCATAGTTAATATATTTTTTAAGCGCTTTCAGATTCTTCACTGGCCATTCTCAAGGATGTTGTCTTTTCAATGTTGGAAATTTTTTCTCGTGTTTTGACTGTAATGTAATTTATTTTGTGATTTAAAATATTGTTTTTTCTTTCAAAAATCTCACATACCATGCGCAGCTGGAAATATATCTATATATCTATCTGTTATCTATAGAGAAAAAAACTCAACACATAATTAAATGGTTATAAATCCAGAATTTATTTCAGCAGTTGTAAAAATACAAACTGCTTCATCAGACCTGAAAAATCAAATAGTTTCATTTAACTCAGAATACTCCCAAAAATTTTAGGTTAGCTCAGAGAGGAAATAAGTTTAGGTAAAGTGTATACACATTAACCTTGAGGCAATGACACACACACACATATATATATATATATATATATATATATATATATATATATATATATATATATTCACAAAATATGGTCTATAAAAATGGGGTATAAATGCTCTGATATAATTTAACCTTGTATTCTGATGGCCTGTGGATTACACTTATGTGTATGAAACCCGGGTCACAGCCAGTTTCAGGTTTTTGGGAACGACCAGGATGTAATAATAATAATAATTATATATATATATATATATATATATATATATATATATATATATATTCACCAAAAAAATGAAAAATGGAATACTCACTGCCTGGTGCGTGTATCTTTCTGGCTCAGCCATTTTATTATATTTAAAACAAAATATTGTGATGAACATTAAACTGAAGTTATCTTGATTGATAATATCAGTTTGACCTAAAAAAAAATCAGTTTATCAGCCATCATTTGACAATGACAACTGATCAAATCCTATTTATGAAAACTTTTGTTGTTAAGGATACAACAACACCTGTACTTTGCTGGTTTCTCTTCTGTATAATAATTTGATTGTTTTTCTCTTTCATTTTAGCTACATTTATCAATAAGGTTTTTGAAAAAATTAAATATATCAATCAGCTAAAAATATAACAACCAAAACGCTTGAGCATTAGAGTGAAGACCTAAACATTCAAAGTTCAAGATCAGTTCTTAATACCAAAAAGCAAAGAAAGTTTATTCAAGATAAACAAATCTCAGATCTCTTTTCCCTTCTGTACAGTAATTATCATTGATTTAAATTAAGCAAATTAATCTATTAATTTCAATATCTCTCCTAATCCCTGTTTTGCCATCCATTTACACAAGCTCATTATGTAGGTTATATGCTGTCATTTCTGGGACATGTAATGAGGAAAGAGGGCTCTCACAGGTCAGATAGAGGGAAAGAGAGACAGGGGAAAGCAACGCATGACAAACAAGACAGGTTTGAGCAAATGGTTGGCAGCGCAGGATACTATAGACCGATCATGTCAGCAATGATGAGGTTTTGAAAAGGATGGAAACGAAAAGGAAACTTGTCTTCAATATGTCCTGTGAGTGTCCAATTTTCCAAACCCTCTTTTCTCATTACATGCCTTAGAAATTTCAATTGTCTCTTTCTGATGTTAAGTGTAAGTGCCCTATTTGTTTTTGATTTTTCTCTATACCTTCTCACACGTTCAGTTAACAGAATTCTCATCAACCTTCTGTAGAACCACATTTCTGTGAAAAAAGTGAATTAATGAGCTGAATTTAAGTTCTCAACTGTTGAATCTTGGTTAATTGTAGTTGATTTGACACACAAGTAGATTGGTATAATCACTTTACATGGGGAAAAAACCCACTTATTGATCTAATGGAGAGATATATAAAGTGAATAGAATCCACTTATAAAAATGTGTTGGGCAGGTCCATTATAGAAAAGTGGACTAACCTATGTGCTGCATTAGGTGCTCTCCTATAAATGAGGTAGATTAGCTGGCCTGCCTTCATGCATGGTGATATGTCCTGGAACAGAATATATGTTAGGTTGTCCCAAAAGTTTGTAAACACTTGCGAAATGGGTCGATCTGGTTCAGCAGAATTGAGACAAGCGATGGGTTCAGAAAGGGCAAGATACACCATCGGTTCTAAAACAAGATCAATTCAGCAAGAATTGTGTTTGGTGGAACTTTGAAGGAATCGTGCATTTTGAGTTGGTTCCAAATGGTTGTGCCATCAGTGCTGAACTTAACTGTCAGCAACTTGAGCGGGTCTACGAAAAGTTAAAGCAAAAGTACCCGGCTCTGATCAACCGAAAGCGCACTTTGATGCAGCAGGACAATGCCAAGCCACACACTGCCAGGAAGACCAAAGACAAGTTTGAAGAGCTGGATGGTGTTGAGGTTCTGCCACATCCAGCCTACAGTTCTGACTGTGCTCCATCAGATTACAGCCTTTTCTGCTCAATGCAGCATTTTCTGAAGGACTGCTGATTCGACTTGTTTGATGAAGTCGAGGAAGCGTGTCAAGAATTCTTTGATTCAAAGCCGGCTGAATGGTACTTTGACCAGATCCAAAAGCTTGCAGATTGATGGCAGAAAGTCTTGGAAAATGATGGTCTTTATTTTGAGCAATAATTTTTGTTGTTTTTGTGAGTAAAATTTCAATTTTTTGCAAGTGTTTACGAACTTTTGGGATAACCTAATATATTAATACAAAGTAGTTAAGTAGTTTAGGCAAATGTAACTGGGGAGGTCAATCTAGTACATAGACGTAATTGTCGTATGCAGTATGCTGAGATGTAGGCGTAGTCAATGATTGTAGATCTCTAGTGAAAGACCAACAGACCTATAATGGAAGATCTCTGGATGTCTTCACCTTCGTCTATATTTATGGCTGACACCAATCAATCACATTCCAGTGAAGGTGGAACCAAGGTGTATACATATTCATTACCTATTCAATATATCATATGGAGACAGGAGAAGGCAGCCATGTTAGAAGGTAACTCATTTGACTTCTACATCGACTAGTCTGTTAGTCTTTGGGTAATATTAAGGGTAAAATTATAACCATTTCCCTAGACATTTGACATTGTGCTGGGTTATGGTGAATTGAAAATTGAGAGCTGATATTTACTGGGGGTGGGTTGAATGTTACAGGGTTAAAAACATTTTTTCAAAAAATTCTTCTTTTTCTTCTAGAACAATAAAAGAACAGGAATTAAGACAAAAGATAACAATTGACATTGCATTTAAATATTTGAAGATCAAAGCTGAATAAAAAGCACGAGAACACTGCCACAAACAATAAGCGAAACAGAAAAAAACTGTTAGTAGAGAACTTATGGCTGCATCAACCTATTTCAATTGGAAAATGATGTGACCTAGCTATTAATCTATAACTATACTTAAACTAGCAGTATAGCCCGGTGTTGCTCGGGTGTAAGGAAAGCTTTAAAACTAATCCATGGTTCTGGAGCTCAGACTCTTTAGACATTGGCAAGAAAGATTAAAAAGCAATAGTTGCTTCCAGTTAAAGCAAAACCATAGACTGAAAGAAAAATGAATGGATGTAAGTCAAATTTTGATTTCCTGGTATCGATATCAAATAAGTTTTTCGTCCTGAACTGAATTTTGAAGGCTAAATAGGTCCTCTGAGTAAATGGTATCATGGCTGAGACTAAGAAGTACAATTATACCTACTTAGAGCCAAACCCGAAGCAAAAACTAAGATAAAAAGGCTGAAAAAAATACAGATATACAGGCAGATAAACAGATACACACACAAACATCTTGCCTTTTATATATATATTATCGATTTTCTGTACTATTGTAAGAACTGCAACCTTGAAACTACTGAATATCATTTCATCTTGCCTTTTTTATATATATATATATATAATCTTCTGAATATCGTTTCTTATGTCTTTGTCTATGGGTGTATCAAATTTGATTAAAATCGAACCACTCCTTCTATAACCCGATTTTTTTTGATTATCGATTTTCGATATTTATCAGGGGGTACCTCGACACAAAACCTAGCTAAGAACACTTTCAGATGCTTACAGTACAACTGTGTAAATTTTCAAGAAAATTGGTTCAGCTGTTTCGGAGTCTATAGGTAACGGACTCATACACACACACATACACACACACACACACACACACACACAGAAACAAAGTTCCATTTATAAATAAGTTTAGATTTGTATTTGCGATACTAAACAGATCTTAAAAATGTGTCTTCCCAAAGCTAGCAGTTAGAGGAGAATTCCACAAACGAGAAGTGAGATAGAAGAAACTGTTAGCATAGAACTTACGGTTATATTGAGACATTTCAACTGTAAAGTTTTGAGACCTTGCTGTCAGTCTAGTCTTCTTCTTCTGTGTGTCATGTCCCTTCAGGACATAAGCTATCATGGCCCACCACTTCTTCCTATCTCTGGTGGCTCTTAGCACACTTTTTCCTGCTACCCCACCCAAACCCCACTCTGGTATCCTCTTGCTCAAGCCCATCAAGTATATTACGCATTGCTTTCCTGTGTCTCTCTTTCCCTCTATTTGACCTGTGAGTATCCGATTCTTCAAACCCTCTTTCCTCATTACATGTCCCAGGAACTTTAGCTGTCTGTTCTTGAGGTGAAGTATTAGTTTCCTTTTCATATCCATCAACTTCAAAACCTCATCGTTGTTCACATACTTGGTCTGCTAAAGAAATTAAATTAGAAAATTTTGGAAAATAAGAGACTACATGTGTTTTTAGTTGAGTAGAAAAAATTATTAGTTTGGCTGCATAAAGATCTTATTAACAGTAAAGGATTTTATTGTGGCAAAAATAACCAAAAAAAACAGACATAATTAAAAATTTGAATACAGAAATATCACAACTATTGTAGCTGGATGTGCGTTGTGGTGTAGATGATATTGACTTAGAATGACAAATCGGGGAACCGAGTTCGAATTCCAGTTGAATTCCTGCATTCACCTATGTGCAAATACCCTTGGGAAAGGTATTAAGTTGTTACCTCCCTCCAGTTATGGATTAAATAACAGGACAGATTGGGTTCTGCAGCCTTGGCTGGCAACCAGTCTACCGCAGAAAGCAATGGCAACCTACTGCAGGATAATGTCTTGCCCAGTCAGTCATGTCTCTTTCAAGACATAATCGCCCAAGCATATATCACGTATGGCACTTAAATGACTGGTCTGAATAATAGAAAGACGTGAATGTGAAAGAGAGAAAAAAAGAAAAAGAAACAAATTATCATGAACAAATTGCTTTCAGGCTTCATTGATCAGTGATCAGCTGAAAGTGAATCAATAAAATTCCTGTGTACACCAATTAAAAAGCAAAACAAAGGAAGATGGAAAAAGAAAGTGTTTGATTATATCATTATGTTCTCTTCTAGTTACATGTCCTATTTATTTTGGTTGTTGTTGTTGCTAATAACCTCAAAAAAAGTAGGAATCAATTTCTTCTCTCCCCTCTCTGGCTATGTATACGAAAAAAATATTTCCCAAAATAACAGATACTATGTTTTTTCCTTATACATTTTCTTTTTTTTTTTAAATCATATCACCCCGAACAAGGCGGTAATGCCACTGATGTGCCGGGGGCTACATAAGAGTGAAAAGATTAGAAGAGAGAAAGCCGGAAACCACATCCTAAACAGGGAACAAGGGATGAGCCTCTTCACATGTTCAATAGACGTGGGTGGAGTGTGAACCGGGCGATAGTTTAGTCTATCTACTCCAATTGACAAAAAAAAAAAAAAAGAAGAAAAGTGAAAAGATTGGAAAAGAGAAAGCCGGAAACCACATCCTAAACAGGGAACAAGAGATGAGCCTCTGCACCTGTTCAATAGACGTGTAATGTAAATAAAATACATACAAAAATGTGATAATTAGGCACAATAAAAGTTTAACAAATGAAAAAAAAAACAATATGCGCTAAAAAGACTGCCTTCTTCCAGCGAACACCCCATGGCCCAGAAGTAGAGTCGCCGACTGACGCTAAATCGGTCAGGTTTCGAGTCTGGGTTGTGTAGCAATCGAAGTCTAACCGTACTGATGAGCTGTGATACAGCGAAACAGATCTGTTTGCGGATGACAATAATATATATATATATATATATATATACATACATATATTACATATATATATATATATATATATATATATATTTTTTTTTTTTTAATCATATCACTCCAAGCAAGGCGGTAACGCCGCTGATGTGCAGGGGGCTACGTAAGAGTAAAAAGATTGGAAAAGAGAAAGCTGGAAACCACATCCTAACCAGGAAACAAGGGATGAGCCTCTTCACCTGTTCAATAGACTTGGGTGGAGTGTGAACTGGGCGATAGTTTCGTCTGTCTACTCCAATTATATATTATATACATATATTATATACACACACACATATATATATATATATATAAATATATATATATTTTATATATATATATATATATATATATTATATATATATTATATACATATATTATATATAATATTATATATATATATATACATATATGATATATTATATATATATTATATATTGTATTATATACATATATATTATATATTATATTATATACATATATATTATATATTATATTATATACATATATATTATATTATATATATATATTCCATTTATAAACGAGTTTATTTCACTACCCAGGTTTTTACCATGAGTGGTGTCTTCAGTCGAGTTTTAATAACTTAAAAATAGTTATTAAAAATTGCCTGAAGACACCACTCATGGTAGAAACCTGGGTTGTGAAATAACTCGTTTAAAAATGGAAAATATTCAAAAGTTCTACAATATAATTGTATCGAACACTTTTTAATACAAATGTGTACTGGTCTAACCGTATTATGACCAAAAACTAAGTCTTAAACAATATATATAAATGTAAACTTATCACTATACTCGTTTCAAAAAACCCTCCAAATATATACGCGGAAGGAAAAAATGGATGTGAAAAAAGAAAGAGCTAAGCATGTGAACATCAGTTAAAGTACGTAGCCCAAAGAAAAAACCCAAGATGAGTAATCTATAACAAAAAAGCGCTCAATACGTAGGCAGAGCAGACAAAACAGATAACCTAAAGAGCCAACAAACCTACCTAGGTTCCACCTAACTGGATCATCAGGGAAAAGTTGGACAACTTTCCCTGAAGATCCGGTTAGGTGAAACCTAGGTAGGTTTGTTGGCTCCTTCGGTTATCTATTTTATGTATATACATATATATTATTTAATTACTTAGTTTCTGGTCATAATAAGATTAGACCAGTGCATATTTGTATTAAAAAGTGTTCGATACAATTATATTGTAGAACATTTGAATATTTTCTATTTGTAAACGAGTTATTACGCAACCTAGGTTTCTACCAAAATCGGACAAATATTTTTTAAACTGATAGACACTTTCCAAAAGGATCAGAACTAAACAAAATTTTCAACAGAAACACAATCAAGCTAAGTTATAGTTGCACTAATAATTTAGATAGTTTCATAAAAATCAAAACACCAGAAACTTCGATAGCATCGTACAAAACAAGACAAACTAATAAAGAATGCAACTGCAGGGACAAAAATAAATCTCCACTTCAAGGACTTTGCAACACAAAAGACGTAATTTACAAAGCAAAGGTCAGTCAGTTAAGTGCCATATATGATACACGCTTGGGCGATCATGTCTCGAAAGAGACATGACTGACTGGGCAGAAGATTATCACGCAGTAGGTTGCCATTGCTTTCTGCGGTAGACTGGTTGCCGACCAAGACTATAGAACCCAATCTGTCCTGTTATTTAACCCATAACTGGAAGGAATAGATGGATTAATAACTTTCCCAAGGGTATTTGTGCCTAAGTGAAGGCAATAAATTCAGCTAGAATTCAAAATTGGTACTCCGATTTCTCGTTCTGAGCCGATATCCAATGCACCACAATGCACATCCAAAGCAAAGGTACATGACTTCAATGGCCAAAATAAAATATATTTGGGTTCAACCAAGGACACCTTTAAGACCAGGTGGTTCAATCACGAGTCTACATTCAAACTAGAAAACTTAAAAAACTGTACAAAATTGGCTAGCCTCATGTGGAAATTAAAATCAAAATATGGAAAAAACCCAGACATAACGTGGAGTATTGCAAAAACAGCCAAGCCTTACAACGATGGCAAAATATGTAGACTGTGCCAAGAGGAAAAATTAGAGATTATGCTATTCTCAAATCAAAGTGAACTGTTGAATGAAAGAACGTAAATTATGACTAAGTGTAACCATACTAAAAAAATACCTCTTAGGTTCATAAAACCATGGATGAAAATGCAATAATTCCTTGTAATTTTAAAAATTGGGCGTTCAAAAATTTCCTACCACATGAACGTTCTTAAAGAAAACGATAAACGGTAAAATCAGTTCTTGCAAATAGCCTGAAGATATAGTGGGTTGCTTATCTATTCTTTTTCTAGTTGTAGGGTAATTGTGTACTGTTGCAGGTTAATGGAATTTGGCCTTGTGGTAGATTGCCCATTATAAGTCATAAAATGATTATAAATCAAGAAAGGCGATTTGAGTAGAAAATAACATATTTCTGTATATATATATATATATATATATATATATATATATATATATATATATCAATTAATGTTTTTACAAATAAAGTAATACTTGGATATAGGTCCAATGGCGGTTAAATGCTCATGGCAAATAATGGACTGGAAAAGATAAAAGGCTTAGGAATGTGGGGAGCAGAGGTACGTGAGGAATGTCTTTGTAGTAGTTGCTCCTTAGATCAGTAAGTACTTTTGAGACAGTGAAGAAGTGATGAGAGGTGAAGGGAGGCGAATGTAGTAGCCGCTCAACTTAAGTCAAGGGGATATTAATTACATTCTTCTCCTTGGTTTCTTCCTGGTCTGTCTGGGATCTTGTCTGTATCCGCTTTTTATATCTGCTTTTGGATCAAAACAGCTCGTTTTGGGATTTTACACTTGTATTTGATTCTGGGCTTCCCATTGGCTGGTAAATAAAATTCGCATAGGCTCGCAAAATGGAAATTTGATATTTGACTAATTTTTATTTTTCAACCTGAACATCTGTGCGAATACACCTGTGCAGAGACGACTTTTGTTCATTTGCTTTCTGGTCATTATAGAACAAACATCCGGTCCCTCGCTTTTGCTTGGTATCACCACAAAGACACCACTCATGGTAGAAACCTAGATCGCGTAATAACTCATTTACAAATGGAAAATATATACATATATATATATATAACGTAGAATACTTGGTATATAAGTCAGATAAATTCCGATAGAGATGAACTCAAAAGACCTCAATGTTAAATTTATAAATATAATTTAGAAAATTTTTTAGATATTCTACAATTTCATGGGTAATATGTATCCAGCAAACCTGCATGTCAGACCCAATTGATACAACAGTTAATATTCAAAATAATCCAGAAAATAATTACACACAGACACATGTTCATATCGAGAATAGACATTTGTAATGGTCATCTACAAAAACAATTCCTCACTCATTCAAAAAAAAAAACCCAAAGAGAGAAAGAAAAAAAATATAAAAAATTGATAAACGGAAAGAAGAAAAAGAAAAGAAAGAGAAGGAGAATGAACAGTATAAAGAGAAAGAAAGTTAAAGTTAAAGTCTTAGATCACACCGAGAAAAAACATGACATGGAAATTTAACATTAAAATTTAGTTTTAAATATAATGGGATATATGGTAAAAAATAAATTATAAATCATACTTTTTAATACAAATTAAAATATAACCAGTAGTAGTATTATATTATAAATATATTTAAAATAATTAACACTTATATCAGAAAATGATAAATAACATATACAATCTTAAAAAACATCTTAAATAATAGTAATAATGATAATAAAAACATATAAAAAATTTTAATACTACTAATAATAATAATATTATTAAAAAAGAAATAGGATCTTAAATAATAGTAATAAATAATAATAATAATAAAAATTTATATAAAATTTTTTAATAATAATAACAATAATAATGTTATTAAAAAGAAATAGGATCTTAAATAATAGTAATAAATAATAATAATAATAATAATAAAAATTTATATAAAATTTTTTAATAATAATAACAATAATAATGTTATTAAAAAAGAAATAGGATCTTAAATAATAGTAATAAAATAATATTAATAATAATAATCATAATAATATATATATATAAAAAACTTTAGCACTAATAATAAAATAATAATATTATTATTATAAAACAGATCCTAAATAATAGTAATAAAAAATAATAATAAAAATAATAACAAATATACATATAAAAAATATTAACACTAATAATAATATTATTATTAAAAAAGAAAATAGATCTTCAATAATAGTAATAAAATAATAATCATAAACATAATAATAATAATAAAAACTAAAAAATATATATATAAAAAATGAACACTAAGAATAATATTATTATTATTTAATATATATATATATATATATATATATTTTTTTTTTTTTCTAAACATATACTGTTAAATATAAGACAATGAATGTCTATAATGTTTAATCATGAGCCGTTCTAAACATCATATTTTGGCTTTAATTTCAGTTGAAAATAAAGACAAAAATTCTCCAACATTTGGATAATTCTTTATTAAGTTGGTTCTAAGCTTTCGGCTCACATGAGCCATCTTCAGAGAGGTTACAAGGATGTATTTTGTCTTTATTTTTACCTGAAATTAAAGCCAAAATACGATGTTTAGAATAGCTCATGATTAAACATAATAGACATTCATTGTCTCTTATATTTAACAGTATATGTTTAGAAAATTATCTGCTACCTTGATACACTATATATATATATATATATATATATATATATATATATATATATATAACAATTGCTGACACATTTGATGCTTCTGCTATACATTTAGAGATTCTTGCAATATTATTAGTCTTGATCTGGTATCTCAGTTTCAGTCCCATTCCCCACTACCATAATGTATCTACCCTGTGCCTTTTCCATAAATACTTTCATGGTAATTCTTCTCATGAAATTTCCTCTATGCTAATGAGATTTGATGAATTTAAGTGCAGTAGCAGACTGGCAGCAAGATCTCATTTTACAGATGAAATGGCTTTTGATTTGACGTAACCACAAATTCTATACAAATTTCTATGTAATGAAAGCTTTAAAACTAATCCATGGTCCTGGAGCTCAAATTCTTTGGACGTTGGCATGAAAGACTAAAAAGTAATAGCTGTTTCCAGTTAAAGCGAAACCGTAGACTGAAAGAAAAACGAATGGATGTAAGTCAAATTTTGATTTCCTGGTATCGATATCAAATAAGTTTTTTTGTTGTAAACTGAATTTTGAAGGCTAAATAAGTCCTCTTAGTAAATGGTATCATGGCTGAGACTAAGAACTACAATTATAGCTACTTAGAGCCAAATCCGAAGCAAAAACTAAAATAAAAGGGCTGAAAAAAATACAGGCATACAGACAGATAAACAGACACACACACAAACATTTTGCCTTTTTTATATATATATATATATATATATATAATATCGATTTTCTGCACTATTGTAAGAACTGCAACCTTGAAACTCCTGAATATCGTTTCTTATGTCTTTGTCTGTGAGTGTATCAAATTTGATTAAAATCGGACCACTCCTTCTATAACCCGATTTTTTCAATTATCGATTTTCGATATTTATCAGGGGTACCTCGACACAAAACCTAGCTAAGAACACTCGCAGACGCTTATAAATTAGTGTAAATTTTCAAGAAAATTGGTTCAGCCGTTTTGGAGTCTATAGGTAATGGACACACACACAGAGGCAAAGTTCCATTTATTAATAAGTTTAGATTCTATTCAGAGTTTCCTAAACATTAGAATTTGACAGACAACTTAAGAATGACACAAATTTGAATAAACAAAAGACTGAGATAAAAAAAAATCTTTATAATGAATTAAGAAGGTTAAACATGTTAATTTTAAATTTCATAATGACAAAAGTCAGTTCAATAATGGAAAATTTTGGCCATGAATTTGAATATATTTAGACTAGCAGTATAGCCCGGCGTTGCTCGGGTGTAATGAAAGCTTTAAAACTAATCCATGGTCCTGGAGCTCAGACTCAGCCTAAAGAATATTTGCGTGAAGTTTGGTGAGAATCACATAAAAATTGTGGATTTATATAAAGGACAAACAGACAGATAAACAGACACACACACACAAACATCTTACCTTTTATATATATATATTATCGAATGTCTGCACTATTGTAAGAACTGCAACCTTGAAACTTCTGAATATCATTTCTTATGTCGTTGTCTATGAGTGTATCAAAAATTGGACCACTCCTTCTATAACCCGATTTTTTTGATTAGCGATTTTTTATATTTATTGAGTGTAGCTCGACACAAAACCTAGCTAAGAACACTCACAGACACTTATAGTACAACTGTGTAAATTTTCAAGACAATTGGTTCAGCCGTTTCGGAGTCTATAGGTAACGGATACACACACACACAGAGACAAAGTTTCATTTATAAATAAGTTTAGATGTTTAATTAAAAATAAAAGAAAGAAAGTAATTTCAATTTTAAAAAGTTTAAAATTTCATGACCAAGGAATTTCTGAACTTTTAGGTTTTAAAGATTGACGATGGTTAATTCATGCTACAGACAGACTGAATTCCTTTTTCTTATGACTGAAGAAAGACTGAAAATCCATTTATTACAAAATGATGGACTGTAAAAAATTGATTGCTTGGTTTTTGCTTTTTAATCATTCATGCCAAGCAAGGCAATAAAGAGTTACAGAGTGTGAAAGAATATGAGAAAAATAAAAACTTTATTAAGGAGGATAAAAATTAAGAAAGCAGATAATAACAATTAACTTTGCATTTAATTTTTTGAAGATCAAAGTTGACTGAAAAACAAGAGGCTAGAAGCGGGTTTCACAAGCGAGAGAAGAAACTGTTAGCATAGGACTTATAATAATATGAAAAGAAGAAAACAATGAAGGAGAGAGAACAATAAAAGAACAGGAATTAAAGAGACAGAAGATAACGATTGACATTGCATTTAATTTTTTGAAGATCAAAGGTGACTGAAAAACAAGAGGCTAGAAGAGATTTTTAAAATTGAGAAGTGCAAGAGAAGTAACTGTTAGTATAGCACTTATGGTTGCATCTAGCCATCTGGTACTGTACTTAAATTTGTAAAGTTGCAGTACCAAATGTGTCTTAAAATTGTCTTCATGATTTTGGTTAGACTTTGGTAAATCCTGTAAAATTTCTATAGATTAATGCAACTTGATGGGGCATTTACCAAATGAAGATTATAAATTGTCAGAAATAATGAATAAACATTTTAAATGAAATAATAAGGACACTGGACTGAATAAAGTTTCAACTTACAAATAAATTTATATATAAACTACTTAAAAAAAAAACAATATCTAAAAAGAAAAGAAATTTGCCTGTACAAGTGAAGAATTGTTTGTTGTTTTTGCTAATGGACTTAACTGGTGTTTATAAAAACAAGAAGGATGAGAAAGTTATGAAAACACAAATAAATAAAAGGTCAAAATAAATAAGATACTTGGACAATTATCAAGATATGCAGAGAAATCAATCAGGTCAAAGTTCAATAGGAAAACAAAAAGCAAATATACTACCGGCTATAATTATTAGGCCATCCCAGTTTTTTTAAAAGAAATGATGTATTTCATACTATTTTTAGTATTTATTGCCAAGTGGATAATTCTAAATGAAAATAGAATGGCTCTTTTGTTATTATTAATTTGAAAAATTTCACAAGGCAAGGAAGCTAAGATGAATTCATCCGAATCATTCTAAATTTTCTTCATTCTTTCATTGATGAAACTGCAATATAAATAATTATTAAATATTTAAATTCATTTGATGCACATGTTATTGTGCAGTATTAACAAAAGAACCATTCATTTTCATTTACAATTGTTCATTTGGCAATAAATACTAAAAAATAATATGAAATACATCATTTTTTTAAAACACTGGGATGGCCTAATAATTATGGCCGGTAGTATATATATATATATATATATAGATAGATAGATAGATAGATAGATAGATAGATAGATTGAGAAGAAACTCAACACAGAATTAAACTGTTATAAATCCAGAATATATACACTACCGGCCATAATTGTTATGCCACCCCAGTTTTTTTAAAAGAAATGATGTATTTCATGCTATTTTTAGTATTTATTGCCAAGTGGATAATTCTGAATGAAAATAGAACGGTTCTTTTGTTATTATGACTTTGCAAAATTTTACAAGGCAAATAACGACAACTTACCCATCGCACTCTGAATTTTTGCTAAATACACCACCGGCCATAATTATTAGGCCATCCCAGTTTTTTTTTAAAAGAAATGATGTATTTCATGCTATTTGTTAATATTTATTGCCAAGTGGATAATTCTGAATGAAAATAGGATGGTTCTTTTGTTATTATGATTTTGCAAAATTTTACAAGGCAAATAACGACAATTTACCCATCGCACTCTGAATTTTTGCTGTATACACTACCGGCCATAATTATTAGGCCATCCCAGTTTTTTTTAAAAGAAATGATGCATTTCATGCTATTTGTTAATATTTATTGCCAAGTGGATAATTCTGAATGAAAATAGGATGGTTCTTTTTGTTATTATGATTTTGCAAAATTTTACAAGGCAAATAACGACAACTTACCCATCGCACTCTGAATTTTTGCTGTATACACTACCGGCCATAATTATTAGGCCATCCCAGTTTTTTTAAAAGAAATGATGTATTTCATGCTATTGTTAATATTTATTGTGTGAGTGAGAGAGTAAGTCAGTAACTTGATGTTTGGTTTTTACTTCTGTTTTAATCTGAAATTTTTACTGTTCAGTCTATATGACAAATATTCAGCATAAATTAAGTGCATTGACAAAGATGACATTGAAAAAAAAAATGCATACACTACCGGCCATAATTTAGGCCACCCAGTATTTTACAAAAATTCTGTATTTCATAGTATTTTTTAGTATTTATTGCCAAGTGAATAATTGTAAATGAAAATAGAAGGGTTCTTTTGTTAATATTGCACAATAACATGTGCATCAAGTGAATTTATAAATATTTAATAATTACCTATATTGCAGTTTCATCATTGAAAGAATGAAAAAAATTGAGGATGATTCGGACGAGTTCATCTTTGCTTCTTTGCCTTGTAAAATTTTGCAAAGTCATAATAACAAAAGAACCGTTCTATTTTCATTCAGAATTATCCACTTGGCAATAAATATTAAAAATAGCATGAAATACATCATTTCTTTTAAAAAACTGGGATGGCCTAATAATTATGGCCGGTAGTGTATATAGCAAAAATTCAGAGTGCGATGGGTAAATTGTCGTTATTTGCCATGTAAAATTTTGCAAAGTAATAATAACAAAAGAACCGTTCTATTTTTTATTTAGAATTCCTCTGTAATTCTAAAATGAAGAAACAATTCCAATTTATTTATACGGGAAAAGATTCCAAGCATTCCCAAACCCAAAATTTGTCCCCGACAAAATCCAATGAAGAATCTGTAGTGTGATAGATCCCGACTTGGAAGCTCAGATACAGTCACTTTGGCACAATGTGGCTTCCCCATGTCTCTTCTACAAATACTTTCACGGCTTCTGCTCCGATGAACTTAGCTCTCTGGTGCCCACTATATATGAATTTACTTGAATCACAAGATTAGCAACTAGGGTAAATTTTCATTTTAAATCATTGATTTGAGTTCAGTATATACACTTGCAAGGAATTAAGGCTGTTTTGAAAAAATTTGAAGGGATAAAAGCCTTCGGGACCTAAAACGAAAAATTTACTGCAACTAAGTCCCACCCTTTTACTGTGAAACCAATAAAATGTAACCGCAAATTCTACTCCACCAGCTTCTTTTCTTGCACTTCCCGCCTGTGGAATTCACTTCCGTTTACTTGTTTCCCCGACAGCTACAATCTCCAAAAATTTAAATGTAAAGTCAATAGTCATCTCCTATCTCACTAACCTTCATCCTCTCTCTCATGCTCCTTTCCCCGTCCACTCCACTCTCATCAGTATTCTCATCCTTCTCTTACCCACTTCCTGACACCCCCAATAACCTGTCACTCTTTCTCATAACTTTCTCTCATGTTCCTTTCTCCGTCTACTCCACTCTCATCAGTATTCTCATTCTTCTCTTACCCACTTCCTGACACTCCCTATAACCTGTCACTCTTTCTCATAACTTTCTCTCATGCTCCTTTCTCCGTCCACTCCACTCTCATCAGTATTCTCATCCTTCTCTTACCCACTTCCTGACACTCCCTATAACCTGTCACTCTTTCTCATAACTTTCTCTAGTGCTCCTTTCCCCGTCCACTCCACTCTCATCAGTATTCTCATCCTTCTCTTACCCACTTTCTGACACCCCTACAACCTGTTACTCTTTCTCATAACATTCCTCCTATGTAAACCCCTGCAAAACAGTGGCAGTAAAATGCCTTGATTAGGGGGAGATATGATTATAAAAAAAAACAAAAAACAATTCTATACATTTATATTCCAGAGAATGTTAAAGACATGCATGTGTAGCTAATCAGTATTTCGTTGACTGATTCATTCACTTTCTATGGCTTATCAATAGGCAATAAATTATTATGTAAATATAAAGTGGGGGATCAATTTTATATTACAAACATTATATAAATTGATCCCTCATTTCTGGTCACATACTTCCTTCTCTTATCCACTTTCTGACACCCCCTATAAACTGTCACTCTTTCTCATAACTTTCCTCCGATGTACCCCTGCAAAACAGTGGCAGTAAAATGCATTGCTTGGGGCGATATGATTATAAAAAAAAAGAAATTTCTATACATTTATATTCCAAACTCCAAAGTATGTAAATCTAAGACATGCATGTCTTGTCTACCAGATTGAAAACGTCCAGTACTCTACTCCATAATGATCAAGTCAAACAAAAACAAAACAAAAATATTCAGTTAAACACTTTAACGACTATTTTGATTCGGATGTAAAGCTTATTCGAAAATTAGAAAAAATATAAAAAATTCAATAGTAGCTCCTTTTATGGGACAATCAAAACATTGAAGAGCGGACCTGAAGGAAACTACCACGGCCTTTAAATTTGTTGTTTTTAATTTTTGTAACTTTTTTTCAGTGCAGTCTTATCGATTATGACATAAAGTTTCTGATTATCAAAAAGAATTTGAAAAAAATTTCAATATTTAAACAATTTTAGGGTGGGGGCTCACTTTCTCATACAACTTTAAATCGATCCTCCATTCTGGAACCACTTGCGTTGGGGTCGCTTTGTTTTGTCTTTTGGGGACGAGTTGTTGCTCTTGTTTTTATCTTTTTCAAGTTTTCTTTGGTTCTTACGATGGCATCTTCCTCGGAAATTCCAAGAATGGCTTCATTCAAAAATTTCGCAAGGGATTCAGTAGTTGAATATGTGCAAGCAATAAAGTTAATTGCACAGGATCGATTTAAGGTTGTATGAAAAACTGAGACCCCCACCCCAGCTAAAACTCTTTAAATGTTGAAATTTTTACAAATTTGTTTGTCAATCGGAAAGTTTAGGGTTTAATCGATAAGATTGCACTGAAAAAAAGTCACAAATATATATATATATATATATATATATATATATATATATATATATGATAATCAACCAATACAGGTGGTGGTAATGTTGTACCGGTGAGTGATTCCAAAATGGAGGATCGATTTACTATAATGTTGCATGAAAAACTGAGCCCCCTCTAAAATTGTTGAAATATTGAAATTTTCCAATTTTATTTGTCAATCGAAAAGATTGCACTGAAAAAAGTCAAAAAGAAAATTAAAAACAACAAATTTAAAGGTGGTGGTAGTTTCCTTCAGGTCCGCCGAATATTCTTAAAATATTGGTTAAAGGAACATTTACTTTAAATAAATTCTTGATTATTGCTCTGCTGGTCTTTCATATTTTTTTTTTTTTTTTTTTTTTTACACAATGACAAATTATAGTAAATAAAACGTTATTTTTGTTCTAACTAAAAAGTAAGTATTACCTAGAAAATCTAAAATTAGATTTTGAAATATCTGAAGGCGATATATAGGATTTTAAGTGATAATTTTAAATTTGTTTAAATTTTTATTTTTCGTATACTAACTGTTGCCAAATAAACTGTCGTGTCTCTGCATATACAACTTTTGTTTTTATTGCCTATTTCGTTTTCTTTTTGCCAAGTATCGGATTTTTTCTTCAACACCCTGTACACACCCTATCCTGCTACGACAGTTTAGTACAACATAAAGGTGTATCGAAATTTCCTTAGCCTGACCCAACTTCTAAAATCAAGTGTCCAAGACTCAAAGTACTAAGGGCAGATTACAAATCACTCAAATAGAGATGTCTCTGTCTATACTTCTGAGATGAGGTGGCATTTACATTTTTCGGACTGTTGTCCTCATATTGCCATGTTTACAACATTTTGTACTGTAAGATTATGAAAATTATGAAAAAACTGAGCCATCCCCACCACTAAAATTGTTTAAATGTTGAAATTTTTACAAATGTTTTTGTCAATCGGAACGTTTAGGATTTAATCGATAAGATTGCACTGAAAAAGGTCAAAACAAATTGATAATCAACCAATTTACAGGTGGTGGCAAGTGATTCGAAAATGGAGGATCGATTTACTACAAGGATGTATGAAAAACTGAGCTCCCCCTAAAATTGTTGAAATATTGAAAATTTTCCAAATTTTCTTGTCAGTCGGAAAGTTTAGGGTGCAATTGATAAGAATATTGCATTAAAAAAGTAAAAAAAAAAAAATGAAAACAACAAATTTAAAGACGGTGGTAGTCTTTTTCAGGTCTGCCAATTGAAAGAAGTATTTCTCTCCAAAATAAAAATAAAATTTGTAGTGCAAAGCATCTGCAACATTCTTCACGGCAGGAGGCAGCAAATCATGGCCAAGAACAACAGTACTACTTGGAACATGCAGGCAGAGTATGCTGGACGGGGCAGATGACTGGGAGTGCACTGCAGACCTCCCAGAATGGAAGAGTCACCCAGAGATCATCAGCAAGAGTGGCATGAGACCAGACATAGTAGTCCACTCTCAGTCAACCAAGCAGCTGATTATGATAGAACTCACAGTGCCATATGAGAACAGAATGGAGGCAGCTCAAATCTACAAGACTGGAAAGTATGCTGATCTGGCAAACAGCCTGAGGAGAGAAGACTACCAGGTCAAAGTCCTCACTGCAGAAATTGGAGCTAGGGGGTTTGTAGGAGCGTCTGCATACAGCCTCATGAAACAGCTCTCAGTTGCAGGGAGGGAAAAAACCAGAGCCCTGAAAGCAATGGCAGAAGCGGCAGAGAGATGTTCAAGCTGGATCTGGTCAAGGAGGAATAAAAGTGAACTCCATAAGGCTTAACTTTCCTACAAATATCAGGTGTACCTTTGGCTAAGTGGTTAGTGCGGGAGTCTTTGAGTGAAAATGAGCATATCCAGAAGGTCACGGATCCCATCCGTGGCTCGTCCCAAAAAAAAAAAAAAAAAAAAAAAAAGGCAGCAGAGGGACATCCGGAGTCATGAACCGGGTGTGGCCCAACCCCCCTAGAGTGTCAGGAGATAAGGGCCGAAACACTTGCTTGACGGGGGCTTCTCTTCTGAGGACTCTCTGCTGCCACGCTCTCCATGAGTTTCTTCTTTCTACTTCAGGTCTGCCAATTGAAAGAAGTATTTCTCTCCAAAATAAAAATAAAATTTGTAGTGCAAAGAGTCTATTTAAAAGAAACAAATATGATGCAAAATATGCCTAACGTTTTTTTGTGTGAAATATGATTTCCAAGGGTTATTAACATTTGAAAATGTGAAGAAAAAAAACAAAACAAAACAAAAAAACAACGATAATACTTGCCATTTTCAAGATAACTAACAACAGTCGAAAAAGATAAAATCCAGTTTGTTGCAAGAAGAATCAGTTACTAAGTCTAGCCTTGAAATGAATGAAGAGTTTAAAAGAAACATTCTTAGCTGACCTTTAACCACTTACTGAAAAAAATAAATGAACAATCACAACTTTTAACCTTTTGTGTATAAAATTACCAATAAAAGTGATTACAACATAAACAAAAAAGCGGAAAAGTTAGTTTCGTCCTAATAATGGGATGTTGACAACTGCCTGCTGGCGCCAGTTGATGGAACAAAGCTTCGACTTTTGTTAGTGTTAAAGGCTTCCTTCATGAAGAAAGTTAAAGAAATCGACATATTTTAACTGCTGACCGATAGAGTAGAATGTCAAAGTATCAATTTTTATACCCAGTGTGAAAATCTGCTCAAAATGACCTCACTCCCAGGCAGCGCTGCGCTTAGCAACATCGCCCCACCACCCGCAGAATGCGCCTTGCGGCCCCTCTACCCACAGAATACAATTTGTGCCCTCACCCCCGCGAACATACTGAACCCACAATAAATGGTACTTTAAACAACAAAAATAACAAATTCTCAGAACGCAGATATTCCGTGATCCCGAAAAAAACGGAAGAAATCGCGGAATTGGCGTTTTGAAGCTATATACATTACGAACGTTTTCACAACTTTTAGCTACATTTTTATGTTGAAAAAAAAAAGAACTTGAGAGAGAAATAGATTATATATCTATTTCTCTCTCAAGTTCTTTTTTTTTTTAATTACAAATGATTTGTAGCCTCTTCGGGGCCTGGAAGGCTTCAATCAAAGATTATATATATATATATATATATATAAAGAGAGAGAAAGAGCAAGAAAGTTGATAGATGTCTATTTCAACATACAAGTCAGTCAGTTAAAGTGCCATACGTGATACACGCTTGGGCAATCATGTCACGAAAGAGACATGACTGACTGGGCAGAAGATTATCCCGCAGTAGGTTGCCATTGCTTTCTGCGGTAGACTGGTTGCCGACCAAGGCTATAGAACCCAATCTGTTCTGCTATTTAACCCATAACTGGAAGGAAGAGACGGATTAATACCTTTCCCAAGGGTATTTGCGCGTAAGTGAATACAATGGATTCAACTGGAATTCGAACTCGGCTACGCGGTTTCTCGTTCCGAGCCGATATCCACTGTACTACAACGCACATCCAAGTAACATACAAGTAAGTATGATAATAATTTTCCAGTTAATCATAGTAATTATTTTGTAAATTCCTTTTTTCATTACAATAGATCTGCGAAGCCAAGTAACCTTGCGGCTTCCAAGAGCCTTTCGGGGGGGGGGGTTAGGTAACTTGGGGGGGGGGGGGCTAAGCACGGCTCTGCTCCCAGGTATTAATTCGTCTCTTCC